>VZTN01002607.1:387036-406758 GCA_013400515.1 Erpornis zantholeuca | reverse complement strand
GAGTGAAGTTGCCATCCACACATGCCACATCTACGGTGTAGGCACAGGATTTTTCCTTGTTCTTGCAGAAGAAGGACACAGTCTCCCCATGCAGGATGCCATCCTTCAGGTCGTTCTGAACTCTCTTCTTCTCACCATTGTACAACACTACAGCTTTCTTCACGGGTATTTTACATGGTGCTGTAAAAAAACCCCAGTTATAAGGAACAGGTTTGAAAAGGGGGTATGTTCAATCCCATCAGAGTTCTCTGTAGGTGGCATTTGGGAATGAAAATGTGTCCCACATATAGACAGAACTTCTGCTGGTATTAAAATGCTGAAAAACCTCAGACCCTGAAGTACAGGGTCAAAAGTTTCCAGTGAAAATCCAGCCTCAGTAAGATTTCTGATGATATCAAATCATCAGGAGGAGAGGAAATACTCAACAAAATAAAGTTACATGGCTGATTACTGAAGTCAGTTCAGGTACATCATATCATACAACATTCAGTGTTGGGAGTAGGCTCAGATTATCAGGGCCTTGCAATTCCTTTTTTGGCTTTCTTTGGAGGACAGCTGTAGCACCAAGGAGTGACACCTCAACAGTCAGAGCAGTGGTCTGATGGAAGAATTCAGTTGATTCCTGGTTTTTGAGAGAGGGGGTGTGCTTACCTCTGCAGACTGGCTTTGTGGACCAGTTTCCAGTGTTCTCACAGCGGGAATGCTTGGATCCCTCCATCACATAGCCAGGCTGGCAGCCAAAGCTGACACTTTCATTGTAGTGATAAGTTCTGCGCACAGCAAACTCTATGAACCCATTTTCTATTCCAATTGGAGTGGGGCAGGTGACAACTGGGGGACAAAACCAAACCCAAAGCTTGATCAGTGTCATGGCTCGAAAAGACACCCTCTATACCTGAAAAATGTATAAAACCTTTCATGGTGGTTCATTGCAGCCTCTTTCACAGGAAAACACAGCCAGGGGAAAGAGCTTAAAAACCACAACAAATAAAGAAACATTTCTCATTTTAAATACAGATCTATTGCAATCTGTGGTTATAACATGATTTAAACGTGGTGTAATTTAACTCAAAGCAGGGAAGTTTTTAGGACTGAGGGTAAGGCTGACTGTTTCTTAGGTGAATCTGAGCGCTTAGAATCAAATGTTGGCTGCACACTGGAGGCCAGGCTCAGGTTCCCCACTGTGCACCACGTTTAGCAGGGTTTGTTTATATAACCTTTACACCTGCAGCAAATATTTTACCAATCCCATGTGTGTTGAGTGCCATGGGTTAGCAATCCCCCTGAACACGAGCCTGAATGATTGCAGAATTCAGCTGCAGAATAATTGTGCTGTGCATTTGCAATAACAGTTGTAAAAAAAATTAAAACAGCATTGTTCATTTAATTGTGTATATATAATTTCAGGAATCTTTTTTAATGTGGATAAAAGTGAGTCACTCACCCTTGCACACTGGAATGCTGCTCCAGGTCCCATTGGCTGTGCAGGTGGCTGTCTCATTCCCAATCAGGGCGAGAGGAGGGACACACTCAAACAGGATGGTGTCGAGGAAATGAGAGACATTTCCAGGGTGTAAGCGACGGTAAGAGAGGACCCCGAACTCCGGGAGCGAGGGAGGTGCACAAGTCACCGCTACAAAAGCACAGCACTCGGGAAATTCAGGCTTAAAGAGCAAATTATTTTAGAATCAGAGGAGCAACATTCTTATGACTAAATGGACCCACGTGGAATCATAACTGGCAAAACATAGTTGAAATTAAAAGTCTCAGGGGCCTCTGAGTATGGAATTCATGAGATTTGCTGGATTTTTCAGACAATATTATTGCTTTTCAGTAAAGTGTTTTTGCAGGATAGGTTATAGCAAAACCCTGCATAAGTACAAAGGCATGACAATATCCTCTTTTTATGCACAGGGGGGATGAATTTGAGTGGATAAGCATCTTACCTCCAGCTGTAAATAGCATCCCTGATCCCGACCTTTTGTACAGACCTTTAAACTATATTTCTCTAAAATCCACACATATAAGACCAAATATGCACCATTCTGCTTGATTTTTCCTAACCAGCTTTTACACAGCACTGGAGGAGACTTCTGAATAAGAGTATATGTAATTTGAGCAATGGAATGGAATCGTTCTGGAATGGGAATAAGGATAGAATAGTTCTTTATTGTTGAAATACATACGTTGACACTGTGGAAAAGTTCCAGTCCACTTTCCATCTGCCATGCACTGGCTCGTTCTGGACCCAACGAGGTTGTAGCTGGAAACAAACAGACCTGGTTATCAGAAGAGGGAGATCAATCAAAGATCTGTCATTTCTCATAAACAGAATGAAGAGTCCAGCTCTGAAATCCTTCTCTAGTTTAGCAATTCCTGACCTCAAAGGAAGTCTAGAATCAGATCTGAAAATTCGTTTATATTCAAATATTGCAAACATCCAGGCAGAAGGCTTGATACAAAAAGATGTTTTGTTGTTTCAACTTCATATTCTTTTTTACATATTAATTTCTACAACTGCTTCATATTATGGATGTATGTAAATAGCAAACATTGATCTGTGATTGCTAGTGCAAATGTTATGGTTTCTTGGGAGGAGTTCCTAATTAATTGTAGCAATTAGGATCAAAAATTGGAAAGAACTCAGCACTCTTAAGAACTAAAGTCACTGAGGTGCATTATGTTTTAATCCCAGGCATTTCAATTTCCATATGCATCCTACATACTTCTCTCCCATCCTCTGTGCTTACACTATTAGCATTTACTCTGAGTTTTAAAGAAATATTCATCATGTGTCTGGCATTTCAATAGCAGACAGCTGAAAACCAGTAAATTATAATTAGCAGAATCAAATCAAGTCCCTTTGCTACACTTGGTGTCAGTAGTTGAGTTTATTTATTCTTATATTGATCCTGTTTTGCAGAAGGAAGTTGTTGACACTTAGTGAGCTCTAGGCTGTGTCTCACCTGTGACTTTCCAGGTAAGCACTGTTCAGTCCTTAATTACCCAAGTACAATTAAATACCTGCCACTATCAAATGCTTCCCTGCATTTACCATAAATGTCTTTTTAAATGCATCCTTTTTTCTAAAGCTAACAAGTAGCCTTGAGTAAAATGCATTTACTGCAGGTCAGTTAGGATTAACCTCATGTTTTCATTTACCGAGCTTGGAAAGGCACAGAAACACAATTTCCAGTCTCCAGAGCCCAACAGCATAACTTTGATGGAGATTATCTACTCTCTGCTGTAGGATTTCATCTCATGATGTAATAAGAGGATTTGAAAAGCAGAGGAAAGCAGAACAGAATAAATCTTTGCATAAAATCTCTGCTATTTTGGTGGTTTCCATATTTGTAAGACTTTTCTTTGGAGTAGCAAAGCTCCATAATGTTATAGCCAAGACTGAACAGAGGTGCATCACCAGGCAGGCTTTTATTTTATGATTTCTGAAATGTAGGTGGCTTTCTATGTGCAGTTTTCTATGCTCTCTGTCTTGCAATATGGCAGTGGGTGATACTACAATGTGATGCAGGCATGAGGAAGGGACCACTTACCCTGGATCACATGAGAAAGTTACAGTACTCTGGTACTGGAGCTCTTCAAAATCCATTTTCCCATTCTGCAGGGGGGGAGGAGGGGGACATCTCTTTGCTGGTTATTAAATATAAAATAAAGGATAATGTTATCTCATAAGGAATGACATAATAGTTTCATTATAAGGGGAACAAATAGATCATAAAGGTTCCTCCAGGTGTCTTTCACGTTTCTCCACTCCCATGTACTACATTGCACAAGTCTGGCTGTTCTATGTGTCCATCAAAACACAAGATTTTGTGATTAAATATGTTTAACACTTGATTGTCTGAGGAATGTAACTGCTCTGCAGTGAAAAGGTGCAAACGCCCATGGAGGGATGCAGTAAGTGCAGGGGTTATCAAGCAGTGCGTGTTGTTAGGGAACAAGCACTGCTGGGCTGGGGCAGATGAAGGTTCACCATGTCCAGCTCCACTCTCCATCCCCATCCAGGAGCAGGGGCTTAACAGGAGATGTGGCACATGGATGGGAAGATCCTTGCCCTGTTCCCAGCCCTCTTCCCCCACACCCTGCTGTCCCCAACGAGTGAGGGGAGAACCACTGGAGATGGATCTGTTTAAATATATCCAATTCCTCCCGTGGATGATGAAATATCCTTTGGAGATGGGCGCCCACCGTGAATGCAGGCGCAGGAATTGCTGTTACTCACGGAGGCAGAGCAGGGTGTTGAAGGCCCACTTGCCAGTCGGGAGGCAGGTGTACTTCCTCTGCCCACTGTTGGGCATGAACCCAGGCCGGCAGGTGTATTCCACTTCCTCGCCCACTTCGTACACTTTTTTGTCTACATTAATTGTGGCAAACAGCACTTCTGGTGGCCTGGGACAGACTGGAGGAAAGGAGGTATTTTACAGGAAATTGGGTAAAAAATTTGAGCTGCTTTTATTTCTCAACTGGAAGCAGAGGATTCTTTACTATTATGATTCCAATGTCCCTGCCCTGAGCTAAACTGTCCATTCATCTTGCTGAGGCAGCTGATTGTTGCCATAAGTGTTAGCCAGAAAAAAATGTGGTTTTCTTCTCCTCCCCAGCAGCTCTATCAATGGCCCCAGTTAGATTTGGTATCACTTTTTACACTAAACTTTACTTTTCCTTCAAAATAGATTTATGAAGGTGGTGCACAAAGTGAGTCAATTACAGTAAATTACCTTGGGCAAAACAGGGTGAGAGGGACTTAGAAGCAAACTAATGCCTTTCATTTTTAATCCAAATCAGTTTGGTGGGGTCAGCCTGAAATCAGGAATTTTTTCTTGTAATTAAATTTCCTTTTTTTCCCCTCTGGTTTCTCTAATTTTTCTGTTCAGGCCCTCTGTTACATGAGGCAGGTCTGATCCCCAAACAGCTCTGACAGCATGAACAACTCATCACCCGGAGGGTGAGAACAGGAGGGAACAGCGAGGGAGGAACAGAGGGTGCAGCCTGAGCTCCTGCTGAGGACACGGAGAGAGGCTCCTGCCAGCATTGTGGGGAGAGCACCGAGGGACACAGAGCTCAGGATGGGGAAATAAATGGCAAACACAGGGAGAGGGGACATGAGACAGTGCCCAGAGCTCTTGGCATGGGGGAAAGGAGGAGAAAACTGAGGCAGGAGCTGTGCAGGCATGGAGGGGTGAGCAGGTGAGCAGAGGTGGAGGTTAATTGCTGGCACACACACTCCCCCCCTGGCATGCAGGCAGCCTGGGTCCCACAACATCTGTCAGCATTTCTTCTGCTTTCCTTCATTTTATACTTTTGCACACAGCCACTCACCTCACCACAGGAAGAGACAGAGGAATGAATGGAAAGGGAAAAGAGAAGAAAAGCTTTCAGAGAAAACCTCTGTTCAAAGCACTTGACCAGGATTATCTAGAGGCTCCAAAATCCCGTTGTTTTCTCCAGTTTCCCCCCTTGCCACTTCAGGATGGGGTTGCCCCTAGGAAGTGGAAGACACTCACCTTTGGACGCAAGAGTGCAGTGGCTCAGAGCCACGAGGCAGCCGAGCAGTGCCAGGGGGTGCATCCCTGCCAGTCCCCGATTTCCCGAGTGCCCCCCGGGCCAGCACTCTTCCCTTAAAACGAGGGCACCCACAAAAGGATGGTTACATATTAACTCGTTGTGTTTATTCGATCCCAGTAAACAGAAGATAAAAGCTTCCTTGTGTCACTGCTAATAAAGGCTGAAACAACCATCACATGTTGCGTTTGGGCATAATGCAGGAATTCAAGTGGCAATTTCTGCTTCACACAGGCTCCTCTCTGGTTGTTTCTGCAGAGCATCTCGTGTTGGGACCGATGGTGTTGGGAAAAACAGCACTCTCAACATCTGTAGAGGATGGGGATATTTGGAATGCAAAATTGGGTTGAATACTGGAACTGTCACTCAGAGGCTCATGTTTATCACTTGAGCGTGGACATTTCTGGGTACCGAGGACTCCTGATAGTTCTAGCAAAATAATTTCATGGCAAACTGATTGATTTTGGAGTGACATTGTATTGTCGTGTGCCTCCAGTGATGTACCAGCCCCATGCCAGTTTACATAGATGATGATCTGGCCTTGATGAAACTTCAGGCTTCAGAGCCCTGCTTGATCCGATTCCTGTTGTCTCCCAATTACCGAATTACCTAAAGCAGCTGCGATGGTGCTCAGTGCCAGCACTGCAGGAAGGCTGAAACGATGATTCCTGTACCTATTTGTGACAAGGGGGTCATAAATCTTATTTTTGAGTGGTATAAAGCCTTGCGTTGGTGCTGCAAGTTTGGGTCATCAGGTCAGAACTCGACAGGTATCGGCTGAGGTTCTGATCACTGCAGTTCTCCTAATTTGGCAGATTTTAACTGCAGGAGCATCTGAAGTGCAACCAAAATAACATTTGTGTAATGATTGTTCCACAGTTTGGTGTTTCTAATCTAAGTATCCTCCTCCCCTGCTGACTCACAGCCTGTGAGGGGGAGTGAGGGACATTTGAAGCTCTGAGAGAAGCTGGGTTGTGTCAAGCTCTTACTGCTGGGATCTCCAATAGTTTGTTTTTGTTTTATGAAATTTCTCTGTTTGTAGTTGAAACACAAATTTTAGCCACAACATTAAACAATAGGGAACATGCTATTCTTCTCAGAAACAAAACGCTGTGAATGTCCTGCTCAGAGTATTTACTAAATACACAGTGCTGAAGGGCAAAGTACCACTGCTAAACCAACAGAAAAAGATCGACTGCATTTTCTGTATTTACATCTGATTATTTTTCCATTTGTCACAGCCTGCTTTTTCCTCTTCTCTTTCCCAAGTAGCTTTTCCCTTCAAGGCACACCGCTTTAATGAACTTTATTGCCTCTGTCTTAAATCCTTCCTTAGAGCTGCCCGATATTTAGATTATATCCTTTTCTGTGTTTGAAATGCCGGGAAAGGATGGGAGCAATTCGGGGCATTTTGGCGTTGCTCCCACGCAGTTCCTCCCGCGCGCAGCAGGGGGCGCAACGCGCTCTGCCTTAAACGGGAAATTCCAACGTTTCTGTACCGAAAAACAAGGAAAAAAGAGTTAAATTACCTGCGCATTCATTTTCCCATAGATTTTATGTGTGAAAACTTTACTGCTCTTGAAATTGAGACTTAAAACTGCATGTGAAAGGGAGAGAGGAGTGAATATTTTTGTATTTCGCATAAGTGCATAGTAACTGCCAATGTTGTGATTCTTCTTGAAAGCTTTTTGTCTGCAATAAGAAACATCTGAAAGTATGTTACAAATAACTGTGCACGTTCCAGTAACTGGAGAAGTCCAGAGGAGGCCACTGAGTTAATCACGAGACTGGAGCCAGGCTGGGAGAGCTGGAGAGGAGAAGGCTCCAGGGAGAGCTCAGAGCCCCTTCCAGAACCTAAAGGGGCTCCAGGAGAGCTGGAGAGGGACTGGGGACAAGGCATGAAGGGACAGGACAAGGGGGGAAGCCCTTAAGCTGGAAGAGGTTGGGGTTAGAGGGGGTCTTGGGAAGGAATTCTTCCCTGTGAGGGCACGGAGTCCAGAGCAGCTGTGGCTGCCCCTTGGATCCCTGGCAGTGCCCAAGGCCAGGTTGGATGGGGCTTGGAGCAATGTGGGACAGTGGAAGGTGTCCCTGCCCATGGCTGGGGAGTGGATGAGATGATCTTTAAGGTCCCTTCCAGCCCGAACCATTCTGTGATTCTATGATTCTGTGAAGATGTGACTATTATTGTATGCATTCACCTTGGCACAGCATGAGCAAACCGACCTGGTTCTTGCTGTTTGTGGTTGTGTGCAGTTATATACATCAGCTCTTTTTCCATCAAATCCAGCCCACTCCCTTCACATGTGAGCTATTCAACATTACAGCTCCTGCAAACCAAATAATGAAGCAGAATTTTGTTTCATCAGAGACCACATAAACACCGAGCAGAGTGGTGGTCTCTACCCCAAATGCTGTCATATCCTAAAGAAAGAAGTGGCAGCTGCAAGCAGAGAAAGCAGTGCAGGAACACTCCGAGGTGGTATCAGCCAGCGTGATGTGAGCCAGATCAGTATCCCAGCAGTCTGATTGTTACCTGGGGTTGTGCTAACACAGGATCAGGAGGATGTGAACAAACTGCCTTTGCAGAAGTGGTGCTGCCCAGGCTAAAATATGATGGGCAGCAAAGCAGAGACCAAGAGTGAAGGTTTGAAAAGGCAGGAATTAAATGATGGAGACTAACACTGCTGGCTGATCAGAGGGGTTTCTGCAAGGCATGGGAGAGGGGAACAGGATAAGCCAGCAAAGGCCTTAAAAGTGAAGGTAAAAATGAAAAAGAAGGATGCAAAAAATCGAGAAAAATAAAAGAAAACTGATGATGAAAAGCAATCTGTGCAGCAGCATTCTTTGTTGACACCATGATCAACTGGAGCTGTCAGGACAATAGGAAAAGACATTATAATTATTGGGACACAAGACAGTAAGGTAAGCAAAGGCTTTCGGACTGGAATTGGTCTCTTGAGGAGTTATTATGCAGGAAGTTTTCAAGAACCAGGCAGACTGAAAGTCACTGAAGTCTCAGTTCCCAGGTAATGTGCCAGACCTTCTGTCCTTCCTCTAACCTGTTGTTCTGCTTCTCTATAACATCATTTTCCTTATGTTATAGGATGTATCACTCTGGTCCTGCCACAGACTTGCTGGGGGTCTGTCCAGCCAGACAGTGAGGGCTGGGCCTGCACTGCCCTCCATTCTCAGGATTTTATGGCTCTTCTTCGACCACAAAATGCACCACACAGCCAAGTCAAGAGGGAGAAGTTTCTCAAATCAACAGGAATGCATTGACCGGGGACACTGAGGAAGAATGTTAAGGAGAGGCCTGAATGCAGCCATCCCTGTGCACCAGCCTTGCTGCAGATTCAGATTGCTCTGGCACGAAAGCTGGCTTTAGGGCTACAGTGGGACCAGCAATCTCATCTTTCTCCCATAAGGATCAGATACGCACATTCCAGCTTTTTTCCCACTGTTTCTTTTGTTCCACCTGTTGGTCACTGGGTTGTCATGTTCAGCCAGCCAGAAGCCAGGATCCACTTGCAGTGTATTATTTTCCAGGGAAATAATATATGTATATAAAAAAAATTATTTCTATTTTTATATTGCCTGGTCTAGTGGAAGGTGTCCCTGCCCATGGCAGGGAGTTGGAACAGAGAGATCTTTAAGGTCCCTTCCAACCCAAACCACTCAATGATTCTGTGATGTTGGTGGTAAGCAGTAACAGATAATACTGACCTGACAGGAAGTCTTGGTCACAGAAAAAGTAAACAGTGACTATATAATTCTTAAAAATATTATTTTCACTCAGTAGCAAATTTTAGGGGTAAATTGCATTCCTAGTTACCACTGATGTTTCTGAATTTTTTTTCAAAGTTAGCAAAATAATTATGATTTTAATCCTGGATCTTAAATCACTTTAAGCACCCACTGTGGATATTAAAATCCCCATTCATGTGTGAATTTGAGATGTCAGAGGGCTGCCACTAACAAGTTTTCCAGGTGACAGCAGGCCTGTATTCTCCTGCAGAGGCACAATGATGTTCCAGTTTTCACATACATTAAACTCACAGTGTACAAAACCAGAGAGCATTTTACAGCTCCTTCCTCCTCTCCGCCTTCTCATTTCCTGCACAGAAAACCCGGAGAATCTCTCTCACAGTTCTACTGTGACCCAAATATTGTGAAACAGTCTGTTCCTCTGATAAATTTATCTTAACGCTGTCTAAAAAAGCCCTGTGTTAAATTTCTTCCTCGGGAATGTCGAATTATGAAGCCTCGGGGGCAAGTTATTCTCTGTGAGAGTTTGAATCGGCAGGGAGCAGACCTGCAAGGGACAACTTTTGAGATGTCAGTGTAGAAGCACAGCATGGAGGCACAGACTTTCCTTTTTTTGGCTGGTCCCACCTTTTTGCCTTTCCCTCAGTGTGTTCAAGGGAGAAGCCACCAGAGAGAAAAGTCTCAGAGTCAGGGTGCTCTCCACGCTCGAGCCAAACTGCTTCTCTTCTCCCATCAAGCTTGCCACAAAGCTTTCAAGATTCTCTTCATCATTGTTCTTACACTTTCTATTACACCAAATGCCACAGATTGCTGTGACAGCAGCATCTCAGCTATTTTAAAAATTATTTTTCATATATATGTGTGTGTGTGTGTGTATTGCCTGCAGTTGACATCTTGTTTACAAGCTGGAGAGAGGTCAGAGCTGGTCAGGATCTGCTGCAGGTTCTCCAAGGAGCACTCTCTGCTGCAGGAGAGCACTTTCTACTCTGTACATCAAACTGTCCTTAGCATTTTCCCACCCTGTGATCCAGCAGAGAATCCTGGCCAGGCCTCACCCTGGCGTGACCTCGGCCCTGCCGATGGAGGATTTCTCCCAGCCCGCCGGGCCTCCCCTGGCACGGTGCCACGGCGCTATCAGAGAGCCCAGCTCCCAGCGGATTGATTTCCTGCTGCTCTGAGGTTTTCCCGAGTGACAGATAAGAGGATCAGCCACGGAGAAGCTCTTTGGGATATTCATCCACGTTAAACCCCCCCTGAACAGGGCACGAGTCTGGGATCGATGCCCTCCTGGGGACTTCCGTTTGTGTCACCCAATAAATCGACAGCCCCAATCCAGAGAGATCCTGGGATCTGTATTAACCACGGATTTCAGCTGGGAAATTCTCTCTGGGCACAATTCCAGAGTGCTCCAGACCATTGAATCTACCTTCTCTGTGACTCAGTTCCTGTGCAGTGTAATCGAAAGTGGATACTGATCTCCCTTATGGTCTAACCCAAAACCTTCCCTTGCCAGTCCAGGTCTTGTCACTGGTTTCATTGGAGGCTTTTTTCAGTGGGATTTTATCAATGTTTTAATATGTGATTTGAATCAGTTTATGTACAATTAACAAAATTACAAGATTAGGATTTTTTTCCCCAGATCTTTATTAATTGACTCAAATAGTTGGCTCAGTTGTTTTGTATAGATTTTTATAATATATATTAGAATATATAACACATATTATATGTGTTATATAATGTATCATTTAAAATATATTTTATGTATTTTGTACCATATAAAATATATTTTATATATTTTTATACATTTGTATATATTTCCTTATTTTTAGATATGTTTATATATGTGCTTGTGTTCTGAAGGGGGGATTCCTCATTTCACTGTTCATTTCATTCCTCATTTCACTGTTGACTGACAAGTCTGAAAAATCTAAAAATGCAGTCTCAGAACTGAAAATTCCACGAAATGTTGGATCCAGAAGGAAGACCATTGAGTTTTACAAGCTGGCATTTAAGAGTGCTCTTGAATATTTAAACACAAGTGGATGAGTTTGGAGCTAATGCCACAGATTTGTTGTGAGCTAAGAATTTTTCTAGAAATCTCATGCTGCTGTTGAAGCTTCTCCCTCCACCTCTGGGGTGAGGCTGTGTCTGATGCTCGTGGCACTGCATTATTCTGTGTCTGGATCCTGTTAACAGATTTGTGCTGTACCACAGGGACACTTCTTTTGTGGTGGGGACCATTAGGAAGATCTCAATAAACTAATTTCCCTCTGTGGCAGCCTCTAATCTGCAGCAATAAATCCAGGGGTAAGCTTCCCTAAGAGGAAGCAGATTTTGGAGGAGCTGGTATCGATAACTGGAATCAGATTTTCTGAAGGGCTCAAATCCTATTTGGACAACAAAAGGAAGGCCATGCTTTTAAAGGTGCTCACTTTATTAAAGGACATTTTTGGTGTGTTGGTTTCTTCAGAAGATGATGCAGTTCTGCCTCTTGGTTTCCAGAAGGCTTTGACAATCTGGAAATCTTTCACTCAGCTGCTTTGACAATCTCCATGTGCGTGTGTATCTCTAAAAATTCTGATTCTGGTGCTGTAATCTGCACCACAAGCAAGCCAGGCTCATGTTCAAGTTTTGCATTTATTTTGTAATCTTCTGTAAAAATAACAAAAATAAATATCAGAGATCATTTTTCCTTTATTCATTGCACATGGAGATTTTTTTTCGTTGCCCAGGAAGACAGAATGGTGCTGCCAGCATTTTGGCAACAGGAATGAAATAAAATTGCAATTGTTCCAGCATTGCCAGGACTGATATCCGTGACATTCTCGTAAATTCAAGTTTCGAAAGGAGAAGATGTCCAGATGTTTTGGAAAGAACAGATCATGAGCACTTTACAAAGTGAAAAATACTTATTACAGAAGTTGAAAATGCACAGAAAGCACAAGTGTGTTCAGTGCATATTTTGTTACTTTTAAAATAATTATTTCTAGGAAAAAAATCTCATTTTTCTCCTTTATGTCATCTAATTATGTGGTTATTAATGAGAAGGACATTTTTTTTTCCCATGGTTATCAGGCTATAGTCAAGTTGAATAATATTATTCCTCTGTACAAGTTGTCTTAACCACTGTTCAAAACCTTTTTAAACTGAGCTGCCCAGCTCTTGACTCTTAGGCATGACACACCTGGAATAAAATCTGCTGACACTTTCATATGGAATGCCCTGGGGTGTCCTTCTTTTTTCTTAGCAGCATTGGAGGTGAGATGTTTGATTTTTTAAATTACATTTTCTGGAAGAAAATTTTAAATGTTGAAATCTGTAAATAATCTGTAAATAATCAATGCTTTTATTTACATCCCAGTAGGAATTCTTGAGGTCACAATAGCTTGTGAACCTGAATGGCAGCATGAGACTGACTTTGGGCAGCCTAAGGAGATGTTCCCTTGTTATGATATGTATTAGACTGCTAATCCTTCCTGTCTTTAATCCACAATACTGTATTAAAAGACCAAAATTAGTCTCCACTGTCACTAAAGGACTGTTTCTGCTTTATTTATTTTTTTTTAATGTAACTTCTAGTGGGGAGTTGAATGAATGTTCAGTGCTGACAAACAGAATCCTTCTCTGTGGCACAGAGGTTTCCCACACTTCATTTTTCTGTTACCCACCACTCTGGGCTTTTTGAAAAACACTTCTTTTGAAATTAATGTTAGCTTGTTTTGTGCGTCAGTGTTGTCACTTCTCAGTCCTTCTAAATTAAACAAATGTTTTAAAGCTGTGTTTGTCCAGCCAAACTCTTGTCATTTCAATTATTAGTATTTCCAGGAGTGTAAACACTTGTGCAGAGCACAGACGGACGTGGTATAATTGGAAATCTTACCATTGGAAGTGGCATTCTGCTTTCCCTGCGTCACCATGTCATCGTATGATGGTGGCACAGGAAAAGATGGGAATATCTTGGATATTCCAGCTGATACAATTTTGTTTTTCTCTCACATTTGTTCTCTGGAATAAACAAAATGCAACATGAAAGTTACTATTTCTTGTGTCTCTGATAAATGCTATTGAGCTGTCAGAAATAATGAGTTGAAGTATGATATACATAATAACTATTTACAATTCATCTTCACAAGGCAAAATTCTACTCTTGCAAAATAATCATCCCTTTCAATTGAAGATTTGTGGGAATATGGTAAATAAAATAGCCCACACCTTTCTGGTCACACTGAAATGGTGGGAAATTTCACTCTTCCTTCAGTGCCAGTGAAGACCAAGCACAGGCTCAAGTTAGGGTTGGGCATCAGGAAAAAAAAACTTCATGGAAAGAGTGGTCAGGAATTGCAAAGGGAGGTGGTGGAGTCCCCATCCCTGGAGGTATCCAAGGATTGCCTGGACATGGCACTCAGTGCTCTGAGCTGGTGACAAGGTGAGGATCAGTCACAGGTTGGACTTGATGGCCTTGGAGGGTTTTTCCAGCCTCAGTGAATCTGGGGCTCCCTGATGCTGTGTTCACCACCATGAAGAAGCGGTGCCATCCTGCTCTGTCAGGAGCTCTCTGCTGTTTCACACACTGTCATTCTGGAGCTGATGTTTCCCAGCAATGGAGCAGTACAAAGCTGTTTACTCGTTGTAGCAGTTTAAGGCCCTTTGGAGATTGCAGTAGAGTGCCAGGAGAAGGTTTCAGGACAGTGGCATATTCTGCTTGTCAAGGCCTCACCTCTGGGTGTACCTACAGAGGTCTTGACTTGAAAACTTAAGCCCTCCAGGTATGGCTTATGCTTTAATGCAAAAACACTGGGGAAAAAATAGGTAATTTTTATCACTGTCAGCAGGCAGTGAGTCTGTAAATATGTTCAGGTTTTTTTAATTAAAGAAGAAAAAGGAAGGCCCTAGATGTGGTGATGGGGGTGGTGGCTCAGGCAGGGCCCATCAAACCCAGACAATGCTTTGTGTCCAACAGTGACCACAGGGCTCACCTGAGGAGACTTTTTCCATTGAGGAAAGTGAGGAAAGCAAGCAGGATACTTCCTCCAAAGAATCTCTCACTTTCTGAGCATTTTCCATATAGGGAACTTTCTGAGCCAGCTGTGCTCTGTGTTTGGCCTGTGACATCCAACATCTGTCCCAGGCCACCCCACTGCACCGAGCCCTGGCTCACACTCTGCACCAGTGCTGGTCCTGTGTGTTGATTCTTCTGAGCAAGGAATTCCAGGGGTCAGCTGGCCCTGGCCAAACCCACCTACTTTGTTCCTTACAGACCTGTGCCCCATGTTTCTCTAAATAAATCACAGAGGCTCCCTTGTTTAGCTGGTACAAGAGCAGTTTGTTTTTTCCACATGGTTTGAGTGCTTTGTTTGTATTTCGAAGTCTCAGTCTTTCTGCCTTTTTTGTGTGTACAGTTGAAGACTGAAAGTTTGCCTACACAAGAGAATTGTTCTGATGCACTCAAAAGAGTGTGAATTCCTTTTTGGAAGAGATATTCAAAATTTTTCCAGAGCGATTGCTGGTGGGAAGGACGAAATCAGCAAAACAACAATGACAGCAAATGCTCCAGCTGAGGCAGAAATTTTTGTTTGTACAATCTGGAAAGTGACAAAATCCAGGAAACATCCCAGAGGACCCCCATCACTTTTCAGTGTGTAATAGCATCAGGCTCTGATTCAGCTCCATAACTAGGAGATGTTTTACCATGCTCCTCATACTCCTGAGATATGAGAAAAGAAAGCAATGGGTTGTCACTCAGTATTCTGATGAGAACACAGATATAAAAAAACTATTTTACACTCAATGTTCTGTATATGATCAGCCATTTATTTCCAATTCTATGGAGAGCTGCTGTGAGGATAATGCACAAGCTATCTGCATGAGGAATGGGTTTTGCATGACTTTCAAGGAAACTCAAGTTGAAATAATGGCATCATTTATCTGTCACGATGGGAAGGATGATTTTCCAGATTAGGACATATTGATGGACTGCAGTTTAATCCCTGGGAAACTATTAATTAGTCTAATATACCATTTTTCTTTTTCCCGGATTTTTTTCAGAAATGCTCTTTCTGTGACATTTCATCTCTCATAGGACTGTTTATTTCTGTACTTAGTGTTCTTTTTGACTCTGTTTTAATGCATGCATTCAGGCTTTCCCATTAGTACCAGCCTGTGTAAACAAGCTGTCTGCCACATGGAATAATTTAATAATAAAACCTGTCTCGTGACTCAGGGCTTCCCAACCTGCACTCTGAGGGACTTTGAGAGGAAAAGGGCAGAGAGGAGGAGCAGTGTAACTACAGAGACAGGGATAAAGTTGTGGGGACTCTGAACACAGATGCTGAAAGACACAGGAAGATGCAGAAAAAGATGCTGAGAGAAAGGGACAAATTATTTCTGTCTCCTCACCACCAGGATAAAAGACAGGCAGCTTCTTACATCTATTTATGTTACCACAGCCTACCTTTTTCTATTTTTTGGAAACACTTAAGGTATATTGTTGCCAAGGTGGAGGTAAGAGCAATAAACAGGGTTTTTTTTGAGAATGAATTTGTAGTAGGATCCGAAAAACCACGAGACTGGTCAAACTTAAGAATGGGAACTTGAACACTAAACTTGATGGGTGATTTCAGACAAGGAGAAAAACAAAGTTTATATTGCATGGAAAAATAAATTAGGAAAACCTGGCTTCTTGGGTTGTACTGTGATGTCCGTGAATTAGTGGAAACTGGTTTTGACCTAATCATGGCAAGTAATTATCCCACAATAGTCGCTGGTAGAGATGTCTCATGAGCTGGGCTCTGTGGAAACTCCTTTGGAAGATGAGATTGGGTGAAGCAAATAATTTTTAGGCAGCAGTGTTGCAATGATCAAATCATCCTTCCTAAAAGGGCTTTGGAAAACAGGCACTTGTCCTTCTGACTCTCTAGAGAGGGAAGCAGCTGTGATTTGCTTTGAACTGAGAGGAATTAGCTTGTGAACTTCCTTACAGGCCTCCAGCAGGAAGTGATTCCTGTTCGTTGAGTATTTCTCAGAAGCAGGAAATAATAAAACAGTCACAGTTGCCAAAGCAGTTGATGAAGGTGTTCTCCTTGGCTCTCTTTGAATGGATCTGAGGCAGAACAGAGCCTGCATTTTCCTTTAGGAAAGACCTTTTTTTATTGCTTTTTGATTAAAAACGTCATGCAGGCAGTTGTTTGCTGTTCCAGCAGATGAGTAAAAGCAAAGACATTTCATGAGAAACCTCTTTCAAAAGGAGCCCAGATGCACTTACAGACCTAGGGTGGTATTGATGAAAATATAGAAAGAACTACAGAAGTTGTGCTTGTTACAGCAATAATCAAATTTTTTAGAGGAAAAAACCTCATAAATCATCCAATGGGAACTTCTGTCAGGGACACTCTCTAGGATATTATCCAAATAGTCATACAGGAGTAAATTTGCTATAAGTATACCCTGTAAGTGGCACTTTGGGGTCGGGAATTTGGAAACTGCTGGCCAAGAGATTGGAAAAGCTGATCTCTCATTCAGTTACCATGTATATGCCTGAACACAAACAGTGAAAATGCTGACTCCTTGTCCAGATGGCCCGAACCAGAAGCAAATTGCAAACACTCCCCTGGGCAAGTGAAGAGCAAGTCATGGGCTGCTGGGGGAATGTGCACACTCAGGAAGAGGTGGCAGACGTCTTTCCTCCTGTTATTTGCAGAGGGATGAGTTCCTGTACGACTCACAGGACCTGAGGGCAGAGCAGGAAAAATGAGTGTCCAGGCGACTAAAAGCCTCCCAGCAAGAGGAGCTGGTGTTAGAACAGCACATCCCAAAGGTGTCTGGGATTAGAATACACCATGCCCCCAGGGTATCACTGTAAGAGTGATACCCTGGGGGGTGACCAAGCCTGGTATTGAAGGTTAATATAAAAAAAGCACAGTGTAAGTGCTGTGTATCCAACCTTCAGCAGTAAAAGGAGTTATATTTAAATACAGTTGTGTTAGAAGGGTTTACCTGGCTGTCTGGGCACACCTGGGAGTCTTTCTTTGCCTAGTGTGTCTAGTCACAATGTACAAATAATTACTAGGTTTGAGATGAAATAGTTGCTTTACAGAGAGAGAGAGAGTAAAGCAATCCTAATGCGATCCTGTAGTGTGGTGAGTGGTGTCATTTGGCTCTTCCCTGGGGCCTGGCACAAGCCTGGGGCTCTTGCCAATGTTTCAGTGAATGAATCTGGTCCAGAGTCACTGGCAGGAAAGAAACTGGGATCTAAAATGACTCAGCAGGTGCATGAGATTTTAAGGCACGACGAAATATGCAGATTGGCCCAAACCTGATGTAATTCGAGTTGTATCCAGTTCAGATTCTCCAGTTTTGGTGGCTCTATTTGTGATACAGCACAAAAGGAATGGAAATAAACATGTTCCATGCTTCTTGATAGAACACTTATGCTTTGGCATAAGTTGATTAAGGCAAGAAAAGTCTATTTCTCCTGAAGAAGAAGAGATTTGAAACATGTGCAGAATAGGTGGAGACCAAATTAAAAATCTTTATGTTTCATTGGATTTCAGATCAAATTTGGAAGCAGTTGTTCACAAAATAAAATCCATGAAGCAAGGGCATATGGCAACAGTTTCTAGGGCATCTGGTGTGATTCTCTAAGTTTAGAGAAAAGTGGGGCCATGCCTGTCATTGGTTGTTTGGTGAAATGCCATGGACATTCCAGTTCTGCCAGGTTGCACCCAGAAACCGAGGCTTTTAAATTAAGAGTAAGATAGCATGGAGCAAGTTATTTCTGTTCTGTGCTAAGTCTCCATGTGCACTCTTCCCATCAGCAAATAAGAGTTAATTTGAGTTAATTAGCTGGCTTTCATTCTTGGGAAATAAAACTTATTACAGATGCTTACACAGACAGACGAGCACTTAGATATGTTGGGGTAGAACTTTTAATATGCATTTATTTCCCGTATGTGTAGATTTGTAACCACGGGAATAACATTTATTAAAAACAATATGATTACTACTGTGTTTCTATACTTAATGTATATATTGTGGTTTTACATTAGCACAGTCATGATTCGTGTGGTGTTTTTCTGAGTGTATTAATATGAGAGGATGCCGTGGGCAGATGTTTCTGTATCCAGGGACTTGGGAACATTTTGTGTGTAATGTGAGTAAATGAAGATGAACAGGTCTATTATTTTATGGAATACTTGATGACTTTAAGTACATAAAACCAAGGTAAAAGTCTGTTGTGTACATGCTGAATGCCCTAATTAGCAAAAGAGGCTTGGTGAATATTTCCTACAGTTATTGTTGAGGATGTTTGTATTAAAATAAGAAATATTCGAGGATATTTACATCGATCCATAAAGATACATGGCACAGCGCAGGCGGGCAGGACATCCTGTAGCACTGTGTGATGCACAGTTCAGTGTGGCCTCTGCCAGCGCTCACATGTCTGTGGCAGGGTTTGTAAGCGGCAGGAAGGGGAAAGGTGTGTGGAGGAGAGCACATGGCTGCACTTTGTTTGTTGTGGCGGAGGAATAACGATTCTGGGGGTGGCTGCAGGAAACTCGCGTGGCGCAGGCGGCCCGAGAGCAGCAGGGCGCAGGTTCCCGTGCTCTGTGGCACCGCGGTGCCTGTGCCTCGGGCACGGTGTGGCAGCTGTGCTCATCCAGGGGAGGGAGGCAGCGATGGAAGCAGGGATGGAGGGTCCTGCTGCAGCCGGACCGGGGTGCCGGGAGCTGGCGGAGAGGGAAGGTGGGGGTTTCCATGGCTGACTCTGGGGAAACACTGTCCGTGTGTGAGCTGCCCGGGGTGTGTGTGAGTGCGTGAGGGGAGGCAGCTGCCGTGTGTGAGGGGGAGAGAGAAGGGGCTGCTGTGTCTGCGTGTGCATGGAGGGAGCTGGGGGGGTGTGAGAGGAGCCGGTTTGTGTGCAGGGGGTGTGAGGGGACCCTCTGTGTGTGCGAGAGAGATACAGTGAGAGGGGACCACCTTTGTGTGTGTGTGTGTGTGCGAGGGGATCTTCTGTCTGTGTGTGATAAAGGAACCTCTGCGTATGAGTGTGTGCGGGGGAGAGAGAGAGAGAGGGGAGATTCTGTGTGTGTGTGCTTCAAGAGAACCTCTGAGTGTGCGTGTGAGAGAGAGTGAGGGAAGCCTGTGCAGGTGAATGTGAGAGAGAGAGGGAACCGGTGTGTGCGTGAGGGGAACCGGTGCGTTTTGGGGGTGCGTGAGTGAGAGGAGCGGGGTGTGTGTGAGAACAGCCGGTGTGTGTGAGCACCCGGTGTGTCTACGAGAGCCCCGGTGAGGGAGCTGACGAGGGCCAGCAGGTGCTGCCGCCCCCCTCGTTCCCCCCCGGCGCTCCCCGGCGGGGGCGGCCCCGCGCCCGCCCCG
>VZTN01002607.1:232595-386504 GCA_013400515.1 Erpornis zantholeuca | reverse complement strand
TCCCCCCGGGGCCGGGCAGGTGAACCCGCTGGGGGTGACCCCCCGTGTCACCTCGCTGCCCCGGCGCTGTCGCATCCCCCTCCCGCCGGGCTGTGTGCGGCTGCCGCTGCTCGGGGGGCCCGGAGCTGGGGGCACCCCGCTTTCGGGGCGGGGGGGGCCCCCAAACTTGCCGGCGCTCGGAGGGTCGCAGAGCCCAGCAGGGTCGGGAGTCCCGCGCTGGGGCCATCGCTTCCCGCACGGTCCGGAGCGGTGTTTTCTCACCCCTTGTCCCCGGGTTCTGCTCGGCGGGACTGGGCTGGGGGGCTCAGCCAGGCACAGCCGCGCTGGGACGGAGAGTGCCCGTGTCAGACCAGGGCGTTGTTGGGTGGCAAAACTTGGGTCACCCAGCCTTAACTCCTGGTCATTGCCTTCCCTGTTCCCTCCTGCTGCCGAGGGCGGGCAGCGAGGCCGGGAAGGCACCGTGACACCGCTGCTCCGCTCCGCGCCGAGGAAAGGGAGGGGTGGTTTTTGTGAGAGAAGGGTTCCTGCTCGAGAGGGCAGGAAAACTCCCTACCAACACCCTCATTACTAAGCTGGTAGTGAAAAATACACCCATGGATTCGTGCCGTGCCGGGGCAGGGCGGCAGCTCCGCGCAGGCCAGGCCGTTCCGCGCTTGTTCCGCGCCCCGTGCGAGGAGCGCCGGCCCGGGCTCGGCAGGAGCCGTGAGAGCCTCGGCGGTGCCGTACCTGGAGGGGACCGTGCAGCACAAACAGCTCGGGATTCCCCTCCTTCACCTCGCTCCAGCCCTGCTCCGCTGCTCAAGTTTGCGCTGCACGTCTGGGTGCCGAAAACGAGAGCTGTGATTTATTTTGGCCAAAGTTGTGAAAGGTCTAGATGGGTCTGCACGCAGCCGGCTCTGTGTCCGTGGCACGCTTCTTGCTCTTTTTTATGTGTGTTTATGTGTCTGGACATGGACCTTTTCCTTCTTCCGTCAGTTTTCTCTGCTTGCATGCTGAAGCAAAGACTGTGCTTGTGCCAGAAATGATTGAAATATGTTTGCAGAGTAAGGAAGGAAAGCTGAGATGGAGACTGCAGAAGAAATAAGTCAACTTTCTGACTTTTTTTTTTTCCCTTTTAAAATATTTTTGTCCTAGTTGCCAAAAAAAGTGTAGATTTGGGTATGGTAAAAGTGAGAGACCTTCAGAAACTGCTTCAGAGTTAGTCTAAACCAGAATGAGTTGGCAGGTGTGAAAAACCACTGCAGGGTTATTGCCCAGCGGTGTTTGTGCACTTAAGGAGCACAATTATAAACCAAAGCAGAGCTCTGTCACGAATGACAGGATAGGTTTGGAAGTGAAAGGGTATCCTGTGGCTGACAGGTGGCAAGAGCGACTGTGCTCTTGTCCTGTCCTGCTTACTGAGGAAGCTCTTCACATTCCTTAGAAGAGCATCTGACAACTCGAAAACTTGTTTCATTTTCTGATTTGGAGATGGGCCGCTCTCAAACAACCATCGCACACCACTGGAAGTGCTTCGTCTGTCTCCAGAATGACTTGTGTCAATTAACATATGTTTGGAGGTATAAAGAATAAGAAACACAACCTTTCAATGAACTCTACAAATAGATTCTTTTCCTTAGATTACATTTCACCAGGTAATATTTACCAAAATAGTTTAGTGCTGCGTTACCCTCTTCAGCAACTTTCATTCTCCACTTTGTTTCTGGAATGTTGATTTTTTTTTTTTTTTTTTTTTAAGACTTTTTACTTAAAAATTACATTCCAGCTGCTCAGGGAGTGGAATGGGCTGCACCTCTGCACGGATTCAGCTCAGACACTGAGGAACAGCCGTGCTTCTGGAGTAGATAAAAAAGGAATGTTTGCAAATAAGTCCATTTCAAAGGATTAAAAATTATCTCAAGTCTGTTTCATGTTCTTAGTCCCGCCATCAGCTTTCCTGCAATTGCATTTCCACACTTCCAGCTTTTGAGTTTTGTGAAGATGAGTGATAACAGCATCAGAGTGACAGTATAGGCACGTGTGCTGCCAAGAAAACAAATAATTTGATTTTTCTCCTGCTTTTCCTAGTTTAGGTTTGCTTAGAGCAACAAAGAGTAGCGACTTGTGCACAGAAATGTACAGAAATTCTCTAAGCTGTGTTGTTTCGGTTTCCACCTGAAGTAAGAGTGCACTGAAGGTTTTGTCTCTTCCAAAAATAAATAAATAAGTGGAGAAGTAGTTGATTTTTTTTTTTTAAGTAAGCATTTCCATAAAGTTGATAGTTAAGCTGCATGTTGTTAATTGCACACAGCTTCTCCAGCTCGTGGCTTTTGAATGTTTGTGTTTGAGTGTGAGTGGCTCCAGCTCTCCAGATGAAAAACAGGCTGCAAAGAAGGGGGGAAAGGCAGAGAAATGTTTATAGGCAGGATACTCAAAACAGTTATTTTTGTGGGAAGAGAACGTTAGATGCTTAAAGATAAACAAATAAATCCCCAGGGGTGCAGTTTGCCAGAGGTATAAAATGTGTTGGATCTCTGGCTACCAGTGTCACTGGGTTCACTGCAGAAGTGTTACACACACGTTTGTATTTTGTTATGGAAATGGAGCAAGGAAGCTGGAGAATAATTACTATGCAAATCATGGGCCTGTCTCCTCATTTATATTGAAACAAGCAAAACCTTTAACCTGCCTGCTTTCCATACAGCAAACGGCTGGAGTCTAGCTGAGCCTCACAACACCAGCTTGTAATCCTAAAATTTGGATGAAAACCCAAGTCTGGTTTGTTTTGTGTGCCATTGCTGGAACTTGGAATATTTTATGTGGCTGTTAAGTATACATGTGGCATTAAACGAGTTGAAATATTATGCAGCAATCACGGATGATGATAATTGTAGATCCAAAATAGCTTGTAAAATAATAATAATAAAAAAATTGTTGCCAGAAGCTGAAATTACAGAGCTGGTGACAGCTATTGTTCTCTGCTTCGAAATGGGTGGGCTGGTCTGTGTTGTGTATTTGAAAATCTGTTGCTGTCGTAGCAAAACCTGAAGTAATTTAATATGAAGCTATTTTTATGTTTTTAGAGATCATTGAGTAGAAACTAAAACTAAACATACTAAGGCAGTTTTTTCCTTCTTTATGCAGGGGATTTGGGAAGCAAGGATTCCAGTGCCAAGGTAAGCCACAACTGCTTTGCTGGCGCACACAGGTGGCTGCACCTTGCTTTGAAGGTACCCAAAACTTGTCAGCAGCAAGACAGAAACAATCCTGGAAAAACTAAGCAAGCATCATTGCCTGTGTAAATTCTAAAAGAAGACAGTTATCCAATTAAATAATTATTGATCGTTTCATAATTTACATTGAACAATCCAGTTAGTATTCATACTGTAATAATACCAAAAGTTGGTGGGCTATTTGTTTTAATCTCAGCACAGTAAATGTCATATAATCTGCATGATTCTAACTTTTCATGGAAATAATCTGTGCAATTTAGCTTTGCAGAGATCATTTTTCTCATCAGAAGCTCTTGTCTGTGTGGGCGTTTTGGAAAATGGATTCACTTTTTAGTCATATGGCTTCTTTTCATAACCCAAAGTCCCTGGTTTTCATTTTCATACAATGCATGTTCTGGAGGACCTTTGGCTTTAACTCTGTATTAGAACAAGACAATCCTGATTTATGTAATACTGAATTACAGGGGAAAAAAAAATCCACCTGTATAGAATCACTGATTTAATAAAATCTGCTAACCTTGAGAAATTGAAAGCTGCTGTAGTGTAAGGTAACTGTAAATGCTGTATTCTCACACAGCCTGTATTTCTGCCAGATTCTTACTGTTACTTAGCATTTAATCATGAAATAACCACACCCAACTAGTGCAGGATTTTTTCCTTTGTCAAATGTTTGCCTAATTAGGATGAGCCTTTTTGTTGTCCCTTTCTCTTTTCCACCTTCTCCCTGTCACTTCTCCTGCAGCTGCACATTGTGTACTCATTAGTTGGCCTTTTCCTTTTTTCTTTCATGGCATTTCTAATGGGTATTTGCTCTTGCCTTAGAGCACACTTGACTATCCTGAATGTTGCTTTTACTTAGCAGTTAGTGAAATTATGGATTCTGTGGTCTTTTTGTGAAAGTTAATGTGAGCTGATGCTTCTTGAAATTAAACCTTTGAGAAAGTGGATGTCAAAGACTGATGCCTTTTAAAGATTTGCAATAAATAAGTTTTCTTTCTGCAAGCAGAGCCTTGCAGACACACAATGCTCTGCTCCAGCAGAGCATTTCCTGATGGAGGTAAGCAGACATCCATGATTTCTCCTCAGTGCCCCAAAACATTAATATTAAATTTTGTAAATGTCCTCCAGTTTTTTTGCCACCCAGCACATCCAAAGCAGTGTTGTAGATGAGTGTGTAGTGCTCAGTTGGTAATGGGATGGCATTTCCTCAATCCCATTCAGGACAGCTCAGTGGTTCCCAGCTCAGGAATTGTTTAAAGGTTCATTACAGATTTCTGTTGGTACACAGAAAATAATTGGGGCTGCATTTAAATGGTGCAGTTATCCAGCATAGCTTTTGCAGCTTGCACACTGCTGACTTCCTCCTGCTCCCAGCTGGGGGCTCAGGCTGGGCAGGATCCACTGAGCTGAGCCACAGATCCACTCTGGCACGGCAGCTCATCTCCAGGGGTTTGGAGTCTCTGCCTGGAATTCCCTCCACCACTGTAACTGCAGTGAGCCAGGAGCAGTTCTGCTGGTGAGGGCTGCTCTGCACAAAGCCAGCTGAACTTCTGAATTCAGTCTCATGCCATTCGTGGACACAACCAAAAGTAAATGCAGTAGAGCAGCTCTGTTTATTTTTAAATGCTTCAGATGTGATACTTTTTAGGAATCTAAGTGTGTTCAAACCTGACTTCTGTCTGTATCAGAGCGAGATTCTACAGTTTCTGTTTGGAGACTCTTGTATTCAGTGGTTTTGTCTGTGTCCTTAGTTAAAATCCCTAAGAAATATTCTAATTTTGCATTGTTTGTAGCAAGCTGTTGGTGGTGCACTAATAAATTTAAGGAATGGGGTTTTTAAGCATCATTTATTAAACCTGATTGTGTTCAAAATCAGAGTTCATACTCTTGGAGAATACTCTTGAAAAATAAAACTTCCATGATAAAGTTAAGCTGCTGAATCAATTTTTTTTCTGTTCAACTTTCTGATGCTTCTGTCTGAAAAGTCACCAACTAAAGCTGGAAAGACAAATTAATGATCAAAATTACTGAGAACATGATGAATTAAAACCACAAGTGTGAAGCTAGAAGGTAGGCTGCAGAAAAAACCCCTAATTTCTATAATGAAGTGACTACTTTTACAGAGAAGAATGACAAATGCAGAGTAAAATGGAATTTTCAGTATGACATGGAAGAAGGAATATTGCAGTGACAGCTCTTAGCATGACTGCAGTTCATGGTCTGTCAGTGTTTCCATTATAAAAAACCTTTTCTACTTTGTTTTCAGGAGTGTTGTAAAATATCCCACTAGGCAGAAACTTGATGTCAGGCAGAATTCAGAGCTGGGAGGAGTTTATTATTTCCAAAGTTGGTTGAAATTCCTCTGGCCTTTGATACCAGAGGGAAGAGGAAAGGCCCACAACAGTAACACAACACTCAAATGATGTTTCTACTATAAAAAACTGCAATTCTATGAATACTTGCATTAGAATTCTTTAATTAAACAAAAGGTCTTAGTTTTTATGCAGTTTTAATATTGCAGCAAACACTGTATGTTTTTATATATGTTTAAAACTTCCACTAAAAAAGTGTCACACAAAATACAGTCCTAGTTTCATTTTTAAGATATGCCCTCAAAAGAAATATTTTAAGATAAATTTTATTAGAATCAGAGCTGCTATAGTGAAATGATCTGATTTTGGACCATTAATACCTTTTTTTCACTGGGCTTCCTTTGAGCCTTGTAACATGTTTTCAGTTGTATGTCATCACTTTTGGTTTTGGATTTTGATGCCTATTTCTGCTGTTGTGTTCATCTTCAGCATTACATAAAGCCATTTAAATGAGCTCTTTGGAATTGAGCATTATTTCAATTTATTTTCTTAAAACATTCTGCAAGGTAATTTTTTTTTCCATCTCCTTATTTTTATGGGATCCTTAAGAATTTGCAAAAAAGAGCAAATTAAATTTTGGTGTGGTTTTAATGCCCTGAATGTGGCAGAGGGTCAGGTGCAATTGCATTATTACCACACAAACGCTCAGCAAGAGAGAGTCCACATCCTAAGTAGTTTGTCTTTCTTAATGGGTGTATTTTAAAGTAACTGCTGAATATTCCAGCAAACAGATCCTCAGAAAGGCTGCTTGGCTTTACAGCCAGGAGCTGGGATTTGTTATTTCATGGAGAGGAGGCAGAATTCTGTGGCATGATTGGAAATAAGTTTTTTAGAGAAGAGGATCATAAAGTAGGGGTGGAAAACCTCTGTCTTTTTGGCCATGTGTGGGTTTGAAAATGAACTTGAAAGACTTCAGCTGCATTAATGTTCTCCTAGGAATAGGGTTCAGGAAGAATTTCTTCACAGGAAGAGTGGTCAGGCACTGGGAGGGGTTGCCCAGGGAGGTTTGGAGTCTCCATCCCTGGAGGTGTCCAAGGAATACTTGGGTGTGGCACTCAGTGCTCTGGGCTGGGGAGAAGGTGGGCACTGGACACAGGCTGGACTCAATGGCCTGGGAGGTCTTTCCCAAGCTCAGTGATTCTGGGATTCTATGAAATTTTTATTCCTGTTATTAGAAAGCATCTTGCAGTTTGATATTTGTGGTTTATTGTTGATTTGTAGAAACATGAAGCAATTTAAATACCGTGCTTGTGAAACAGGAGTTCTCATTCTGCTGTTTTGCTTTTGCTGTTTGCTGTTGATTGTCTCTGTGGCAGTGCAAACACGGTGGCAGGATTATTCTGGGGAGTTATGGCTTTGTTTTGTTTTCTTGCATTGTCAAGCAGGCCAGCAAGCTGTCTGTAGCACTGAAAGCTTCCCTCTGATGTGCACCTGGAAATGCTGCAAGAGCAATGTGAAAAATAGAATTCTTTAAACCTTTTTCAATCTGCTACAGCAATAAAGTTCCTCTTTAGAGACAGCAGAGTTTAAATTAAGCAAGCAATTAAGTTAAATTTTGGCTTCATCATTCTTTTGATAGACTGTTACACTCTGAGTGTAACCTATACCTTTTTCTTTCTGTTTGATTTCTAAGAAGCATTTTTCTGGTGAACAGAGCTCAACAAATAGGAACTCACTAAGATGTGAAGAACAAACCTTGTAGAACATGTATTTATGTAGGTTTAGAGGCTGTTTTAAGTTCAGCACTGAAGGCTCAGCAAATTTCCTCAGGGCAAAAATATTTTTAGTTACAGTAATATAAATGTGATCAGCTCATGTTCCACATTAAGGGCCAGTTGTTAATTCTCTCCTAAATGGTCAAAAATTGTAGTTATTAACAGCAACTTTTCCCTCTTTTGCATGGTTGCTGCAGGCTTTACTGGAGTGCAATATTCTGCTGTAGTTCAGCTGTGAAATACATTTGGCTTAAGGATAATAACAAGCTAAGGAAGAGTTGCAGATTTGTGTTCTAATTTACATAAATAAAAATTAGAGAAATCAATTAAGGCAGATCATTATGCTTCACTTATCTGGGCAACTATTGCTCTTTCTACTGGCTTTTCCTGTCTTCCCTGAATTTATTGTCAGATCATTTTTCTCTGAGTGTTGAATTCTACCTTTCATTGTTGTCCTAAGCTTTTTGGAACAGCTCATGCCATGCTGGGTCTGGACTAGGCAGACATCTACAGCAATTCCTTCACTAAAAAGGAAAATAGGGGCATTTTATTACTTTTTAATGTTCAAATCTTGTAACGTTGGCACATCAAACCAGCACTTCATTTCCTCTGCATTGTTTATCTTTTATCTGATGGTTCTTGACCTCCCTTCTACAACAAAAAGACCAAAGAAGCCACTGATGCCACCTCATTTCTAAATCGTGTACTTTCATTAAAAATGTTGTATTAAAGGTCTCTTTATGATGGTCAAGAAACTAATTTTTAATGCTCTATGATCTGAAGATGTGAACCAATGAAAACTCTGACCACCTCTAACCTGGCTGATAGTTTTCCTCAATCCTCAGTACTGATATAACATATTTGTAGTGGAAGCAGCACCATTTATTCTTTTTTGTGTATGGATCAAGGCTTAGTTCTTGGTTTTCCAGCCTGATGGCTGTGTTTCCCTTACAGTTTCTTATTCCTTTTACAATCTTCACTTTCCTTTGTAACCTAAGAAAGAAAAATCTATTGCATTCCTGTGTTGCTTCTCATAAAAATAAATTGTCTTCCTTACTTGGAAATGTTTTTGCCAAAGGGTGGACAAGACACAAAGCAAGTTCCCCTTTCTATGCCAGAAGTGCCTCTCTTGTATCATTATCATTTTTGTGGTGAGATGGGGTATTACAGACCAGGGCTTGAACAATGTGTGTGTTTTCCTCTGTGCTCTTTATATTATTTATTAGTCATGTGCTACAGTTTACATTAACTAATGTTGCTGTAAGCCTGAGATTGGGGATTCAATTCCATGGAAGGCTGAGATGTTAAAAGTCAGCGTGACATCTTCTGAAATGGGAACTCAGTAAAAATACACTTAGAGCCACTGCCTCGTTAGTGTGGTTTCATCTGCATAACCTGGAGGTATCTGTTCCAAAATGGAACCCCTCAGAGCAAAAGCCAAACAGATACACACACTCCCTCAAAAAATCACAACCCAAACAAAATAATAAACAGCACCTGGGAGCAGAAACTGGATCTGCACAGTTTCCATGATTCCTCTCTCCTTTGTCCTTTCCCCTGGCCTTTTGCCCTCAGCCTGATCTGTGGACTGTGTATCTGTGACCACTTCTCAAAGGGCAGTAATTTTACTGATCTGCAGATAATTTGACATACACACACAGAGATAAGATGCTTGTTGTGCATTTGTCTTGTCAGCTTCTATTTATTGTGCTTTCCCTCCTTTGGCTGTCCCTACTTTTGCAACATCAGACCCATTTTATGAGGAAATATGGTCCTCTTAATTGCTGATGCCTGTGAAAGTTGAGAATCTGTTCCTATTTCTGCAGGTGAACTTCGAGAGATCTTTGAAAAATTGCCCATGTTTCGAGTTTTTCCTGAGAACAGCAGTGATGGGTGAAACTCCTGAGTCTTAATGAGTGCAGATACATCAGTGCTGGTTCAGATCAGGAGAGCCCTTTGGAAATGTGCATCCCAGTCATCCCAGCTTGGTCTGTGTTGCTGGGTGGTCTTGGAGCATGGAAAGTGGTTTTGGGTGCTACAGAGCAGGTGCTTGAGGGTTTTGGGTCCTGGATCCCCTTGCAGGACGTAAAAGCCCTGAAACTGGGAGCTTAGTTCAGAGCACTTTCCTCTACACGTGTGTTCCTGCTGGAGCATTACCTGGCGATGCAGGGTGGTGGTGACTGGTGGTGGGTGTTTGAGACTGCTCAGAGAAAGGCTGGAGAAATGCAAGTTCTTTTTAACTTGTCCTGAAATCCATTTCTAAGAGAAGTTCTGTAGCTTCCCAGGAGAAAGCTTTAATGAAAGAATGTAAATATGAGAAATGTTTATAGTAAGGTAATTGTCTTGACCGATGAAAGTTCTCCTCTGCTCTTGTGGATTCCTTTCTGATGCTGACACACAGACACAGACAGACAAACAGATGATTCCTGCAGCTGAACTGCCTGTAAAAAAAAAGCTTGATCTCTTTCTCAGTTCCTTTTTTAATAATATCAATCTAACAAATAAAAGCCTTCTGATCATTCTATCTATAGACACGAGTGGTTTGTAGAAAGGCCCTAGGAAACTAGGGCAGCATCTTCATGTGCAGGTTCTGCCTTCAGCCATTGCCTTCTGTGCTGGGAGGGGATGTGTTGTCCCTGAGCATCGTGGCTGGGAAGAAGGGACAGCAGAACCTCAGTGTCAGGACAGGGAAGGTGCCTCTGTTTGTGTTGGTGAGGATTTGTTGTTACAACCACGTGCATTCAAGGTCAGGACATTGACTGGATCAGGATGAGTCACCATTCCTGCAGGCATTTAGAGGCAGGGATGTGGCACTTGGGGACATGGGTTAGGGTGGCATTGGCAGTGTTAAGGGTTGGACTCGATGGTCACCAGGGTGTGTAGTGCTAGGCCTGAAGGAGGGAAGGTTTAGATTAGATATTAGGAAGAAATTCTTTACTAAATGGGTGGTGAGGCCCTGGAATGGAATTCCCAGAGAAGCTCTGGCTGCCCCTGGATCCCTGGAAGTGTCCAAGGCCCCCTGGGACAGTGGAAGGTGTCCCTGCCCATGGCAGGGGGTGGCACTGGGTGAGCTTTAAGGACCCTTCCAATCCAAACTGTTCTATGAGCTTGTAGGTCTTTCCCATCTTAAATGATTCTGTGATCCTTGATGCTCAATACACAATTAACTATATAATTCATTCAACACTGAGCATGGCAGTAAAATAAATAAATACACCATTGTAATTCTGTTTTTCTAGAAAATTTCCTTGGTGATACTGTGCTCATCAAAACTCGAATATAATTAATTCTTATCTTGCAGCAAATGTGGGTTTTTTTGTGTATTACATTTTAAGAGGAAAATCATCTTCACCCTTCCCACACTTGTAACATGTGCAGTTTTGTTTTGTTTTGTTTACTTGGATTGGTTAGCTATCCCAGCAGTGTGTTCCAGTGAAGAGACTGACTGTTCCAGTGCCCTGGATGCAATTCTGTGAAGCTCTTCAGCTTCTAATTGAACATGTGGGAGTAATAGCTCATCCCAAGTTGACAGATAAACCAGTTTGGGGATGGGCAAGATAAAGTTTGGCGTGTTCTTTATTTTTCCCTCTGCCTTGGTGTAATCCTGCACATGAGCTGCTGTTACCCAGCCACATATGGTGCTCATTTTATACAAGATTTCTGCAGACGCCGTGAGCAGAATTTAATGAAATGTTGGAAAGAAAGTTGCAGAAAGATGAAGAAAACGGAATTCCCTGTTGGGATGCATTGATAATGATTTCTTTTATGTTTGCTTTTGTGGGTTGTTTCTCTTTAGGGTGAGAGGTAAAAATAATAAGTTATTTAATAAATACTTTAGGCTCAGTTCCTCAGCTTTTAGAAAGCGTGAAAGTCTAAGAGAGAAGGACTCCCTTGTGTATAATTAATAACAGGAACTACCCTTTAAGTGTTTTTAAATTCTTGTAGATGCTGAACATTTTAATTCTAACTGTTTCCAGCAGTGCCTGTTGAAGGCTTGCAGAGCCTGGGAGTGCTTGGAGCTGGTTACCAGCTGGTAATTTTTCAATTGCAGCTATTTATGAATAATGCCTTCCACAAATGTGATTGATAACTGTTACCTTCTAAGTCAGGCAGCCAAACACGTGCACATGTAACTTTCTCTGCATTTCAGTGTCATTTACTCTGGTTTCTTAATTAGAATTTGATTTACATGAGGTTTTTTCATTCCTTTTTGCAACTGTGTAATATAGACTATAAGGTACTGCAGGCATATAGACCTTTTTTACAGGTTATCTTCTAATTAATTTAGATCTTGAAACCACATTACTGTATTAATTCAAGTATTTTAATCCAATGAGCTTTATTAGAGGTCTGGAATATGTCCTTATAAATATACAAGTTTACTGGAATTATTATTTTTTCTGTCCTGTATAGTTAACAAAATGTCCTTTTTTATTTATCACTTAGAGCGATACAGAAACACTCTTTTGATCTAAAAGTGCAAATTCATCCAGAAACACCAAAAATACAGTCATTATTCCTCTCTTTGTTTGCTACTTATTTAGTTTTTAAAATGAAGCTGCAAAAGTCTAATTAATACTTGTCTTTATACAATGGCCTGTCAAGATTTAGAAGATTTGCTCATCATTTATAATCATATATAGAGGCCACTGTCTGGCCACTGTCAGAAGTGTCCATGGATGGACAGTGATCAACCTAAATTGCACATTCAAGGCTTTATTTGCCTTGTGTAGCAATTGTCAAGCTGTCTGCTTTTTGCTAAGAAAATAGCCCATATTAAAAACCAGTGATTTTTAACTAGAGTTGCAGCTATTACTCCTTATTTGTCTTTAACTTCAATTAAAGGAATTATATACAGCTCTTAGTGTTGTACACACTGCCAGCATTTCTATATAGCTAAATGAAGCTTGTAATTGCATTTGGAAGTTGCAATTTATTCTGAGGCAAAATTTTATTAAGATTGTGTTTCTGAAAATTCAGCACTTTATCCCCCTAAGTGATCCTTAAACTGATGGCACAACAAAACATTGGTGGCAATTTATTTCACCATTTTCAAATATTAAATGTACAAGAATCAGATGTTTAGAAATTGGGTTATGTGTGCCTGGGGTTTGAAACCACTGAGGATGTGCATGAGGGTGTCTACTTAGACTATGTCTAGGAAGGATTAATGACTCCAAAAAGCAGCTCAGGTACTGACCTTCCTCATTTTACTGCCAAATGAGGGCAAGGTATGGACTGTAGATGGAAATTCTCATTTTGAGGAATGCTGAAGGTTATTCCCAGTGAAATTCTCTTCCCAAAGCACAAATACTTCACTCTTCATTTTCCTTTAAAATTAACAGCATTTTGAACTTCCCTGGGTTGTGTGCTGAATGTGGTATTTCAGCTCCTTAGTGAACAAGCCATTATTCATGTACAAGGAGGAGCTGGAATAATGCTTTATCTTCTTTCGACTTCCAGTCTGTGTGGGTTTGTTATTTTGGTTTTTACTCAGCAGGATTAGCCAGAATCTACCTCGAAGTATTCTTGTTCTCAAGAAATTGGCGTTTAATATAAAAAAAAAAAAAAATAAAAAAAGGGTGAATCTTCATGTTCTGCAAGTGCAGAAAAAATCCATATTTTATGCAAAGATGTGGTGTACATCAGCTTTTTATTGGGTTGATCTTAAGTTTCTTTGTTTCTTAAAGCGCTGTTGGGAAAAATCCCCCTCATAATTATTTTTGCCCATCCATCACCCTGTGTGCATTTCCATGCCATCTCCCAATCCCCTGGGAGAGGGGGAGAGGTGTTACCTGCTGCCTGTTCCCTAGACTCTCCTACCTGAGCTGTTTTTCCATTTCTTGCATCCAGGCTTTGACCCCCAGAGGATTTTTGAGTGTCTGAAGGTGACACCCTGCGAGGTGCTGACAGGTTCTGGGCAGCTCCATTTCTCTCCTGTTCCAGAATTGTATAAAATAGATTTCAGCCTAACAATTCCCTGAACTCGCTCTCATTAAAAATGTTACAAAATAACCCTGTTATGATAAACAGAGAAACAGAGCAAGCAGCAGAGTTTATTATAAGGGTGTATTTACAGTTTTTCCATGTTTTTCCATCGTGACAGGTTAGCTGACTGAATTTTTGATGTGCTGTGAAATTAGGCACATTTTGGACTGCTCCTACCTTGTTTGCAAACTTTAAATTAATTAAATTCGAGTTTATTCCAAGTATGTCAGTTTTATATCTTCCTTTTTTTTGTCATCAGCTTTTGCAAATTGAATCTGCTGGATGTACTTGTATAGAGTGGAACTCCTCTGTTAAAAGAAGTGATGGGGGTGCTGCAGAAAGCAATAGGTAGATTCCTCTGGTTGGGTATTTTTCAGTTCTTCTCCGTGTATGTGCCATTGAGAAAAATGCCACAACATTACAAAAAGAATGGAGAAAAGCATGATTTTATTTATATTCTTTTTCAAATAGTTTGATGCCCAGACATTGCTCAGAACTCCTTTCTGATCTTATTGAGAGATCCTAAACTGTGAACCTTTTGAAACACAGTAAGGGTTCAATAGATGTTGTTGTGCAGCTTCAACTATGTTTTTTGGTGTCTCTAACACAGTGTGTGGCCAGGACAAACACACAAGTGAGGCAACTGCCTGAAGACCCTGGGGAATACTGTGGGTTTTTAAACATGAAAACTTACTAAAGTATCATTCTTAGCCCAGTATATCATGAGGGAAAAGTGGTGGTTTTTTCATGATAGTTTATTTCTTTGTATTCATAGAACCACAGAACGGTTTGGGTTGGAAGGGACCTTAAAGCTCATCCCATTCCCTGCTGCCGTGGGCAGGGACACCTTCCACTGTGCTCCACGCCCCATCCAGCCTGGCCTTGGACACTGCCAGGGATCCAGGGGCAGCCACAGCTTCTCTGGGCACCCTGTGCCAGGGCTCCCCACCCTCACAGGGAGGAATTCCTTCCCAACATCCCATCTAGCCCTGCCCTGTGTCAGTGGGAATCCATTCCCCTTGTCCTGTCACTCCACACCCTCTCTCCATCTTTCTGTAGCTCCTTGATGTGCTAAAGGCCACAATTAGGTCACCTTGCTTTTCCAGGCTGAACAATCCCAATTCTCCCAGCTTTTCCTGGCAGCAGAGCTGCTCCATCCCTCTGACCACCTTAGTGCCTCCTCTGGACTCTGTCCAACATCTCCACATCCTTCCTGTGCTGGGGCCTGCAGCTCTTTGCTTGTGTGAGTCTGACCTCTGTGCTGGTAGCACCAGCACAGATCCTGCAGTGTCTGTAAGTGCAATTCCCCCAGTTTACCTCTGAAAAGGAGCACTGAAAAGCTGTGTAGTCAGTGAAGAGGGTTTTGAAGTGCAAGTGGCAGATATGTTTTATACATTTTCCTCGGAAGCTGTATTGTTTCCTAATGGATCTGCAGTCGTTATGCCAACTGCTCAGCAGGCTGTTGCATTAGAGGGTTTTACGTTCTGGTGCTCCCCATGTGCTCTTGCCAGTTGTTGTTTCACTGAGCAGTTCTTTTAAGTGTTTTGTTCTGCTTCAGGTGCCCCAGGTGTGCCTGGTGGAGGTGTAAAACTCATGCCTGCCCTTGTTTTCATACAAGGCAGCAAAGCTCATTTCTAAGATTTCTGCAAAACCCAACTCTTGTCAGCATCTCCTGATGCTGTGTAATGAGGAACAGCTTAGTTGTCAAGTTTATATAAAGTGCTGATGATCTAATTGAGCTTGAGCTTCTTTGAACCCCTGGCAAAAACAGAATTATGTTGTATATTATTAAACTTGGTACAAGGCCAAGCGTCACTTTCATTTCAGAATATAAATGCATTATGTTACAAACATTTAAGGCTTGTGTTTTATTCAGTGCTGCACTGTCATTTTGTGGCAGCAGATGTTTTGCGTGGTTTCTGTGGGTTTGGATACTTGACAATGCTAACAAATGTGCTGAAGGCAGGGTCTGTCAGTGTCAGGGGTTCTCCTGAAAGTCCAGCAAGCAGGAAATCCCCAGAGGCCTGGGACTGCTTTAGTGCCTGGGACAGACATAATGGAGCACAAATACCTCACTGTGACATCTTGCTCAATATGCCTTGTCTGGGTTTCTTTTTTAATAAATAGACTAGAAAAGGCAATAAAACACTGTTAAATATTTGCTAATAGAGCTGTTTCTATTTTGGGAAGAGTGAGGACAAACATTTGTCACCGCTGCATCCCTGTCCTGGTTTCTGCAGAGGGTCTCTGCCTTTTAGATTCCTTTGTTTCCTGCCTGTACCCTGAGCTTCCCTGGCTCTGTGGTGGTGGTGTGCATATTTAAGGTCACAGACTGCAACTGCAGCTCCTGTTTTTAAACAACACATTCACCATAATGGACATATAAAATCTCAAGGGTTTTTATTGCTCCTGTCATCTCAAGTGCTTTTGAATCCTGATTACAGAGCAATAAAATGTGGTTGGTTGGGTTAATGTGACTGACAGGGACGGGGGCTCAGTGTGAGAAGGTATTGAGTGAACAAATTCATTGATGCGAGGCCATGAATTTATGGACATTCCGTAACTTCGGAGTATTGATTATATAAGTAAACGTGTAGCCTGAGATTGATGAAGGGACTAAAAGACCTCATATATCATTAATGCATTTGGGAGGTCTAATTGGGGTTGTGCAGGTTTTTACAATGAGCTTTCTGAAAGAAGCATTGATAAATAAGCTCAGTAAATTTTAATGAAGTCCTCAGCACTATCTATGAAGCTTACTTTGTAATTTAAATCAATGCATTAGAAAGAGTACTAATTGTAGAATTAAATTTTTAATAATTCTTGCTTTCTTGGCTTTCATTCCACTTATGCAAATATTGACCTTTGAATTCTCACTGTTGCCTGTGTTTCATTGAGCCTCACTTTGAAGGGGTGAGAGGATGCGTGTGTGTCATCTTTAAGCTTTGGTTGTAATAATTAAAAGGGCAGTGTCAGACATTGGATCATTTGACATTTAACATGGCAAAACGAAAAGGAAATCAGTGATAAAAATCAGTGGGGTTAATTTTAGAACTGTCAGATTTGCAGAGAATGCAAACTGGGCTGGCCAGCAGGTGCCTAAGTGATGCCTTTCCAGAACCTCCAAAACAGTTTGTCCCAGTTCTGCACTCTTCGTGAGAGTGTAGGATTGCATTCATGCTGAGCTAATAAATGTTCTTAAAAATTTTAAAGCCTGGATCTCGCAATCTGCTTTGTAGAAGGGATCAGTATCATGGTCAGTGAATGTTTATTTTTTACATTCTTCTATGTGGAACAACTGTTGGGATCTGACCTTAATCTGTAGTTAATAGTATGGGCTTTAATGCTTATTTTTATTTGCAGTTCAGAGATCCTCTGAATAACGGAAGCCTCATATTATGCAGAGTTCTGCATTAATATTTAGTAAAGCAAGCTGCCCTTGATACAGAAGGTTTAGTAACCTAGGGAGACACGAGATGTGCTGATACTTGCACATATTATCCTCTCACTTTCCAGATGTACTTTTTGAAGTGGAAATTATTTGCTTGAGCTCTGTATTGAAATTTCAGTTTGATGGCATGATAAGGTCTCCTGAAGTTTTACATAAAAATATTCTGTCACATAAATAGTTGATATAATTTAAATTCTGCTTGTTACGGCTGCATGTAAGGACAGAGCTATGAACACCACCTGAAGCATTCACTGGATGCTTGTGACAAGAAAGTGACCAACTTAATGGATCATGGAAAAAAAACTTCTCATTACAAACATCTCTTGTAACAGTAAGTGAGAAGATGCAACCCTTGCTTCCTAGGAAGCTCAGAGAATGGCTTCATGCCCTGTGCTTGTGTAAAACAGAAATACACCCTGTGAAATAATTCGTATGATTTACCATGGCACACAGTGCTGACCCTGAAAGGAAAAGCCCACAGCACCATTCCTCTGAAAACAGAATTTTGCCAGGCTTAATGATATGGACATGATTTATTTTCATCCCCTCCTCTCTTATTTTAGAATATAGCTATCAATGGAGCAGAAAATTATATACTTCAAACTCATTCTCCTAAGGTAAGCCCTTCTCACTTGGTGTGGGGCTTTTCCTGCTGTGTGCACAGAAAGCTCAGATGATGACTCTGCTGGTGTGTTGTGGTAGGAGAAACTCACTCCTTGAGCCAAGCTCTCTCCGTAGTTCTCAGTGAGTTTTAGAGTAAATGAATCCTTCCATGGAGGTTGTTTTGTTGTACACAGTTACATTAAGATTGTAATTCTCTTAAGAGAATTAAGATGCTCTCAGAAATCAAATGCTGATGGGAATAAGGATCCTTGCTTGAGAAGAGGATCAAGAGGTATTTTCTGTTGCATTACCTGTAAAATTGATAAGAAAATAGTCAAGTTACTTTTCAGGTTGTGGTTTTCTTTTTTATTTTTCCTTCCCCTATTAGATCATATTTTGAAACAATAGAAGCTTTAATCCAAAGCTCTTGTTGCACGGGCAAGTTATTTACCCCCAGGTTGAGGCCAGAGTAGTTTCTTCTTCTGTGGTGTCTCTGCAGTGAGGCATTCATTCTGACCTGATGGTGAGATGCAGGGTAACAGATGCAATCTTTGGAGCAACCAGCCACATCTTTTGTGTTAACCAGTCATCAGGAAATATCGCTGAATTACCGGAGTAAAAACGCATCTGTTGGAAATATGTTTAAATCTTTTGTGAAATAGGATGGGAAAAAACATGCCTGGGCTGGGGAGTGGCTTTGGCAACAGCTGTGCTGGAGAAGGGAGCGTGGGCCATGTCAATGAGCTCTTTTCAGAAACCCCAGCAGGCCCAGTTGGAGTTGGGTCCCTTGGCTTCTCTCCAGCTGTTCTGGCTCTCTGACTTGTGGGAGTGAATTCTGGGCTCTGGGGTTTCTCTCAGCTGAGATCTGCCCCTGTCCAGGTTGGTGGGCAGCAGTCTGTGTGTGTGTGACGTAACAACAGCTAAAACTTGCAGGTTTTGCTGCTTATAATTCCTGATTTAGCCTCAACTTGTCTGTGTATCTGCCTCCTTATTTTTGCAGGAACGCCGTCTTAATTTCTGCATTCCAAAGGAAAGCATGAAGCTACAAATCCACCCTTTAACCTTTGCCTAGCCCCCAACTTCGATATTTTATTAATTTGCTTTAATGGCAGAACCCATGTTGCCATGAGGTGATTTTGCAGGCTGCATGTCTGCTCTGAGGAGCTGATGTCCTGCTGAGTTTTCTGGCAGCCTGTCCTAATTCCGGCGTGTCCCTGACGCAGAGCTCCCAGCCTGATCCCTCCTCCCACCTCACACTCTCTGCAGAGGCACCACAGGCCTCTCTTACCTGCTCCTCACAGCACCAGGACTTGGCAAAGCCTTGGTGTGGCACTTAAAGTGGGAGCCCTGAAGCAAGAGAATGAGTCCTGGATTAGTTGTTAACACAGAATAAAACATCTCTTTCTTTCAGTACTCTTAGTTATGAAGCCTTCAAAAATTTTAGACTGAAAATAAAAAAAAAAAAAAAGTCTTTCTGCTCATGCACATTTTGGACTTTGGTTTGAGGAGAGGTAGAACACTGGTTATTATTTAACATGTGTAGTACCTGCATAATAGTTCTAAAATTAGTCACTTTTAAAATTGTTTTAAATGTGAATTGCATTCAAGTCAAGTTGGGATATGAAAATCTGTCTCTGTAGATCTGTTTTGTTAATTTATTTTGTGAAGTCAGTTTCCACAAAAATCCTATTGAAAAATGTAAAATATCAAAGCTTGCTCAGCTTCAAAACAGCTGTGTCCAAAATGGGTTCTCTGTTGATGGGAGACTTCAGGCTTTCTCTAGAATAATGCACTAAACCAAGGTGTTACTCAGAATTGTGTTTCTGCATTAGTTTTATGAAAAGAGCCAGTTGTGAAGATGGTGGGTAATTTCAGGGTTAAGAAAATTGCATGCTGTCTCTTGAGAAGATACCAAGATCTCTGATAACACAACTTTTTATTTATAGATTGCTGATGTGTTTACAAGACAGACATTTATCAGCAATCCAGATGTTCTAGTTTTGCTAATTAACCTGTGTCTGCACACCCTTGGGCTGCCTCTTCACACTTGGACCTGCAAATCATAACATGCTTATGGTATTCAAAGTAAAAATGTGTCTGGCTTTCCTAAATGCTGTTTTTAGACAACACTCTGCATTTCTGTCATTGATTTGAGGCTCTCCAAAAGACTAAAAATGCAATTGCTTTGAATCTTATTTGTATGTTAGACTAACATTGTCTCCATCTGTAAAATGGGGATATGTAGCAGTGCTGGGGTTGCAGAGACTGTCAGGATCAAGGAGATAAATGTGAGATAAATGTGAGATGGGACTTGTTTTGGTTTTCATTGCTGTGGTACAGAGTCTTGTGCAAAGATGTATTTATGCTTCACGAGATCCTGGTCCTGAGGAGTGTGAATATTAAAGGGATGAGTCAGAATAGGAAGAGAGCCCTGCAATTCTGAGCTGTGGTGCAGTGATCTGTCTGTACAGTGTTGCTTGAGCAGAGCTTCTCCCCTGTTTGCCCTTGCTCTTGATTCTGCAGAATAAGGGGTGAGTTTTTGCATGGTGGAAGTTGCAGTTTTTTCAAGCAGAATATTGTAGAGGAGGTCATTGCCTAGAAGCAGATCCACTTAATTTTGTCATTCACTGAGGAATTATTTTCATAACTTTTTATATCTGAGGAATGAATTATGTTTTCTTACTCTTCCTTTTGGTTTTCTGATGGAGAATGTATTCTCATCTAGACCTCTTTTGCCTTCTCGAGCCCACTCTGTGACTCAAGGGTTGTTTAAATGAGAATAAATGTGTACTGGGTACCTTTCTCAATGGCTGCTTGCTCCTAAGTAATCTGTTCCCAAGATCATCCATGTGGCTGGCACCAATCCAGCAATGAGTTTCTGTAAGCTGCAATAACCCTGCCCGTGCCAGACCCAAGCTTGTCTCTGCTCCAGTGTTGTCATTTCATCACTCGCTTGGCAGGTGTGAATTTAAATCCTGATTTCAGAGTTTAAATATTTTATGTATTTAGGTTGGGAAGTCAGTGAGCTGCTTCTTCTCCTTTAGTTCAGTGCAGGATTTAACTTGAGAAATCCATACGAGTCTGAGATTTTTTGGATATTATTGTGGGTACCGATTGTATCTATTCTGGCTTTGTAAAATCCCTCTTTGCAGCTGACGAGTTGTGTGTAAGGGCTGAAGTAGTGAGCACATGTTGAGGTTGGAGTGAGATTTTTACTATATTCCTGCAATTCTGAATCCTCCTCCTAAACCATGGCACCGTTTTTGGGTCATGGTTAACACGGGAAAATTTTATCCAGTCATGCTCACAGAATCTCGTTATCGTCGCTGAGTTCTGCTTCTGGAGAAGAAATGCTTTAAAAGCTTGTTGCAGATGGTGCTCCATCTTTACAGATAATAAGATTAAAATGTGTGACGAGGCATCTCCAGAAAAAACCCAGGATGGTGTTGGGATCCTGTCACAACCTTTGTGGAAGTGACAAATAATGCAGTGAATCCATGTCTTGGCGATTTTGCTTCTGGGGGAAACTTGGTACAGCTGTGTCTTAAAAAGCCTGGGAAAATTATTTATAGGAACTAATTTCTGCAGATAGCAACAAATCCAGCAAGCTATCACCATCCTTGGGATGTTTCCTTATTTGAAGCTGATGGAATGAAACGGAGATATATTAAAAATACAGCATCCAGCAGAGCTATAAACCTTTAGTTCTAGAAGTATTTTGGCTTCCTGACATCACTTCTTTCATCCAGGAACACCCTTTGGCCTTGATTGGAGTCAGATTTTTTTGTAGTTTAGCAGCTCTCAAGCTGGAGGGAGAGCACATCATTTTCCCTGGAGATGTGCCTGGTGCCAGCTGCCTCGGAGCAGGGCAGGGAGCTCACCCTGCAGTGCCTCAGCCTGCTCTTCCCTGCCCCTCCAGCACGGGGAGTGAAACCTGTGTGGGCTCATTCTCCTCTCCCTCCTGGAGAGGAATTCCTGCCTGGCAAGAGGTGACCTGCCCTGAGTTTGTGCCATCAGGAAAGGGATTCCTGTGAGCACACAGGAGGAGATGAGGAATGGGCATCAGGGAAGGGGCAGAGGGTGAGTGCCAGGAGCAGAGAGCTGGGACCTGCCTGGGCATCCTCTCAGGGTGACAGGAGTGGCTCTGGACTGTGCCAGCAGCTGGGGTTACACTCCCATGTCTGCTGTGTTGTTAGAACACTTGCAGAAGGAATGGATTCTAAGAAACTGAAACTTCCACAGGATGCTGCTTTGCAGCTATTTGAAAAACTTCAGTTTTATGTTTTGCCACTATTTTTCACTATTGGGATTTTATCTGAAACGAAGCATTTCTTCTAGTCCTTGTTGAGTCTGTAGGAAGGTTGTTTTGTGGGTTTTTTTCAGTTACTCATTTCTTTTATTAGCAGTAAGTGAAATGTAGTTTGCACTATTTAATTTCTTTAAGGACTTGTATGCTAGAATTTCCATCAAAAATGAAACTAGTAACAGGATCTTTGACTTGTATTATTTTGCCTTGCCACTGTCAGTCACTTTCACATTAAAAAAAAAACACTTCACAAATTTATTCTGAAACAGTTTTTTAATTCTTTCAATATGAAGTGCATTCATTTAATGCTACACTTAGAAATCAATTTATAATGGAATTCCATGCAACCTCCATCTTTTTCCTTAATTTATTGTCAGATTAATTCTTTTATTAAGAATTGCATTCTGAACTGCAGCAGTCAGCTGGACTGGGCTAAACATAACCCCTTCCTTGTATACCATGGCATTACAGCCTTTTATTTACAGATGTATTATGAGGAAGAACAACTTTTATGACGTGTAAGAAAAACTCTGGCACCCTCTGTGTATATACTGGAACATGGTTTAACGTGCTCCATGGGATTTGCTCCACGGGCAAATGGACATGCCTGGGGCAGAAAACATCACTTTTTAGCACTGTTTGTGATGGTTGGTTGTGGTGTGTTGCCCCCAGCCCTCAGGTACTCTGCACTTATTCCTTGGGGACTGGGTAAAAATCTGAAAAATGAGCATTATGCTTGCAGCCTTTTGTTTCTCATGCATGCTCACCACGTTTGGGAGCTGACTTTAGGGCCATGCTGATTTTAGCTTGTCAGGAGAATTCCCCATCCTTCGTGGTTTGAGTGGTAAGGCTTCAGATGCCTTGCACAGGAGGATGTGGAGCAAAGCTCTCCACCTGCCCTAGCCGTTAATTATTGCTCTTTAGAAATAATTAACTCAGGGCTGTTGGTGCTGCCAGCCCCATCCTGGCAGCAGAGGAGCTCTCCCTGGGCCTCGCAGTGCTGCTTTCTGTGCAGGCAGCTCTGAACCAGCAGTGCCTGTGTGTGTCATCCCCTGCTTCCTCCTCCTTAGAAATTCCTTTGGTTTACTTGCAGGGTTACATTGCCACTTAGGAAATCGCAATAAGAATTAAAAAGATGATTTCAAACACCTTGTTTCCCTCCTCTTAACACTCTCAGGGGTGTTGGTTGTTGGAAATCATTAAATATTTGACTGAACTAAACGCTCTGACTATTGTTTGAATACTCCTGCCTGCCTTTTTTTTCCTCATGTCAATGTTTCCCTTCCTTTCCTTTTTGTCAGTTATCCTGTAAATAGATTGCTCAAATATTGTAAAGATTTCTTACCCCGAGTTCAGTAGTGATGGTAACAAAAGCTGTAAATACCCTGATTCCTGCTCTGTGTGACCATATGTAGAATGACTTGGGGGGGAAAAGATTTTACTTTCTCATTTTAAGAAACTGAAAGAAAAGCAGTGCTTGCACATTGGTGTGAATGAAGGAAATTGGGTTTTATTTCTGCATTATCACTCTGTGGAAGAGTTCTAAGGGCTCACTCCTGCTGTGAGTTATTTCTCTGTGTCTTAGTCATTTGCATAAGCTCAGGTGCAAGGTAGTTAGAGATTAAAAAATAAGTATTGGTGAAACTCACTTTATCCTCAGAGTATTTCAGAAATTTTATATTCTCATTTATACTCAACAATAAACCATATTTAGGTAGAATTTTCCACAGTTGAGGTTTTTATTCAGTGCTCAGATTTGGGGAATAAATTGTCTTTACCCATTGTCTATAAAATTAAATTGCTTAAATTAAGTGCATAAACATCTTTTATTTTTCAGAGCTTATTTATATTTGAATTACTGTGTAATTATAGCATTTAAGACTGAAATATGGTGGGGGAGTAGATTATCTTTAAGGTCCCCTAAACCCCAAACCTATGATTTATGCAAAATTTGGATGTAATCAAACTTCAGTTACATTAGAAGGAACTTGTGTATTTTCCCCCAAATATTGTAGCTTCTTCTAATATTCTGAAATGTATAAACTTATTTCTTGATTCTTTGTTTTAATTTTAAATAACATCAAAGCCTTAAAATGTTTATTAATGAAGACTTTCTTCTTAAGTGATTTTGATGATGAGCCACTGTTTTTTTCAAAGTGGAATACTGAGGCATTATTTATATTATGTTATAATATAAATACATTTATTTATTTATTTATAAATAAAAAAATGTATTGCTAATTGTAAGTATTTAATTTAATTATCAATTTAAATTTAGCAGAAGTTTGGGATGCCAAAACCAGTGCTGTCCTCCGTGGATGGCCCAGGCCAGGGAGGAGAGGTGAGGTGTAGCCCCACAAACCAACCAGTTGTAATATGTTTGATGTACTTTATTTTCAGCCTTTTCCTTTTCCCACAAAATTAATTAGTCTTTAAACTCCTAGATAAAAGAAAATTTCTAAAAATAGCCATAGTGCTCATCCCCTTGACTGCATTTTGTTGGGTATTGGGTATCTCTCCTGGCTGCTCTGTATGTTGCTTATTTTTAGGTCTTCTATTAATATCTTCAAAAATATGATGTAAGAAGACTTGAGACAGTGTTAAATTGGAAAACTTAATTGCTATCTTTGTAGTTTTCACTGTTAAATGTGAGTAGAAATCAATACCAGTGTTTAGTACAGAAAGTTTTAAAGGGAAGAAGCTGAAGTACATTTTTGGTATTTGAAAAAGCCTGAGTTGAAATGAGGGGAAGGTGTTGGTGTTCCCTGGAACTTCACTTGCGAGTATATTTTGCATTATTTCTTAATTTATATAGGAACCTGCATGGTCACAACAAGAGTTATTTCAGTTGTCAAATATGGATGAACTGAACACAATAAATGGAGAAGTTTCCAGCTCTGTAGTGCTCTCTGCACATGCAGGATAAAGGTTCTGTAGCTATGGTTGTTCTCAGCTGTGTCTCCCTGACAGTGTTTCAAAACCCCAAGTCTCTTAGCTGATGTGCTCTAGATTTTTTTTTAACCACATTCTGCCATCCTAAAAAGAAAAAAAAAAAGTTAATGGGGAGATTATTAGCCTCTAATTATTTTAAACAGAAATTCTGAAAGTTTTGCTCTCTTAGCAGGAGCAATTTGAGAAGGATAAATCACCAAATCACCTTTCTGATGGCAGCAGCTCATTTCCATCCTGCAGTTTTCTGCTTTTGTTATGGCACAGCTCTGACTGGTGGGGAATGGTTGACAGATCCTGAAGATTCATTTTCACTGAATATTGAAGGCAGCTGCTGTACATTTTAAATCCATCCTGTTATTTCAGCACTGATGAGCTTTTATTTTCTGCCATGCACCTTTTCCACTTACAGGGCTGCCAGTGACATTTTTATCTCAGAAGTGCTTGGCTCTGGTGCCAGTGATTGTGTGTTAATTCGAGGACAAATAAACCTAAACTTGTTGTTAATAAGTTTAGGATGGAAATTGCTGATTTTCTGGCTGCTGGAAACAGTTGTCCAGGAATAGCTTTGTGAAGAGATTAGCAGACCAAGAAACCAAGTGATTTCAATATGACCTTCCAAACAAATGGTCATGGTTGCCAGCAGGAGCAAGGAGCTGGATTCAATTACCCTTGGAGGTTCCTCTCAGTCCTCTGTTCCTAATTAAGCAGAATTTTGCTCTATTCAGCTAATAAATTAATAATGATCTTGTAAGTGCTGCTGATATTTGATAGAAAAAAATTAATCAAAATGAAAATCCCATTATCATAATGTATAGAAGCTGCTATATTAGTGAAAATAGAAAGCTATGATGATATGTAGACAAGCATGAGGTTTTTACCAGATTTTGTATATTTTACCTCCTTACAGGCTGTCACTGTGTCAAAATGTGTTTTGGAGGGTTTGTTGAGGGTTTTTTTTTTTTAATATGATGCATTTCAGTAATCTCCTTGTAATCCCATGATAAACTGCTTAGTTTGATGGAGAATGTTAGATATTATTAGCAAAAGGCCCCTGTGAAATCAGTTTCATTTTAGGATGTGCTTTCAAAGGATGTACTCTTCACAGCTGTGTGCCTATCCCTGCATTAGCCTCATCAACCTCTTTTTGAGAAAGGAGGAATGTCCTGGATTAAATTCTTAAAATCAGGCCATTGGGAACAATACTGGACAATCTGGGTGATTTTAGGATGTTTACTCCTTTTGTGTGTGTGTTCTGCTTTCTGACAAACCTTTCTTGTTTATGTAATTTTACTTTTCCTTTCGTTGTCTTGCTGTGTAGACTTTCTGGAAGGATTGCACTGGTTATTAAGAGAATTAAACAGCCTTGTAGGCAGGTAAAAGCTGCATATATTTGTCTCTTTCCTGATTGCTTTCAGGTCTTCTAAGCAAGATAAGTACTTTCCTTAATTTGTAGGACAATTTGGGGCATAAATGTGTCATAAGCTTATTAAAAACACGTACAGAAGGTGTTGAAAGTCCCTATTTGAAGTAATTTCATATTCATTAGAATACAGCATGCTCCTTAATTCAGCTTTGATGTTTTCTTGCTGATTTTTTTTCCAGTCCTTTCATTTTTTTATGCCAAATAGACCTAAAATGAGCATATCCCCCTAGGTATAAAGAGAGGAGTGCTCTCATTGCTAAATTATAGATGTGGGGGGAGGGAGGAGAGTGCTTGTTTAAAGATCCTCTTATTTGTGCAAAAACCACAGATAAGATTTAAACAGTTTGCTGGAGCTTCCCTCCCAGTCTTATTTCCTTGCTTCAAGGAATAAATATATTTTTTAAAAAGCTCTGCATTTAGGGAGGTGCAGACACTCCCATCCTTTAGATACTCTGCTGTTTTAAAAATATTTAGATGATGTGGTATTCAGAAAAAAAAATCCCCTCTATCTTCTCCAGCACTGAAAGGGAGATTTCAGGAGAATAAAGTGAACTACCTGGATACAAACTGCTTTCCTTGACTCAGTTTATAAATTGCACACCTTGTTGGCTTCGGGCAAGGTATTGAATTTTCCTTACCTGCAGTAAAGTGTCTGTGCTAATGGAAGATTTGGCAGCAATTTGCAGCAGAGCTGCAGCATCGCTCGTGAAGGTGCTCAAGTTCTCCTGTGTAGGAGTGGGTTTGAGTGCTTACCTTGAGTGCTTACCCTGTACTTCAGGTACTTTAGAGAAACTCCACCTATACCAGGATTTAACCCCAATTACAGCGTTAAGCCTTTGCTCTCAGTAGCTGAGGTAGTTTGATTCCAAGGTTGCCCTATTTTTAGGTTTATAAGCCTAATGAGTGAGGTCCTGGAGAACCTGGAGCTTTATGTAACCCTGATGTTTGTGGGGCTCCTGGGAATATGCCTGGTGCTTTTTATAAGCAGCTTGCCTCCCTGTAATGGATAGCTGAGATAAATCTTGTTCCTAGAGCGAGCCTGATATTGATGATGACACAAGTGTATGAACAGGAGCTCAACTAAAAATCCATTTTAATTTCAGGCCCCATTAGTGATGCAGACAGAAATCATTATTTGTTAAACAGAAAATAAGGACTGATACCTTTCTGAACCGTTTGTGTTTCAAACCCAAAAGTCAGTGTAATAAAATACAAACATGTTGATTGATCTTCTTCTTTTTTAATTATTTCTTTAGCTGTTTGAAAAATGAACTGGGGGAAAAAAAAGAGTAGACTGAGGTAAAAATAAGAAAATATACTGTGACATGAGATGGGGAGCTCAGACAGTGGATTTGTTTCTTTGTTCAAGCTACTCATGTAGTTGCATAATCACAGTTCTGTTTGGAGCTTGAAATAAATACTGATCAACTGGTCAGGAAAGTGTCAGTGATCTAAAACAATTCTTAGAAATTTTTAATGCTCTGCAAAGATTTATTCCTTGCCTGATTGAAGACCTCTGTGTTATTTAAGATTCTGTTGCCTCTTTAAAATCAGCATTATGTGCAACCTAATTTCCAACAGTGGAAATTTCTGTTGTCCTCTTTGGCTTTTCTGAGAAACATTGACCAAAGCAGTGTTTTGGTTTTTTTTAATTTCTGCCATACTTGTTTAATATTAAAAAGTATAGCACTGGCTTTTCAAGCTATTGAGATAAAATGGAAGCATTTTATCTAAAGTAACTGTTTCTCATTGCTTGGAACAGATCTTAACTAACAGTACCCAAAATACCTGAATCCAAACACTTTTTTGGCCTAGCAAAAGTCATCAATCTGGGAGCAGACTCAATGACAGCAGGACATTTCAGGAGGGCAAGTTCCCATTAAGGTGTATTGAATCATGGAACTGACCCCCAGTTTTCCCTTATCTCTCATTTTTTTCCCTTGAGAGTAACTTTTCAGGGGACACCATCCTCTCTCTCTGTGAATAATCTCACTTCTCATTGACTTCCAGAACATCTGGTTTCTGTTGGGTTCACATTGCACAGCTTTTCATGCACTGCTGAGTTTCTGGTGCTGAACTCCAGCGTGCAAGACACCAAACACTGTGGGATGCAGCAAATGGATTTGATGTGTCCTCAACAGCGAGTTTATAGCAAATCCCATTCTTCCATTCAATTCCTTGTTGGTTGAGAGTTGGGGAACACATGGAATTAATTCCATGCTGTCTTCATTGAGCCTCAGGGAGGTGTTGCAGTGACTGCAAATAGTGGAAGTGGCCAAGGTTTAAACTGCTGCAGGCAGTAAATTGAGGCTGACACAGGGCTCGGCAGCCAAGTCTTTGTGCAGTCTCCAAGTGGGTTTTAAAACTTAAACCCAGTTACCTTCCTCTGCAGGAACAAATATGCTGCTTCCTGAGCTTGCTGCTTCAAAGATATTGAATTTGGTATTGCTGCAGTCACTTAAATGTGTCCTAGAAGGTGTATCTTGTTCAGGTTCCTTGGTTGCAGAGTTACCACAAGCAATCATGGTCACATTGACAATATTCAGATGTATTCATTTCCTGTGATATATTTTTCTTTCTAGCTCAATTAAGACCTTTCTTTGAAGACATAAGTATGAAAATCTGGAAACAGCAGGATGCTGTCACGTGTACTTTTTTAATTGCAGGCAGTTTTTGCCTTTTTTTTGAAAAGAAAATAATTGCTGTCCTTTTCATGTAGTTCTGTTGTCAAGAATATGGTCTGTGTCCTTATGGGTACATCAGGCAGTGGTACTGTCTTATGAATGGTTTTGTAGTTTTTTTAATGCTTGAATTACAAGTGTATATTTTTCATCCCCCAATGTCTCTTAAGTGTAAATGTTGTGGTGAAATAATGGGAAGAGGGACAAAAGCAAACAAGACAATTACATTGCTTGCAGCTATATCAGGCCATGCCATGCTTGCCTGGAATGTCAGTAATACATAAAGTAACATGTAATGACACTTTTTATGTGTGGAGGTTGTATAGAAATCTGTGTGGAATGAAAATAAATCTTTCTGCTGTTGGTGTTGCAGTATCATTGCCTTGGCCTTCTGATAGATCTGGCTTTGTCAGTGTTCAAAGCATTTGTCTTTCTGAGCTGGCTGAACCAGTGGGATTGTGCTCTGGGGATATTTCTAAGTTTAAGTTTTGGCAGCTCTTGCAAGTGCTGAGTGTTGGGACCGTTTAGAGCAGCTTATGGGTTTAGAGCAGCTTAAGCCTGTGGCTTATGGGTGACACCCTACCCTGGTTCCCACTAATGATGGAAATTTAGAAGTCAAAACTGAGGCCAATAATGAGGATAAAAGGCAGCATTCCTGTGTTAGCTGAGAGGTGTTGGTGCCCCAAACCAGGCAGGTGCCCTGCTACTGGTATCTGACCATGCTGCTCAGAGCTTTATCAACCTCTTCCTTGGTCCAGATAATGGTGAAGATAATGCACCACAGCATTGTGCAATCAGCTGCAGCAGTATGAACTCTTCACTTTATCCAGACACTAATTTTTTCTGGCATTTTTAGACATTTTATGTACTGACACAGGCAGTGCTGATACACACGGGTAAGGGAGATGGTGAATGATCTAAGATTACAACTGAACTGTATTATTGTGCTCTTGCCATCATCTCTAATTAACAGATAAGCAAGCAGTACAGGCAGCATTGTCAGCAGAAGCTTAAGATTAATCTTTTATTGAACTCTTTGCATTATTTGTGAACATCAGTCAACGGTAGAGTTGCAGTGGGTGGTAATGAAAGTAGAACATGACATTTCTTTCCTTTCCCCATCTAATAATCTGACCTTTTGCATCACTCTGCTCTAAAGCAGCTGAGTATTTTGAGGGTAAACTGTTTTCCCCCACCCCCACCTTTCACTTTTCCATGTGAAATGGAGCAGAAATGTGGACAAGTAGATGTGGAAGGTGCCTCTGGAAGTCATTTGGTCAACCTCTACCTTGGATCAGCTTTGAAGTTTTGTTGGTTTGCTCAAGGTCCTGTCTGGTGGGAGTTGGGATATCCCCAAGGGCAGAGCATCCCTGTTCTGGTGTTTGACCTCCTTTATCAGGAAATTATTTTTCGCAGTATCTTGGTGGAATTTCCCCTCCTGCATCTTGTGCACGCCTCAGGCTGAGTCACTTCTCTGCCAGACGCTGGCTCAGTCTAATCCTACTGCTTCCCTTCCAGTAAAACCAGTCTGGCACTGAGGGTTACTGGTGGCCCCACGGGCTCAGCCAGACCTGGAATGGATGCAGGGCCCCTGTTTTGTTCCTTGGAAAAGTTCATGATCCCAGTGCTGGGCTTCGCTCGTGCCCTGGGTGGGTGTGAAAGCACAGGGCCCAGTCCTGAGGAAATGGTTTGTAATGAGGATATGTTCAGGGTGCATTCCTGGGATCCTTATTGCCTCTCCAGACCCAGATATACAGTCCAGCAAGCAACCAAGATTATTTCCTGCATGATGTTCCTGGGGGAAAAAAAATGCTCCAAAAAGATCTTTTAGTCCTACCCATGTTTCTTTATCTATATAAACAAACTTTAAAGCTCTTTTGCATTCCTCATGACCTTTCTGATTTCTTTTTACCTGGTGTTTTCATTATTTTATTTTTTTCTTATAAAAACATTATTTTATTTTTTTTATTTGTTCTTCGTTGTGCTAAAGGAATGAATTCTTTTTTCTGTAGCTCTCTGTGACTTTCTAATAGCAGAATTCAAGAATAGTAAGTTTTATTAAAGAGACTTACAGTTTGCTTGTAAACTTCTGTGGCTTCTACCTGTGCCTTGTATGTCCTGTGAGCTGTGACTTTCCTTCAACACAAGCAAAGATTTGACAGAATATTCTGGGTTTCATGTCCTGTGCCCACCACCACCACTCCTCCTTGTGTTGCATTATTAATCTCAAGGAAAATTCAGAGTTTGCAGAGTTTTTTGTGTTGCCCCAGCAATTTAATTTTATTGGGCTGTTGAGAAGAACATGATATCCTTTGGCCACTTGTTTCCAGTTGAAATGAAGCAGTGGGGTCTAGCTAGAAATGTATTTTCCATATGAAAGAAAGAATTTTTTAGAAGATAGGATAAGCAAACTGTTAAAAAATGACGGAAATGTTATAAAGGTGTCAAATTTCTGGTTTATCGTGAGAATTTTGTTATCTGAAAATTTTAAGCAAAAGATTTACTAAATCTGTGGCCTCTCTGTATTAGATTTGAGACAGAAGTGTGTTGGCAGTGTCTCCTTTTGCATTAGCTGGCATTGTTTTCTATGAAGTTGAACAGAAAATATCCTGGGAGGTTTACTGAGCCAGGCTGGAGCTTTAGGATGCTGTGTGATTAAAAACACCACCCAGGCTGCTCTCACACCTGTATGTCTGAGTTCTGTTCTGAAAACATCCCCTCCATGCTGCTCACGCTTACACTGAATTTCAGAGTGCAAAAGTCCTTCTGCATTCAACATCAGAATTTCTCTCCTGCAATGCACGAGGTGGGGAAGACAAAGGAGCTCTCACTGCTTGTAGCTCAGATGACTCATGGCTCAGTATGTGGGTTCAAAATGCTTCGTAGAGATGCTGTCTTTGGTGGATCCATTAAAAATACAGGTTTATGATTAAAACGTTATTCAGTCATCTCCAAGAAATGGCAGAATTTTCAGATGCAATTAGAGCATAAGCTCATATTCTTTTGTTCGTGTTTGTTTCTTGGAAATGGATCAAGATTTCAATAAATTCACTTCTCTCCCTTCTCTCCTGCGTTTTTCTAAAGAATTTCATTGCTTCCACTCACCTCAGACTTCACAGAGCACAGTGTCAGCTGGGATGTTTGATGCCATGAATAATCAATACAAACTGCATTTGCTAAATTATTTCTTTAATGAAATTAGATGCACATTCTTTTCATCTCTTGTACACAAGCAATACACTGGAGCTGAAATTAGTAGGAACTGCAAGTAATGAAACTCTTGTTCACACTTTGTAGGTAGGAGGCACTTACAACAATTTTTTTTCTTTTGTCTTTATGGCTACAAATCTATGGTTAAAAGTTCTCTTTTTTTAGCTAAAGAGTAGCAGAATCTTTCCTTAAGAGGAAGAACTTTCTCTGGTCTGCTCCAGCTCTTTAATCATGTTTGGTAAGGAATGCCTCTATGTTGCCCAAATTATCCTTAAATATTAAGCTGACTTAAAATTAAGACTGCAAAAAAATAGAACAGCCATTTTTATTGCCTTGCAAAGCATTGGAAGGGGCTGCCCAAGGAGGTGGTGGAGTCCCTGGAGGTGTCCAAGGAAGGCCTGGACGTGGCTTTGCTCTGGTGACAAGGTGGGAATTGGTCACAGGTTGGGCTCTGTGACCTTGGAGGGCTTTTCCAGCCTCAGTGGTTCTGTGATCCTGGTGTTGCCTTCAGTGCAGAGATGTGGCTTTGGCCATTCACAGCTGCTTTTCTCTTTTTTAAAGAATTTATTGTAGCAGCAGTTGTTTGCCTCCTTACATTCAACAGGAATAACTCAATTTTGTGTCCAGTAGGAGATAGTGCAAGGAAGCTTTGGCTTAGTAAGTATTCATAAGGATGTAATTATCCATGGTTATTAATTTATTGCTATTAATATTTAATTGAATTTCATAATAATTAAACTACCAGTAGTGTCTTAGCTATCCTAAGGTGAATCTGCCAACAGATTAAACTTTCTCCTGCTTGATTTTCCTTTTAGTCCATTCCAACTAACCTTTAGGATTAATTGGTAGTGAAAAAATGGTTCTCCTGTAGCTTAGCAGATGACTGCACGTGTGTGTGTCTTCCTGGTTCCACCCTTTCCATTTCTTTTTATATCTAAGCAACTCTAAATGTGAAGTTGTCTTTTTTTAAATTTAAGAATCCACAATACTGCGGCTTCTGTTCTCTGCAAACATGACCTTTTAGTCTACCATCAGATTAGAAGCTTCTTTTGGTTTCATTTTTCAAAATATAAAGTAGGGACAAAACATCTTCTTAAGGAGCAGAGTAGATTGTGTGATGACCACTGGAGATGTAGTTGAAGTGAGTATTGGAATTAGATGTACTAGAGGATATTCTCTGGCACAAACCTACCAGCAGAATTTTGGCAAAGTTCTCTGCCTGTTTGTCAGCACATTTTTGCTGCGTGTTGACTGTGTCCAAGTTGCACTGTATAAATCCCCAAAAAGTTCTTTATTGTGGAGTACAAATACTCCTTAGTATTAAAGATATGCCTACTCAGAAACTGTATCCTCTTGGTTCTTGCTATATTGAGCTAAAAGCTTTGGCAGAACTATTTCTAGAAAATTCACATTACTGGGTTTCGGATATGGACTTGCTGCTCACTTACAGTTCTCTTTAATGACAAACACTACTTGGAAATGGCTTAATTGGATTGTCTGCTTAATAGCATTAGGATTGTTGTGTTGGTTTAGCTGAGCTTTAATGGCCCTTTGCTAGTTAAGAGATCAGTAAAGCAGCAGAATGCAGAGAGAAACTTTAGATTTGAGAGAAGAATCTTTGCTCCTCAGAGAACTTCTGCCCCTGAAAGAAAAGGAGGGGGGTGCTGAATGAAATGCTGAATATATTTGCTCTCTTGTTTGACTCAGTTTAGTGGGAATGCTTTATCACTCCTTCATAACTGCTTCAACAACTGCACATTTCAGTCTCTGGTCAGCCCCGAGGTTTGGCACAGACAGCTGTGCCAGCACAGAGAAGATTTTTTGGTTCTGTTTGCAATCTTTGTCCTACTTTAAAAGATTTAAAAGCTTTAAAAGGGGGTCTCTCAGACAGTCACAAACCCCTGGGAAGTGTGAGAATAAACTTCTTGGTGCTTTTTGACACTTTCTCCAAGTAATTTCTGAAAATACAGATTTTACTAAAGCCCTCATGTCTGGACAGAAGAATCAAAGAAATAAATAGCCAAGTGTCCTAGTGGAGAGAAGGGTTAAAGGAATTTTATAGGCCATGGCTTTTGGACATTCTTTATTGAGCAGAAGACTATGGATTGAGTTTGTGTGGGGAGCTGTGTTGTTTAAGATTTCTTCTGGCTCTCAGGGAATTTTGGCAAATTGTTTGAGATGTCTGGTTCCCCATTAGCTCAGTGTCCAGAGAATGGTTCATTGGTCCTGCTCTTTAATGTGATTACAGGAGACTTCTTGGGCTTATTAAATACTCCTTTGTTACAAGTACATAATACATATTTAACAAAATTCCAAAGCAGATGGCTAATTAGATAGCTTGGTGATGCTAAGCTGATCATATGTTCTAGCTCTAAATAAAAATTTAACAAAGCTTCATTTGAATATTTTAAACAGACTTACATAATGTTTTCTAGTTAGTATTAAGTAAGGTGAATGCTGTTGGGATTGTCCACATTGATGTGAAAAGACATCAGAATTCTGTTCCCTCTTGGATTGAGGTTATCTGGTGTTTGACTGATTCTCTTTCTTGAGGCAAGACAAACTAAAGGGGGGTTTGTGGTTATCATTTCACTCTGTACATTTTTTCATAACCACATCCAAGTAAAAGCAGATAAATACTAAATATACATGGAAAACTTCATTACTTTTAATAACATTTCTACCTTATGATGAAATTCTAAGGCATTATATCATTAGAATAACTTATTTTTGTGTGGTGTCTTTCTGAGTGTATGCCAAGTTGTTTTCACAGTTAAATTCAGGAAAAGAAAATACTACAAGAAAGTTATGAATAAAAATACTTAGAAAATTATAAGGGAGGGAGAAAAAGGGGATTACAAAACTGTTTGAAATTCTTGTATTTTGAAGTTCACTATGGAAATTTAGAGAAGACAGATATTTCCCAACAGTGAGTGTGTTGTGGAAAAAATGAAGATAAAGTCGTGTAAGAGATGTGTGTAAAAGGGAAGAAAGAAAATCCAGATAGATACACAGGGAAAAGGAATTCTAAAAGGAATGACAGGCAGCTTTGTAATTGTATCTGGGAATGGAGAAGACATTCAATTGCTCATGAGTTTGTCCTGAAGAATTTTGTTTCCTGAGACTGATCATGTTATGTGGTGCCATAGCTGGATTGGATTAAATCCTATTGTATTTGTTACAAAGGTGAACTGAGAACACTTCCTACACAGCATCGTGGACCACAAGAGTAATTTTCTATGGAGGCCAGAACTTAGGAAAGGTTTTCTCATATATTTGGTGTAAAGTATTCAGCAAATGTTCTCCTCCCTTTCCCCTTCCTCCTTTTCATGATCACGCCTTTTCTCTTCAGTCTCAGGCTCGATAAGCGAAATGAAAGTGGTGATTTGCATTGTTTCCAGTCTGTGCAGAGGCAAAAATGATAAAATACTTGATAATATCTCTGTGTTCTTCAGCCTGATGCACAGTTTTTAATGGCTTTGTACAAGATGAATTAAAATGTAAACTCCTAGGATGACCTCAGAACAAAACCAAGTTAGTGCTTCCTTGTGATGCAGTTGCTCGTCTGCCTCTCTACAGAACATTTTCTAAGCTCCAGCCACAAAAAAAGGGAACACTGTTGGCAAACATTAGTTTTGGCTTTATTAACATGTTGGATTTTATTTAAAGTAGTCTGTCTAGGCAGGGTCAGGAGCATTATTTGCAATAACCTCCCAGCCTTGGCTTATGGTGCCCTGTGACTGAACAAGGCTGCTGCCATCCCATACAGTGTGCATGGCTTGGCTCCTCTGAGCCACACACGAGGAGAGAGAGAAGATATTTGCCTCTCTCTTTTAAGTGATTTCCTCTATCCCTCTCCAACAAGCTGTCAGATTGAAATGTTTGCCCCAGTTTTCTTTGTCATATGTAGAGGTAGTGGGTTGCTTGTTCAAAGCTGGCAGGAGTCAGCAGATACTCTGCCAATAAGGAGAATTCAGATGTCATAGATGCCTTAGAATACTGGGGGAAGCAGTGGGATTCATGCTCTGAATTGCATTCATAGGGGTGTCACCACCCAAGTACTTGGACACTGAAGAGTTGTTTTCCCATGTGGAACTTTTGCTGTATTATTCTCTGTAAATGCTAAGCCAGTAGTTCTGTAACGTTTCCTAATTCAGTTGTAGTTCTGTAATTCACTGAATTTGGTTTTAGCTATCATCAATCAAGAAATGACTTAAAAAAAAAAAAAATCCCTTACCATTAGAAAAGACTTCTGTATCCTAATTTTACATGAACTCAGCGCTGGTATTTTTGCACGAAAGAACAGATTGGAGTTAGAGGAATAACGTGAGTCCACACAAAACAGACAAGATTGGCTCAGCACTGATTCCTGTTTGCTCCTGCTACCTTGGAAACAAAGGATGGCATGACAACAAAAGCAATTCAGAAAGAAAGGTTAAACCTCCAAAACATTTGAAATGTATTCTTGTGGGGAAACTCTTCCTTAGTGTTTCAGGATGGATTTTCAAGTTTTAGTGTAGGCAGAAATGATTTTTTCGTGTCGTGTAGAAACGATTGTCTGTTTCTCTGAACCTCACCTTCAGCAGAAATCAAGACTTCAAATGAAAAATATAAAGTGCTGATATTAATGTATCAATACTTAAAATATTAAATTTGAGGAAAAGAAAGGGTGTGAGGTGTATCTGTAGCTAAAAAAATTTTTTTATTCTGAGCCATTCAAGTTGGGGTTTTTTTGTATTTTTGGTCAAAAACTTTCTGAAACAAAGTGTTTCTTGTATGGATGGAATTAAAAGTAGGGGCCATAAAGATTTGGGGTTGCGGTCCAGCAGTGTTCTGAGCTAAGTCACTGCACTTTTTCTTGGCCCTGCAGTGCTCTGAGGTCAGCATGGCACAGCTGAGGATCACTCAGCTCATGCTGCACCTGGGAGAGCTCCTGGAAATTGTGTTCATCTTTCTGGTCCTTCTGTGTCCTTCCTCACTGAAGCTGGGGACAGCAACCCCCATACCCTGGCCATGAGCATATACCATTAATGTTCTTGGAAATGTTTGGGGCCTTTTTAAATACCTATTTTCTTTTTTACTTGTACTGTGCCTCATTTTATTGTTCAGAGCTCTGTTCTGCAATTGTCTGCCTTGATTTCCCTGATAACCCCCAATTTATCCAGGTTAAGGATACCAAAGAGAAATGTCAAAATATATCAAAAATCAAATGCTTGAGCTCACATTCAGAATGGGTTCTCTGTAGAAGGGAACAGCATCATAGCTTTCAAGAAAAATGGAATTTTAAACATTTCTTTTTATAAGAAGTTCACTTCCATAGGTGTAAGCTCCTAGTTCACTAGCACCATGTTTTGCTGTTGGGTTAGGTCGTTCAAAGGCTATGCCAAAAGAGGAAAGAAAGGAGGTATTTATGTTTTGAATAAACAGCTCGGGTGTACTTTGAAGGTCTCTTTATTCATGCTGAGGCAGCAGCGAGGTGAACAAACAGTGTTTGCTTCCCTTTTCAGTTCATCCTCCAGAAGGGTTTTTCTTATTTGGATGGACTCTTTCAGTGCAGTCACCCAGCAGCTTCCAAGGGCCTTTGAATCAGACATTAATCTCTAAATGCCAAACCAGACAGGAAACAAGGGTCCTTAGAAAACCTACACTGAAAAACTGTGAGTCCTGAAGTTCTGCTGCAACTCAGTAGCGAGCCATTAGAATTACACTTTAATTCTTAAATATAAATTTCCAATAAGGACCAAAACCTTTAAGGTATTTTTTTTTAAAGCTGTTTGCAAATTGCCATGATACAAACACAGTTTGGGAACCATGCACATATTAAAATACAACATCTCTCCATATGTCCACATATTTTACAAATTAGGGTAATCTAATATCAAAATACAGGTTTAAACTTCCCAAATTGAAGGTGGAAAAAAGTTTCCAGCAGGGAATCCTTGCATTAGTTTGGTTCCAGTTTTAGCAACTACATCTTCATACTCCAACAAGATTTTCTGCAACCATCAAAAGGAAATTTTCTTTTTATTGCCACACAAGAGTCAAGTACTATAATTCAAAAGATAAAATGTATTCCAAGTCAATTTTAGCAGACACCAACCTATATTTAGAAATTGAAATGAGAGAAAGGGCGAAGAATGTCAAAAGTTAAACAGAAAGTGTAGAAATTATTATGGCACCACATAGGGTCTCCCCTGGAACTGGCACAAGCTGATTCCACCAATAGTTGATCTTAAAATTTAGTCATGATCATCACTTGGATGGTTTTGTCAGGAATTATTTTTAAAAACACGGTAAATGTGTCTGTTCTGTCCATTTGTCCATATTTAAGAACCCTTGGATGTTCCTTCTCTAAAGGAGTATAATATGCATGATGGATGAAAAGGGCATTTTTTACCTTTTAGGAACAAATGTGAAACCTTGAATTGCTAAAGAAAACGAGACAATTTTTTTTTTTAACTCCTGCAGTTTCCATCAAGGCATTTCTAATCTAAGGGGCTCCCAGTGCAAGGAGCTTTTATTTGTCTTCTGTGGCTGTACCTGTCACAGCAACTTGGCATTTTCAGGGAACTAATAATGGAAATGGCATTCTGCTGGAATCTGTCTGCTCCACGCAGCAGGAGCATCCAGGGCTCCCAGTCCATCGCTTCAAGTGCTTTTTTTGCTGTTTTAAAATTAATCCCACATGCACTGCACTAACGTTAAACTCTTTGGGGTTTTTCCCTCTCTACATTTGGGGAGATGATGGTGGTTTCATTGTCTCACTCAGCAAAATTCATCTTATTAACATCCTCTGCAAAGTGATGACTTTGTGGTCAGAACTGGGAAAATGCTTGAAATGTCTCTCAGTAAAAGTTGTAACAGTTCTGTTCCCTCAGATCACTGAAGTGTTTCACATATTTGTGAAAAGGGAGAAACCTTGAGTTGTTTCAGGCTGTTCTCCCTGATACTGAACTCCACCATAAATGTCCTTTAGTTATTTGGATCTCTTTGTAAGTCCTTTTCTTACTCAACTATTGAAGCATTCAAACTTCACATATTTTCTGATGGAACATCTTTAGAATGACGTTTAGAACAAGTTTTTCACTGGAAAATTACTGAAAAAAATGTTCATTTCGATCTGTACCACCCACATTTTACAGAAAACCTCCTTTTTAAAAAAAAATAATTTTTGCCATGCATTTCTTCACAGTGCTTCTCATTATAATTGTTCTGTTAAAATGCCATTTTATTAGACCTAAATCAAGAATTCTTTGAAAACATCTTTGCTGTGTATAGCACCTAGAATCTGGCTTTAACTTGCTGCTCACAAACTTCCTGCTGCCTGACATTGAACTGAGGTGGGAGCACATCCTGCATCCAGACAGATGCATGGCAGGACAGAGCTGTCAGCAGCAGTCATCACTGAACTGGATTAAATGACAGGATTTAGACTGGCATATAACCACCAGGAAGGCTCCTTGTGTTGTGTATATTTTTGCTGGATCATTTTTAATACTGATTTATTACAGGAGAAAATTGCGTTTGGAGTTCGTCTTAGTAGTTTGAAAATTCAGGTTAGGAAAAGAGAAGACTCCCGAAAAAATATGAAATATGGAACCTCCTCTAGTCTAAATGTCCTGTTGATACCCTTGATATAAAAAGAGCCATTATCAGCCACACCAAGGAGAGGTTTGCTGCCTGAATGTATTCATTTTAGAGCAGAATGGTAAGGGAAAAAGGAATACATTTTTGAGAGTGTGGTAAGGGAAAAATTACAAACATGAAGAGGCAAAGGATGGTAGTAGTCATATTTTTCCAGGAAATTACTTAAACTGGTGTGAAAGAGGATCATTCATGATGGGACTTGGGTGAAGGGAAATACACAACTCTATATTCTGCAGTCAAGTTCTTTTTCAGGCTGTCGAGGGCCATGAATGAAACATTCATACTTTGAATGAACATGTTGTCCCTGAAGACAGTCATGTTTTGAGCAGAATAAAAATAGTAGTTGAAAGAATGGAAAAGAGTATTAAGTGTGTTAAGCAAAGGAACAAAAATTTAATGTTACAGAGCAGAGCTGATTTCAAGTTCTTGTTATAATACAGCTTTGGAAGGTGTTTTTGTTGCATTGTCTGTGTGCATGCACATGCTGGAACAGGTCCATAAAGTCCTAAAAATGAATTTTAAAAGAATAAAAAATAATATTTTGGCAGCCAAGTCACTCTGCTCCCACAAAGCAAGCACTGAGGGAGGATAATTTCTGCACCTCAGGCTGAGGTGAGCTGGTACTCCATCCTCATGGCTCTGGGTTCTTCTTCCCTCTGTTTCCCAGATTGTGCAACTGTAAAGACCTCAGGCTTTCTTTGACTCTGGAGACCTGGGGGAGTTTTTAAAAGTAGATTTCAATTACTGTTTCTGTTGGGCATTGCAGAGAGAAGGGATTGGAATAAGAGGTTAGTGTTATGACCTGCTGATTGCTTTTGGTATAAAAGCCTATTATTCAAACTGGAAATTCCACAGGGACAGAAGTACTCAGTAAGTGACCCACGAAACACAGTGTACACTGGACCTCTGTTATCTTTGTGCTACAAATGATGTATTAATAGTTTAAATGATTAAAACAAAATTACATTAGCAGGAAGTAATCAGTGAAATGCATCCTTGCTTAAATCTGCTAAATCTACTAATACTTTTTTGGCTTTTAGTGCTCACTGATGCAGCAGTGTAAATTTGATGCAGCATGCAATCCAAAAGCCTCTTAGGCTCTTTTAATCTTAAAACCATGAAATGATGCAATGCCCAATGTGTTGCTTCAGTTGAGGGGCAGATTCCTTGCTATAAATGAAGACCTATCACATGAACACAGATTTCCACTTGGAAATTCAAATTTCTTACCAGTTAATCCAAAAATTGCATTGCTAATGTGGGTAGTGGCAGGCTGCTCTCAGGTTTGCCCAGCCATACAAAGGGAAAATACATACAATCTCCTCTTGAAAAACAATAATAGCAGAAGTTACACCATGACTTCTGCCTCCATTTTATTATCATCTTGGAGTTTCTATGCAGAGCATGGTGAGACAGTACTGGTTTGTGAATTTGTAAATTTAAAGGCGATTTGTAAATTTGAACACTTCTGAAAACTGTTAAATTTCCACTACCTGAAATTGTTAAATATTGATAAAAAGATACATGTAAGTTGAACTTATTTCATTCATGCTAACCTAGTATATTGTATAAAAAGGTGTAAGTTTCATGGGTAACAGCCACTACATTGTCTAGTAGCCAAGAGCCCAAAATCTGAAGTTCTGAAATGTTTAAATGGGCAGAGGCTTCCTGTGAGTGCTGTTAAGCCTGTGGTAAGTGCTGCACAGAACTCAATCCCAGAGAACACAGAGTATCACCGATTTTAAATCATTAAATTCAGCTATATCAGTTAGAAAACTTAATGGCAAAGCTTGCAACCAGGAAAAGTTAGAGTATATTTTCCCCATCAGATAGAAAAGAGGCAATTAAGACATCATCTGGGTCAATGAATGAGTCTAGACACACTAATAGCCACGGGGGAATTTGCATCTATTCTTCCAGTGTGCATAATATGGCCAGAAATTGGTCCAAAAAGGGAAGGAATGAACTGAAAAGGCTGAAAGTCAGTGTGCTCTATTTATAGGAGACTTTGGTTTGCCTGTCCTTACACATACCCAGGCCCTAAACGAGCTCCCTGCAGCTCCTTCTGTGTTTGGAGCGAGGTCTCAAAGGCTCTGTGATCAATCCTGAGCCCTCGCTGTGTGGAAGGAAGGCAGCACTCAGACTCCAGAATAGAGAGAAGGCAGTTTTTAACCTCAAACCCCAGCATAGAAATCTTCAGTGAGTGTGGTGCTAATGGAAGCAGGAGGCACAAGGCAAAGCATCAGTTCTTGTTTGGTCCCAGCAGCAGCACAGGGGATCCTCCTGGCTCAGGGCAGAGCCAGGCACAGCAGCCTCAGCCAAGCAGCAGGAGCTGGCTCGGGGCTCAGTGCATACACAGATTACTCTATTAATTTGAACCTTATTTTACTTTATCCAACCTATACCATGAGATTAATCTGCTCACATTTAAATGCCAGCATTGTAAATGTTACACTGAGCCATGCCTTGGATCCCTTTGTAGCCTGTGGAGAGCAGTGAGCTCTGCTCAGATGTGATTCATCTCATCCTAAAGAATTTTTTTTAAGAGAGTAGTATCCATCTTTTCTAACAGGGGACTTTTGCACATAATGCAAGCAATTCATATCAGGATGAAGCACTGTTTTTAACAGACATGCCTGCTTCCCTTCATTGATTACAAAGCCGTGAGCTCAAACAAATACAATCTCTGTTCAGTGTCTAAATGTAGACATGAGATGAATCCCACTGGTGCTCATTTACAACCCTGTAATAATCGGGGCAACCCAAGACAGCTCCCCCCTCCTGTGATTGCTGAATCATAATGCTCCAGCCAGGAAGGAGAACAATTTTATTTACAAGGAAGTATCAGCAGTAAACAAGAGAGAAACCAAGTCGTGCGTTGCTCAGCAGAAGTGAAAACCTGGCTCTCTCTGTTTTGACAGTGACCATTAGCTGAGCAGGGAGAGCTCTGCTCACGTGGTGTTTGGAGGAGCTGGCAGGGCATTAACACAAATTTATTAACACCAGTGTGAGCACCATGCACAGGAAGCCATCACGTGAACAGAAATGCTTTTTCCTCTTAAAGCAAAACAAGCTTTATTGTAAATTCCTTGCTCACAGAATGGTAAATGTGTACAGCATTGCTGGAAGTAGAGTTTAAATGCACAAAGTATGCTAAGAGGGGTCACTCACTGAGAAGGCTGAAAGTCTCTTGAGGATGCTGAGGCTTTAATAATTCTTGAATCAAATAGAATAGCTACCCTGAAGTAGGAATAATTTTCCCCATGAAAGAGATGGTATGGGGTTTCTTTTTTGTCCATTTTTTGCCATAGGCTATTTTTAAAACCCTGTAACCAAGTCTTACACATAAGATCCTGTAATGAAGATGCCAACAGAAAGCATGACAGGCCAATTTGTATTGTACAAAAGCTCCTGAAAACAAGCTAAAATCTGCATCTCTGTAAATCAGAACAGTGTGTGCCAGCTGCTGTCAAAACAATACAAGTATAATAGAAGTTTGACAGGTTTTGGTTGCATCTTACTCCAAAAAACTGAGCTAGTTAAGGCATAACATAAACTGTTACAAAGTTAAAATCTTACTTAGGTTATGGTTTTTTTGTATTTGTTTTACATCAAATGACTAATTTACAAGTGCTGTGAAGTGTAAAGAGTCAGTATTTTGATCCACATGGGTTTTTTTGAAGTGGTAGGTCTGCCTCTTTTCATTTTCTTTTAGTAATGGGTCCAGTGAACTCACTGTACCCTATTTGTCACTAATCCACATCAGCCTCCTTTTTTCCCCTCTCTGTAAGGTTTGGTGATTCAGTGACTCTTGGAAGGGAGCAGAACCCAGCTGGCAATGCCTTGTGGCAGGAGACCACTCATCTAATCAATATCCTTCCATGTTCCTTCTATTCAGCATGTACTTATCAAATCTGTTAACAGCATCACAAAATGAATTTCGTGATGCAGCTTTGTTTAACAGCAGAGGTGAAAGGTCATCTTTCCTCATAGGATTTGGGGAATAGGAACTTTTTGATGAAGCATTTTCCTGCAGGGAGCAGCCCTGAAGGCCCTGCAGTGCTGGTTCCCATCTGAACTGAAATAAAACAGTAGAGTGTGTGCCAGGTTTAGATTCAGATTAGACATTAGGAGGGAATTTGTGGAGGGTGGGGAGGTCCTGGCACAGGTTCCCAGAGAACTGTGGCTGCCCCTGGATCCCTGGCAGTGTCCAAGGCCAGGTTGGATGGGGCTTGGAGCAGCCTGGGGTGGTAGAAGGTGTCCCTGCCCATGGCATGGGGTGGATGAGATGATTTTTAAGGTCCCACCCAACCCAAACCTTTCAATGGTTCTTTGATCCTATGTTCAATGGAAAGGCTTTTCTTACTGTGCTAAGCATTAGGAATATGTGTTGGGATGAAGCTTTGTTTCATGCAACCTGTACAAGAACTTGACATTTCTTATAAACATCTTGCCAGTAAAACAGGTTTGTGTTTTGGGGTTTTTTTTGTTTGTTTGTTTTGTTGGGGTTTTTTTTGTTTTTGTGGGTTTTTTTGGTCCTATTCATGACAGCAAAAATGGAATCAATGGAAGAGCTAAAGGAGAGCTGAATAACAGATTCAGCCAGTATTTCTTAGTCATGTAAAATGTTCTTATTAGATTAAAGTATTAAAAAATCCCAAAAAGCTCAGAGATTTGCATATTCCTTTAATGGGTTATTTTGAGCTTCCATTGAAGCAGATACACTTTCAGCAGATTGACTTAAATGCCAGTTGGGTAATAGAGCAAGAAGAAAAACCATAATCTTTTTCTTTGGAGCAGAGAGTCGTTTAAAGCTGAAATATGACTAATTACCACAACTGAACTTGTGATACCCTTTGCACTTGTTAATAGACTTACTGTGTTAATGTCTCTGTGAATGGATGTAAAACCCAAACAAAGAAAAAAAGCCCTTTTTGTATTTTTTAAGACATAAATACAATCTTTTGTTGTCCCTCACAAACAAAAAGAAATGTATGAAATACCAGTTTACACCACGCAGCAGTAGTTTAAAGGAAAAGTTTATCATTTTCGTGGCTTTTCTAAGAAAGCTTAACATAACTGAAATAGTTTAAATTGTTTTAAAAAGTCTGTTTTACAGAAATGGGAATGTGATGTGAGAAGAATGAGGTTCCATTATGCAGCAGGGAAATGAACCATGAATTCCTGATTACAGCAATACCTGGCATTACTATTATTAGTTGTCGTGTCAGCTGTTGCTTAGCAGAAGTATGTCCAAGAAGAAAGTGTAAAAAAACCCTTTTCATTCTGCAGTTACCTTAAGGAAGTGCAGAGAAGGGAGCAAATCTGAAGGCACAGGAAGGAAGGAACTGAGTTCTGTCCTCAGCAGGATTGGTGCAAGTTGCCAGCGCCGCACGTTTTAAAAATAATAGAACACATTCTTTCTGTTCACTGTTTTTTGTTACTCATCTTCAATTTGTTCCAAATTCTGAGTCACTTTCATAAATCTGTTTTAAACGAGTTTTAGCCACTCAGTGAGTTTCAGAACAAATGCATCCCCTGGGCTTTCAGCTGTAGAAATCACCAGCCACATCTCCTGTAACTCAGGCAGCCCAGGATTTAACAATTAGTTAGACAATTAATACAATGTCCAGCCTTTGGCTCTAGGGGTGTGTAATGTTAAAATAAAGGGCAAGAGAGGGCTGGGGAAATGGGGCAAAACCCCAGGTAGGAATTCTCCTGTGTGCTTTCTGTTGTGAAGGTGCTGAGCCTTTGGTGAAGACTCTGGTGTCCTTCCACAAGCCAGGTCAGCTGCTCCAGCCTGGAAGGAGCCTGGCCCTGCCCTGGAGCTGCAGGTCAGGCACTTCCCTGGCTGCTTTCCTGCACACCAATCCTTTCCTGGGCAGTAACTTGGATTGTTTTGCTGCATCAGCATAAGAGCAGTGCTAGTGTGCCCAGGAGGGAATGCTTGAAGAAGGAAATGCCTTTGTGCCCACTCATCCAGGAGCATCTGCAAAAGGAAGGTCTGGTCCAGGGCAGGAATGAGCAGCTGGGGAGTGGGGCAGGTCCCAGAAATGTTTCCTTCAGCAGAGCTGCTGCTCTGTGCCCCTGTCAAGCAGCTATAGAACACAGACTAACGCTGCTCTCTTCAGCAGAGTTTCACAGGCTGAGGTTGTTTTTAGCTTGTTTTCTGCCCGTCAGGCACAGTCACAATTCTTGCTGCACTCAAACTGTGGGCTTTGGGTGTTGTCACTCTGCCCTCCAATTTGAAAGGATGTTTTCACCCAGACTGGTGAAGAAATTAATTTTCTAAAGAAGCTTTCCATGGAAAGAGTCTGGCTGGAGCCTTTTGTGACCTCTCTCCTGGCTGTTTGCCTAAGACAGTTTAGTCCCTTCTGAAGCCCCACTCTCCACTGATTTTAGGAATGACATATTTGCAGATTAATCATGACAGCTTTAAAGCAAAGTTCCAGCAACACTGAAAATCCACAGTGCATCTAGGTATTATTGGAAGTTTGATCTCCTCTCTAGTAGTTTGGTGATTTGTGTGATACTATTCTGTGTGTGGGATGCACTTGTTCAAACTTTGGAGCCTGAAATTACTTGTGCATTTATTATACCCCTTCAGCATAATTCATCTGTTTGCATGCCACTTGGAGCCTCCTGGAATTTGTTATTTTCCATCCACATCTCTAACAGTGTCACATTGTTTATGGGGATAACATGGAGTTTTCTATAAATCACTCGCTTTCATGCACTTTTACTGCATTATTTTACACAATTTGTGAAGGATTTAAGCACCCTGCAGTGTGCAGCATTACAAGGCATAAAGTGATTGAAAATAAAAACTATTTTTGGCTGAAATAATGGAATATTCACCATCAGAAATATGAAACAGCATTTAAGTGTGGGTGAGATGTAATGAATGAGCTGCATTATATAAAAGGGTATTACTCAGGCTATTAATTATAAGGACTTAAATTCAAATCTTGCAAGGGAAAAAGTGGCTTTTTTATCTTCCTTCAAACTACCTATGGAATGATCTTTGTTTCCAAACTGAGGTCTAAGGAGAAACATTGCCAGGTAGAAACACTGATCCTTTAGAACTTTTACATTTAACACTAAATATCTGAATTCTGTTGTTTGGGAAGCATAGGAGCTCTGAGGAAACTGCTGAAGTGGGGTGACTTGCCCCAGGCTCCCTGTCCAATAAACCTTGAGGCTGTGTCCTGCTTTCAGTTTCCTTCTTTTCCCATTGTCACTGCCTGGGCTTTGGAGCCCAACAAAGAAACCTTTTCCCCCTGAAGTGCTTTAATTTTGGTCTCTGTGTCATTTCTCTGTGGGCTCCTGGGAAGTGCTCACCAGTGCTGCTTACACATGTCCTTTGCCACGATGATTTGTGTTTCCTTCATTTGTGGTTGTGCCCTTGCCCACATGGACACATTTCTCCTCCCAAAGGGGTTTGGCCCTGTGGCACCTGGCTGGCAGCAGCCCCTGAGCTCTGCTGCCCTGCAGGGCTGTGCTCATGTCTCTGTGTCAGTGACTGACTGCTCCCACATGTCCCTTTGGGGCTGCATGCTGATGCCTTGGGTCCCATCTGGGGGAATGATGCCTGGGGTTTTAATTTTTATATTTTTCAAAGCCTGTACTGCCTAGTGTGTAGCTCTGGAGTTTCCTGTAGCTGTTAACTTCTGCTCTCTCGTGCTAGGTAGACATAACAAAGGCACTTCAGGCCTGCTCTTCTCAGACACCCAGACCATCCTAGGCCCAAAAAGTGTAAACCAAAAGCCTCTGAGAGGGGGGAAGTGTGGGGGAATTACATCATTAACTGAAGCTTCAACTGGAGAATTAACCCTGATATGGAAATGAACCAAACCTATAAAAGTGTGAAGAACTTGTGACCTGGCATCCATCTGGGGGTCCAGTGGGGCAGGAGCCTCTGGGCTCCCCGTTTGTACCTCTGAAGGCCCTTAAAATAAATACCTACCTTTATTCCCTTATTCCTGTCTAGTCTCTGTTTTCTAGGTGGCCACCTCAGGCATCAAAGCAGATCAAGGGGCTGGGTTCTGGTGGTTGGAGTTTTTTCCTTCTTTACCCCGACTTGCTGAAGTCTGGGAGAGTGCTGCAGTTAAGCAGAGAGCCCAGTGATGCATTTCTGACATATATTTAATTCTTACTGCAAAAAAATAAAATAGGCCCCCTTTAACTTTTCCTCAGAGCTAGCAGGGTGATTTATATGATGCCTCTAGCAATGACTTGCCACTTAAAATGGATACATCCACTAGTACTTTTATTAGTTCTGGAATAATATGAGAGCTCAGGCACCCACAAGTGTATTATGGAGACTTTGTAAAGCTGTAGTTTCTAGTGATGTTAAATGTGTATTGTAAAAAAATGGATTGTTGCACTGTAAGTAAGAAGCAGGGACAGTTAGGGAGGGGAAGTAGTTGTTATTTAGATCAGACAAACTTCAAAGTCCAAAACGAAGTGGTTTCAGTGGTTTCTTTTTTATTCATGAAGTTGCTATATTTTTAAACTCCTGTGAAAAATAGAAGGGTTTCTTATTTTATTTGTTAGTAGTCAGAACTTCTTAAAACTGAAGCTCAAATTTTGGGTCTTGTTTTCCTTACCAAGTCATAGATTTGATGTTGAAGTACAGACTGCTTTAATTTTTTCAGTTGCCTTTATGACCTGACTTCTAAAGTGCCAATGCCATGCAGTAAAGCCTTGAATAAAACCACTCTGCAGACAGTAATGACAGAAATTGATTTGCCTCACTTTTGCTCTGTAGACCTTTAATGCATGTTCTGTGGTGAGTGGGAATGAGTTGAAATCTCATCTATCTTGTTATTTTTTTTTTATTTTAGTTTGAGTCATGCCTTACTGAATTTTGCTGCTTCAAAATTCTTGGCCTGTTGGAAGCAATATTCTCGCATGAATGTCAGCTAATTTGTCACTGACGTTCATGCCTCATTTTTTATTTGAGCTAATATATTGCTTTTAGTAAATATATGGAGAGGGAATAGTGTTTACCTTTCCATAGCATGAGAATACTACTCAGTCTCTCTGCCAGAAATTAAGAAATGCTGTTTATATTGCTGCTTCAGTGAGCCAGGGAGGACTGCACAAATATGTCATGAGCATGCAGTGGAAAATGCTCTTAGACGATTTTCACAGTCAAGGTTTTATATGACTTTAACAAGAATAGCCATGATTGTTTCTAAGAGTTAAGAGCTCAAACACAGACTAAATTTTGGGGAGCATTTTGAGATTATTATCAGGTTCTAGGAGTGCTGTCTGCTTAAAAATGCCTTGAAATCTTTGTCAGCCATGTGGACAAAGTGAAGAAATCATCTCAGACCTAACCATGCCAGAAGGATTGAGTTTCAACAGTGATACTCAAGTGATACAGGTTTTTATCACATGGATCCTTTCCCTAGTATAAATCTAGGCTACTCTGGTGGTCCTGCAGTTCTATTTTTGTGCTGTGTGAGCTTCCATGTGCTGTGTGTTGAGCTAACTTGGGGAACTGCTCCAGCTAAAACCTAACATTGTCAAAAAAAATGAACTGTGTAAGTGTTTAGACACAGGAACGAACAGGCAGGGCCACTGGTTCTGACAGCAATGTGCCATGTGTCAAATGAAAGTGGTCACTCAACCATGGCTTAGGAAATCATTGATGTGCCAGCTCTGCGTGCTGAGGATGTGCTTCCTCAGGAGTGCCAACAGCTGAGCTGGCCAAGCCCTGGGAGCCACAGCCTGGGAGCTCAGGAGGGCTTTGCGTGCAAGCCTAGTGCTGGGTTCATTGACTGATGAGTACAGGCTGCTCAAATTGTCCCAATTCATGCTCAAAATGCACCTTTAAAAGTTACAGGGAATATAGAGAGAGCATTCATCAGAGCCTGTAGTGACTGGACAAGAGGGAATGGCTTCAAACTGATGGAAGGTTTAAATTAGAGATAAGGAGGAAAGTCCTTCCCTGTGAGGGTGGGGAGGCCCTGGCACAGGGTGCCCAGAGCAGCTGTGGCTGCCCCTGGATCCCTGGCAGTGCCCAAGGCCAGGCTGGACAGGGCTGGGAGCAGCCTGGGATAGTGCAAGGTGTCTGTGCCCATGGCAGGAGTGGAACGAGATGATTTTGATGTCCCTTCCAACCCAAACCAGTCTATGGTTCTGTGATTCTACCTGGTGAAAAATTCCTCTGACTGTTGCCATAGGGTTTTCTTGATGGAAATCTCCCATCTCAACTCCTTCATTTTGAATTTTTTTTTCATTAAATGGTTTACTGCAAATACAAATAATTTGTTCATAATTAAATGTCATGTTTCCATGGTTTCGTGTTTTGTTATTTATGTACTGCCAACCCCTGAGCCCACAGGTATTTCTTATAAATACCACTTTTGCTGCTGGAATGAATTACTGGAACTTATGTCTTTTAGTCAACCATGTAATTTTGGTAACTACCAAACCTACAAAATTAATCTGCTTGTTAGGAGTAAATAATATACCCACCAAACATAACACGGAAAAGAAATCTGAGTGAATTTTCTTCATTCTTTAATTCCTTTAATTGATTTCCCAGTGAGTGTGTTGTCTCATGTGTTGTCTTATATTGGCAACAAATTTCTAATTAGTCTAATACAGAATTTAATTTTTTTGTGTTTTCTGTTTTTCTTCCTGAGAAGTTGCAGTTTCTTTGAGATGAAATGTTTGCAGTGACTGATGAGAGCAGGAAAGTGATACTGAAGCTTCTAGCAGATGACCCTTTAATAAGATGTATGTAATTGGATAAGACTTGCAACAAATATTGGGCATCTGTTGGGTAACATGGAAATAATGAAGAGAAACAGGAACTGGAAAAATCTTTAATTAACAGAAATCTTTGATTTCTTGATATAATACCGGTACTTAAACACTGTGGGTGGGTAGGATTAAAGAAACCAGCCTGAATTCTTTGAGAAAAGTGTCTAAAGGAATTATTAGTTGGTTTTATTAGTAACCTTTATGTGCAAAAGGAGCTGAACTTGATCTTTTTCCTTGATATTCTTGGAAAATTTCAGCTGTGTCTTCGTAACCTTTCTGTTTTAAAATGCTTTTCTCTATTCGAGACACACTTTTGGTAGGTTTAGACAGGCAGAGAATAATTACTGGCAAAACAAACCAAAATAATGTGTGTTTCCTTGGCATGAAACTTGTGGAGGCCTCAGGGCAGGGGTGGCAGGAGGCTGCTGGCTCTTTGTGAGGCTGTAGTCATCCAAAAACCTGGAGAGGAGAGGAGGTGAGAGGCTCATTACCATAGAGCAACATGAGTTGCTGTTGTGTGATACTTTCTTCTGACATCATCCCACCCCCTCCTTTGCACCTTCCAGTGGATCACTTCACATATGAAGTAATCTGGTATTCATCTGTCACCTTTCAACTCTCCTCACCTAAATCTCCAGTCAGGATTGTGTCCAAACAGGTATTGCAGGAAGTTTATTTCTTGCAGCTCAGTACTTAGGGTATGGCTCTGTTCATATTTCAAACAGCTTGTTCAGTGTCCTCCTGGCCTCCTTTCTTGCCATCCTGAAGAAAAATAAACATTATTTGGCGCTAATGGAATTAGTGTGTGGCACTAATTGCTGGCAAGGGAGATTCATTAATTTTGTTAGCATTTTAGAGGCTTTCTCAAACACAACTGAAAGCCTGCACTTAAATTCAGAATATCCCAAAATACTTTTAATGTTCAGCTCTTGGCATTCAGATGTGGCACTTCACTTGTTGTATTGGTGTCCTTACAAATCGTACTCGCAGGAAATGTTTTGGTTTACAGCTGCCAGTACCTCGGTACCATTAAATTGTGAAGTAAAATGCTGGGAAAAACAAGCTACAAGGTTGGTGCTAAAGAGCTCATGGTAGAACCTCCCAGCTGTGCCAGTGTGCTTTCCTTATTCCATCAGTTTTCCATGCTGGGAGGTGTGAGTGGGTTCGGACGTTCCTTGGGAACGTGGCACGGGCTGAGTTCCATTGACCATGTGGGTGATTTAACGTGAGGTGAAAGGTTAAGAAGTCACACAAGTCTTTCAGATGTTCGTGTTCTGTGCCTTCAGCTTGCCCCGAGTGAACAGTGCAGTTTTCAGCTCGGTTGGCAGCGAGGAGCAGCTCTGCCCACGGCAGCTCTTGGCTGCCGAGCTGGTCCCGAGCTCGGGGGGTGGAGGCAGGACAGGGAGAAGGCGCCATGGGATAGTGGCTGGTCTTGGAAGAGCAAAGCCATCGACTTGCTCTTGGTTGTGGGGAGGATTTACTCACTGAGCACCTCATTTTTTCATGTTGCATGATGTGACTTTGTGTCTCGTAGTTGAGGCTGTCACCATGAGTTTCCAAAAGCTCGTTGCTTTCTGTCAGTGTCCGGAATTCCAGCTGTATTACAAAACAAAATGCAACCCAACAGCTTCATTCTGGAGATTTGGTTTCATCTCTGATCCCATCATTTATATACAGCTTTAAAATACATACAAAAATAAATACATACAGCCTGAGGTGCCTCCTCCTGCTCCCTTTCCCAGCCCTTGGGATTTTGTGCTGGGTGATGCATCAAACCGAAGGAGCTGCTCTGTTTAAGACATCCCATTTCTGCAATTGGGGTCACTGCTGCAGTAGCTGAAAAATCTGAAGAACTGCTGCTCAGCGTTCACAGGAAGGAGTTCTGTGCTCTCCTGTTGTGTTAGCTCTTTAACTGGAAGAGCTGTGCTGTTCCTCACTGCTGTGCCTGTGCTCAGCTCGAGAGCAGATGAGAGCAGCACCCAGAGGGGTTTTGTGGCTGGCAGAAAACACATTAGCAGCAGCAGGTTCTCAAACTGAAGTGAATTCAAACTGCAGAAGCAATAGAAAAAGTCTGTGATTGTGGGTCACCTTTTCTGTTGGTACGAGTTCTCAAAATAGCTATTTCAGCACCGTTTTTGATAGATGATTTCTGGGTTATTATTCATTTATAAAATAGGACACCTCAAAGAGGGGAGATTAATGGTTTTGTGAAATTTTAGCAAGGGCTTTACATAGAAACAGTGATCTCTGTCTCAAAAAGTATATAATTAACAGGTAGATTGAAACAGTGCTGAATATTTCATTTTGCATTAAGTCCTTTAATATTTTGAAACTCTTCCTCAGCCTTGCAAATACTGTGCTGCAGTTTTAGTAGAATAAACTATATCATGTACCTTCTTTTGCTGTAATGGAAGGCAGAAATGACAAATCTGGTATAACAAGGATCTGAATATAGTACTCAGACAGATCCGAATATACTATGTGAGGTATTTTACTAAATCCAAACTGTTTTAAAAATGTGTTAGGTATAAATGTATAATTTCAAATGTGCAGGTATACAATGATAATTTTATCTCAGGTCTGCCAAAGTTGTTTGTGTAAATGTAAATGCATATGCATTCCCTGCCAGGCACACAGGCTGTATTTGCACACTGCTGTAGATCTTGCCAAGCCAGCTTACCAGAGACATCCATCTGTTTTCTACTTAGTGTAAAGAAGTGAATGACCTGGGTAGTTAAGACTGTCCAGATGATCTGTATAATCCTTTCACACAAATGAGATATTGTTGCAGTTAACTGTTACTTTCTCTTAAATTAAAATTAAACAGCAGAGTTTACAGTGGTCTTATTTCTGTCCTCCACCCAAATATTTTCAGTCTCATTGAACTTGACCAAAGAGAAAATCTGCAGCAAGGTCAGATGTATGAGTTTGAGATTAGGCAGAACAGTTATTACCAGGTAGACTTGGTAGAGCTTTAGAAGGTGGAATCAGCCCTAATTTATCAATGTTGATTTCATGTGTTTCTATACCTTGGCTCCAGGGTAGGTTTTTGAGAAGGTAGCTTGAGTTTTGCAGGAACCACAAGGAAAATGAAGGAAACCCATGAGGCAGGGAATGAGTAGCACTGCAGAGATTAGTGCTGTGAGGGTGCTGTGTGACCTCCTGGGCTTACAAAAGAGCTCTAAGAAGCTTAGGAACAGGTGAAGGTGATGGGCAGAGATGGTTGTTTTTCTTATTAACTCTCTTAGCCTGGAACAGACTGTGTCTCACTGGGCTCCAGACTGGTTTAGTCAGAAAGAAAAGGGAAATGCCAAGTGGAAAGATTGCATATAGCAGCTGTAAGTGTTAGCCTGGCTACTCTCCTGAGACAGCACTTCCTTCTAGATGGGGTGAAACACTGGCACAAAAGTAAGCTGATGTGTTATAAATTATATATGTTGGAAAAGTTAGGGTAATTTAATTTTTAAAAATTCTCCATGGATTCAGTATGTCAGTAGCAGTTAAAGGTAGGGCTGCTCGTGATTCGTGTTTGCTCTGTAATCTACAGCCTTGTTTATTTTTAATGTAAAAGGGATTTTTATTGTAATTTCACAAGTTATAATATGTTCAGGAGAGGAGAAAGACAAATATTGCTGCATCCTATATCTTAATTGCTTCTCTTCTTGTTGATCTATTCCTAGTAAATTTATTTAAACAGTACTTATTTAAATAACAAATGTAGTTGGTATTTAATTGATTTGTCTGTGTTGAAGTGCTACCCTATTTCTGTTTATTGTAATTGCTGTGTTTAATCCAAGGATGATCTAACACTGCCACATTCATTCATTCATTGCCTGGTGTCGTGCAGCAAACACAGGCCAGCCACTGCTATGGGCCCCTGGGGGAAATCCTGCAGCCTCAGGGAGAATGCAAAGCCTGTGAAACAGCAACATAACCATGGCTCCCTGCTCCAAACTCCTGCAGAGACCCTAAAGTCCTCTAGAGCCGTCTGAGAGTAAGCCAGAGAGAATTTTATGCTTATTGTGCTTCTGTGGTAACTCCTTAGTCCAGTTCAGAGTCAGTTCTTACTTAAAAACCCCAAAGCAGTGAACCCAACAACAAATACTGAGTGTGCATGGAGTTATTTCCCTGTTGCTGCCCACGAGACATCCAATGCTGCTTCCTTTGGAAGAATCAATGCTTGAAGCCTGGAAATTATGTGCCTGGTTTTGTGGGGCACCTAATGATGCCAGGACAGTGGAGCCACAGCTTTGGGGTTGCTTTAGATAGGAACATAAGCGATTTTTACACTGCTTAAAACATTATCCATTCATCATTTGAGTTGGGAGAGTAGTCTTGACCATTGGTCAGTGGGCATGGTGGTATTTGTTCGAGGTTGGATTTGGTGGTCTTGCTGCTCTTTTCCAGCCTTAATAATTGTATTGTTCTGTGATTACAAAAATGAGTCAAAGATGACTTGAAAAATCTCACTGATTTCTCTGTAGATGACAACTGGCAGTTCAGTTGGACTCTGGCAAATACATTCTCTCCACCCTTTAGGTTTGCAGCTTAATTTGTTTTACTGAATAAATAAATACTGTGGTGTAGTAGAGCTATTTATATCTAATGGAAAGGCTCATCTATTCTGTTCTTTTTCTTCCAAAAGTGGGAGTTTACAAGTGACATAAAAAAAAAAAAAATCTGGTGACCTTTTTGAATAATTCTCAATTGTAAAGCATGTGACTTTTGTCTTGATATTTTTTACCCCTTGTTCTTTGGAATGCTTGTGGTTATGGAGCTCTTCAGACATATGGCTGAGTGATGTGTGGGCTCAGCAATGGCTTTTCTTCTTTATAGATCATCTAATAGAGAAGCTTGCTTCTATTTCTGTTATTTATGATTGCAGCACTTCACTTTGGTCTCATCCATCTGTGTCATACATGAAAGCCATTAGTAGCAGTATTTTTTAGCAGATAACTCTCACCCCACCATATATATCACGACAATCTTTTCACTACACATAATTTGGAATAAAGCTGGAAATTTACAGTGGAGCCTTGTAGCTCTAAGTGATGACAATGGATATATGTGTGTATTATTAATAACAACAGGTTTTTCTCAGTGCTGTGCCTGGACAGAACAGTGTTGGGTGGGATGAATTGCCCTCCATTATGTACCATAAATCCCACACGCCGCCTCGAGCCTCTTCAGCTTGTTTGCTCTGAGAACTCCCTGAGTGCTCCTTACCAGCTTCTTCCTTGGTTTTGTGCTGCCCAGTTGGCATTTTCTGCTTTCTGGGAGGGCAGAGGGCAGGGAGCAGCCTGGGAGATGCCACATGCCAGCAGAGAGAGAGCAGTAGGTCTGGTTTTGCAGCACAAGGCTTGTTTTTGTTCTCTCCATCCCTCCCTGTTCCCCTCCCTGGCCTGCAGAGAGCCTTTGGCTGCTGCAAGTCCAGAGCTGGAGAGGCTGGAAGCTCACAGCCATATTCTGTATATACCCCACAGATCAAAATCACACTGTCAAAACATGAAAATACCTCAATAATTTTCTTTTTAATTTTAGCTGTCAGCCTCGAGATGCCACTTTGCTCTCGAGCTACTCTGCATAATGTGTGCCAGCTCACTTCAGCTCATGGTAAAATGTAAAGGAACAAATTTCCTGGCAGCCTCTGCAAAGCAGTGTAATACAACTTTCATTACATGAAGGTGGTGAACATAATGTGACTTCTTAACAGCTGCAATAAGTGATGTGAAGCTCTTAACATCTTTTCAAAACAAGTAACAAGTGAGAGGTTATTTTTCATCTCTATTCCTTAAAAAAAAGGACATGTTATTTTAAGCAGATGACACTTTGTTTGCACTTAGCTGAACTAAGTAAATTTCTACATGTGTTCTCCAGATCTGTGTTGCTTTGTGAAATAAAGAAAACACTAAAAGTGAATGCTAAAATGCACCCTGACGTCTGGATTTCAGCATGAAAATTTGGATGTTAAATTATATGTATGGAAATGTTGGGTGTCAGATGGATTTCGGTTCACACTTGTTCTTTTCCCTTTGGATTTATGATTCCATGAGATTTGTTTGTTGTGTTGCTTATTTCTGTGTTGAACTGTTTGGTTCTCACTTGAGTATTCTCAAAAGGTGACACAGGTCTGGTGCTTTTGGATCACCTCTTGAGGAACGTGGCTAATTGATAAGTCACCCATTACAAATGGATATAAAGGAAAAAGCATCAAGGCTGCCCATGCTGAGTTGCCCACATCAGTCTATTATTAGGCTGGACACAAGTTCAGTTTTAAGAGTTCATAGTCAACACTGATAACTGAAGCCTTAGCACGTAGTTTTGAGGTGTAGCCCTAGTCCAGAAGGACAAATCCTCTCTGGTTTGCTTACTCTGGCAGCTGAATTGTGGTTTCCATTGCAGTGTGATGAGCATCGTTTCCAGGGACATTCACAGCTAAAGTTCACAGGCTGGAGCAAACAGTGGCAGTCCTCTTGCCACGTCTTTATCTCGATGCTTAAATCATGTTAAAAACAAGGTCGACATTGTCTGCAGTTGAATGAATTCCTTCACACGCTGTGAGAGGCTGTCAGCTCCGAGATAGGACATGAGTGTGGTGTTTCAAAAATCCTGCCCAAAATAGATGCCTGAATATGAAGTTTGCCTTACACATTACTGAATAAAGGCAGAGTTGGAGCAGCCACTCCAAGGTCCTCATTGGAGTGGTAGGCCCTGGTGAAGCAGCTCCATTCTACAAATTTTCTAGATATTCCCATAATATTTCTCAGATCTTTTGCATAGATTATCACATTATATTTTGCAAGTTTTGCAAAAGTAATTAGTTAACTTCTTTATTTTCTGAAGGTTATACTAATTCTTTTTAGTTTTTTGCATGTGATTTATTGTTGAAAACACAAATCAGTCTATTGTCCTCAAGACTGGAAGATTTGGAACCAAAAATATAATCTGAAAGTAAAATATGACTCAGCTGCAAGTAATATTAATGGTAATTGCCACTTAGTGATCTTTCAGTTGGTAGAAAACAAACCATCAAAATGATAATTGCAGGATTCACTGGGATTTGGGTTGATTAGCAAACTAGACAACCAAGTGGGCAGCAGACACTGAGCCAGAGCTCTGGCTCAAGTGGAGTCGGCAGAGCTAATCTGGACTCAGTGGAGCAAAACCCACTTCATTCCATTTGCCCAAAGAATAAACATGTGCCACGTGGGAAATGGAACAGTTGGAAACAATTTCTGCATGGGACACTCACAAAAAATAGCTGGGAGAGAGAGAAGGGTGATTAGACTGCTCTGAAGGCAGACTTAGGGAAGGGAATGAGGCCAGCCTGGCATTGAGGGGATCATGGCTGTGTCTGTGGGTGCACCTGGTCACAGCTTTCTTCACTATTTATTTATTAAATAAATTCATATGTGTTTTAAATGGGAAAGAAGTGTTAAAGCTGCCTCATGCAATGAGCTCTTTAGAACAATTTAGAGAATTTAATAGGGTTTCACCTGAAGTTAAGGAAATTCAATGTTTGCAGTTGTTAAGCAATTCAAATCTATTTTATTCCTTAGATTTGGGAAACAGTGCATTTTTATGTGTTGGAAATGCGAATTTTCAAGTATACAGAGAATGCATTACCTATAAACAAACTGTGAATTTCTTTTAAATCATTTCATTATAGTCTCCTGACTCACTACTTGATGGCACGGTGTTTTATTGCAAGTTTTTTTCAATCTCACATCTTGATTGTCTGTTTCATTGAAATGTGGACTGATTTCAAAATATCTGAACTAAGTTTAATATTATGAAAGAACCCGTAGTGGTGGGGAAAAGCTGAAATACTGGCTCCTAAAATAAGCACCCTCAAGCAAATTGTTCTTTTTATTTGGTTTGGAGGGTCTCGTGTGTCCTATGCTATGTGACAACCTATGGCCTCGATCCCATGGCAGAAGCTTTTTTATCTCAGAAAGAAAAAGTTCTTTCAGATCATTCATAAATTTTAAATGTGATTCATATTGCAATCAGGAGGTAATTTTCTTTTCCCATTATCTCCTGCTGTTCTGTGCTATGAGAACACTTTGTTCTCTGCAGCAGGCTTCACTCAGAGAGAGCTCTGGTCCCTCACAGAAGTAATTAACTGGGCAAGACTTTGGATCTTCAGAGAGACCTTCCCCAAGGCTTGCAGGGGAACTAATCCCACACCCAAGGATGGATTTCATTGCAGCTTAACATTCCTCACTCCTGCCTCCTGCTCTTGCTGGATGCACATCGACAGTTCTGTGACAGAGGATTTGGATTCAGGAAATGTGGCTTTGTAGAACTGCTCATCCCACCCTGTGTTTGAACACTGTGGGATGTCTTCAGCATTAAAGATTTATCATTGTGTAGTCTCTTGGTTTTTAAATGTGAATGCTTATCTCCTCTTGAAATCTCAGTGTTTGCTTGGTGTCTTGTGTCTTTATTTAACATGAAGCTCGCCTTTCTTTCATTGACTTACAGGTGAAATATTTCAGTTTCATTTTGTTACAAAATAAAAAACCAACCAAGCACCACCACCAACCATTCTAACTGTTGTTTCCCCTTTTTTTGCCAGTTTGCTGTTTTGTGGTTCATAAGAGGTGCCATGAGTTCGTTACCTTCTCTTGTCCTGGGGCTGACAAGGGACCTGACACCGATGTGAGTACATTGCCATTTAAGGCACTGCTTTACACATTCTTGCATCCATGAGAATGGATTACAAACAGGACCAAATCTGTTCTTCATGACAGATAATTGAGGCCAATGGGTTTTAACAGTTGTTAAGTGAATATTTATGGACTGAGAGATCTACTTTTGGTAAGAAAAGTAAGATTGAGTGCATCCAAGAATAATATCCTCAGAACATGACAACCCTAAAGCATTTACCCAACCATGAATCAGCATTTTATTTTATTTGCTTTGTGTTGGATGTATTTGATGTTAACAATTCCCAGAAAGGCTGAAGCATTTTCTGAGCTTTCTTTGTATCTGTTTTATCTCGAAGTGTATCTTTTGAGCTGTCTGTGGTCCTTGTCTCACTGCACACAAGGATCTGTAGCTCCAATTAAAAGACAGTTTAATCTTGAGCCAGCTGGCTTATTGAGTTTTTATTTTATTTTCATGTTTGAGCTAGTCTAGCAGTCTGGATACTCCCATTCCATCCTGCTCTGTCAGTACTTTTGTGGACACATAGCATTTTTGGTCAACAGCCAGTTTTTCTTCTCAACACATCTGCCTGCGTGGTGAGACACATGTGCAGGATCTTTGTGTCACCCTGCTGAAATAATAAACTGATCTCATTTGTTCACATAAAAATAACATTTCTTTGGGTTTTATAAGTCCCACTTTACAGTGAAGTAATTGAACATCTGCTTATGGGAACAATACATTCCAAGTGTTCTTTGTCTGAATGGCTCTGTTTTGTTTCTTATAACATATTCATGCTCTAGATTGTAGGCTATTATCTCTTCTGATAAAATGCATCAGAAGAATTTTCTTGCTAGGTTTTAATGAGCTTCTCGTGAATTGTTTCAATATGCCAGCCAGGAGGTCAGTGAACAATATATGAGCAGAAGCTACAAGGGGTCTTGGAAAATATCGGATATTAAAAAGTTCTCTCATTTTTAAATTTAAATATGGGGAAATGTTGAAGAATTGAGAAGAATATTTAAAACTTTAATTTTTAAACATTTCATGCAATCTATATTTAGGTGCAGAAGAAAAATGCTAAAGTTAGGAGTGTAATTACCCTGTTCAGTGTCTCTTGTTTAGCTGATACAGACTTTACTATTAAAATAATCACTAGGCAAGAGCAAGAAACCAAAATACCTTTGCTTCATACCTTTGATTTTCTGAAAGGTCCTGATTTCTTTAACCCTTGCAGGGGGGCAGCTGGCTCTGCACATGTAGTTTAACAGTTAAAGCAGGCTTTTGGAATTTGGGAGTTGTGTATTTGAAGTGCCTTGAGCTGCAGAGAGGCTGAAAGCCAGGTCAGCCCTGTCTGAGTGATGTTCTCATCCCTGCTCTGTCTGGAGGTCGTTGATGGCAAAACCCCCATTGAGCCCAAAGGGGCCACAATTAAAGCAGAAGTCTGAACAATTAAAGAATGTCTGCTTCATTCCTCAATCTCTCAGTACAGTTCATACCTACCAGCAATACCTTGCTGCTTTGCTTTGGTCAGTGCTAAAACCACAAGGAGAATAACCCAAACTGAGTTTTAGCTGAGTTGAGTGCTCAGTTGTGATGTGGGATATTAATGGGAGATATTCTTGATTGACAGTTTTAGTGGTGACACTCATGAGACACTGCTGTGTCTACAATGAATGGTTTGGCCTTGAAAGTGTTTTTGATTATTAATTTTTTAGTAAGATTGTTCTTTGGGGTTGCTCACCTGAAGTTCAGAAATGAGAACTCACATTATTTAACTTTATCAAGAATCTTTCATGGTGACAGAACCTGTGGCAGGTTGTTAATGGTCTTTAATGTTGCTGACTGCATTTCATGATTTGGGTTTCTGGCCTTGGTGATTAAATAAATCAGACAAATGCCTCATTTCTCTATTTGGGTTACCAATGATCATTTTCAATATGTACACACGTTTGAGCCATAGCTCAAAAATACTTTGAAGATTAAAACCAATCAGGAAATAAATATGTTTTATTAAAATTGTGTTGTTAGTGGGTACTATTACACAAAGAGGATTGTAGAATATTATACTTTAATTTACTGAAATGTTGGACTATAATTTCAACCCTTTTACAATTCAGCAACTTATTCCTACCCAAATTGCTACAAGCTTTGTTCTGAAATGTAGTGTGCTATAAAGCTTATCATAACATTTAGCAGACTTTAAAATATTAAAACATCCTTTTCTAAATTACTTTGTGCAGGTGCACAATTAATTTGTGTACTCAAATGCTCCAGTGTAACCTCTCCATTAACTGTAAGAGTAATACTGTCATTAATAAAATTAATTTTCCAGAGCAATAATTATAATAATGCCATAATAATAATTATTGTGTATCAGAATAATGTTAAATTATGGTGCCTTGTACTTTTAATATTGATGAGGCAGTCCTTGCAAAATAATGCTTTCATAAAGGTGACTGTAAAAGAGGAAAGCTTAAAGTGAGCCCCTTCTTGTTTTACTCAGAGTAGCTGAAATGTGAGGTTGAAAGGTCTATGTTTGTGCCAAAAGGAAAATAATACTCAGGAATAAAGTGGTCATCCTTGAGTGCCACTGAAGTGATGGTGCCTGGGGAGCAATATCCTGTTCCAGTGAAATAAGAACTCACACAATCAGAAAACTTTAGGTTTCCTTATGACTTGGCAGGGTGTGAGCTCTGGTGTCTTAGCAAAAAGCAGCTCAGGAAGTTGTTTTCCTGCTGTCTAATGGCTCTCTGGAGTCTGAACAGAAATTATTCATCCTCCCTTCACGGGCAGCTCTTCATGGTGATGCTGCTGGGTAGAAATGAACAGCTCCTGCTGCTGATGCCCTCCAGAGTCACAGGAAGCATCATCTCCAGTTCAGGTGCTTGGTTTTGGAAGATGCTTGGTGTTCTTAAAACCATTTAAAGTCATCGATGAAATGCTTAAAACTTGGGTAAATTGGTGTAAAAATGTAAGAGCAGCTTCAAAATTGGAGTGCTGCTGAAACGAGCTTTATTAAGATGTGTTCAATATTAAGGGATAATTGGTTAGGTTTCTTGAAAATTGAGTTAAATATTTGGTTTTTTTGTTAATGGAATTCGGTGACCAGAAGGTGTCTTTATATATTAAAGTGTTCCTAATTACATGCAAGATATAATTAAAAAACCCCCAAACATTAATTTAAAATAGTGTTTGGTCATATTATGTTTTTCAGTATGAGTTTATTCGACTTTGAGTGCACAAGAACTCAGAGATCAGGGCCTCTGGATCAGCACTATTTCCCTTTCAGACAGTAATAGTAGAAAATCCAAAGGAGGATTTTGAGCAAAATAAATATAAATTAAAAACTGAAAATAATTTGAATGAGAGCGAGTGACTGAACAGTGAAAAGCTGTGAAATCTGACTGTACTTGGTCAGTTTTTAGCCTTTAAGCACCTAGGAGAGGATGGATTGGAAGATCAAGATTTAAGTAAAATGGAACAGCAAAGCCATCACTGCAGGGTAACCAACCCAAGGGATGTCAGAGGTGACATATTTCAATTTTCAAGTCAATTATACTGAAATTATTTGGGAGCTTTATTATCTTAAGCACATTTGAAAGCTTGGTGTGAATTTGAACAACTGTGAAGTTCTGTGGGATGCTGCAGGAGTTGGGTATTTTCACCTGTGGGTTGGATATTGGGATCATGCAACTCTGGAGTACAATATTTCAGATCTTTATTCCCTGCATTAAGATAAAATTTATTAAACAAACTAAAAAAAAAATCACTCGTGAGAGGAAGAAAAGAAATAATAAAAGAATAAAAATGAAAAATAAATCCATGTGAATGGATCATGAAGACAGTGGTGCAGAAGAAGCTGAAGCAGGACTTTGAGTGTGTCATAAACTCTCTGCTGGCCAGCCATGCACCCTGAGACAGAGGCAGGGATTCAGTAGCAATAATTAGTCTGTTTTTCAGGGAGATGTTTTGTGTTGAATTCTGCAGCTCTTCATTTGGAATGTGGAAAAGAGTTGAAGCATTAAAGGGCTTTAAAGCACAGTCTTGGAACACTTTTTTTGTCTCTTAAGCTGTGCCCAGGTCTCTTGAGGGCAGCTTGTGGCAAGGGAGAAATAACTCCTTAACAGTGCAGGTTTTTGGGTGCATGAGGGGTAACTGCTGCAAGGGGCTAGCAAGAGAAGAAATTAAGATTTTTTTTATTGAGGTTGTAGGTATTCCCTGAGTCCTCTGTGGGGAGAAGGGCCAGGAGCCCTGTGAGGCTCCACCGTGATTTTCATTTTATGGTTTCTCTGATTCTGGAGCTGTGGGGGAGAAAGATTGACCCTTAAAAATTCATGTGCTGGGGACCAGTGGGAAACTCTTAACTCATAAATGCTGGTGTACAGAGTGGCAGCAGTGGCTTGGGTTTTCCCTGAGGCTTGGAGCACTGCTGATGTCCACATTTACTGCACTATTACACTGCTCATTCGATGGCTGGGGCTCCGAGAGAAATGATTTGAAGAATCACCTCTGTACTAAGACAGAATAAATTAATATAACTGATCTGCCTGGAGGGTTTAGGTGTCTTGACCAGATTTCTTTTTCTGTTCAGTTCCAGGAAATGCTGAAATATTTTACCTTTTTTTTTCTTTTTTTCTTTTTTTCTTTTTTCTTTTTTCCATTTTATTTCCCCCACTGGCATTTAATCATGTTTCTAGATCATATTTACATGTAGGAGGCTGGTTTCAGAGTGGAAAAAGAGATTTGCTTGACTGGCCAAGGGAATTAAAGAAACCAAACCAAACTCATGAGAAGACAAGGCAGTAACTGGAAGCACAGTATTAAGATTTACTGTAGAACTAGTTAGAAAGGGATTTTAATCAGAAAGCTTTGCAGTCTTTTTCCAAGGATAATGAAATGCAGCAGCAGGGCTTCTCTGATTTGCTTTTAACTCTTTAGTTGTTTTTACAATGAAAAACAACTGTTATAAATGTTGGACATCTTGAGACTGAAGCAACAACAAACATAATTTGATAAAATATTATAAAATCACTTGGATTGGAAAGGATCTTTAAGATCATCAAGTCCAACCATATGCCACTAAGGTTTGGGGGGGGATTTTATTGCTAATCTGAATTTTGAATAATAGGCAGTCTTGTCCCAGAAATATTTTCTTTTTAATTAAGATGAAAACCTTCTTGCTTCAGCACAAAAGATACACAAATGCAGGGAGAACTGGCAAGATGCAGTTCACTGCTTGCCAGATTAACAAAAATGTTCTCTTAAAAAGAAGCCTGTAGGAATTTTTGGAAGTGATTCTTAAGCTCTGATGCAATTTTTCATTGCATATCCTAAAGAGAGAAAATTATAAAGCCCCCTCTATTTACTATTGAGGAAACTCAATGTGTTTGTATGTCTGTGGTTTCTAATTATGATAATTATTAATCATGTGGACTTTGTTTGCAACAGACATTATTAGATGGAGGCAGGTAATATTCCTAATACAAAACAATTACAGTACAAATATACTTCTGTCAAAATATGATGTTCCTTGCTCTATTATCACTCCCTTTTCCCCCAAAGCATGTCCTAGATAACAAAATCAACACACTACTGATGCAATAAGTGATACTGAAGGAGCTGAATGTTTTTATTCTTTATGTTATTTATCATAAGTACTTAAAAAAAAATTACAGAACAGCAAGATAATTTTTCTTACAAAAATAAGGATTTTATTTCTCGTGGTTACCCTGACTTTTGAACCTCTGCAGAGTATCCCAAGTACTTTGTGGAGAAATAAAAGTTCTGTGCTTATGGTTTTGACCTCAAAGCTGTAAAATTGAATTGTAGGGGAAAGTTGTTTGTTTTTCTAACGTTTTAATTGTGTTTTCAATGTGCTGTGTGACAGTGGCTCATTACATAGGGGGGGGTATATCGACAATGGAATTTCCATTTGAACACAATAGTCCTGAGGTAAGATTCCTTTTAATGGAAGACAGAGAAATTAAAGAAGGAAGCCTGCCCAAAAGGGCTCTGTGCATGCTGAGTGTATACTGAACTCATTTTCCTCCAGCTCTGGGAGGAGGTTCATGGTCACAGGGTTCATGGCATTCCCCATCCCCTCCTGGAATGTAGGAGAAGTTTGGGCACTGCTCTCCTAAATGTCTTCTTTTAAGTAGCTGCAAGGAGCTTCCCAGGTTACTTGAAAGCAGTTCTTGTGCTGGAATGTGTTTGAATTAATCATCCCCCGAGAAAACATTTGTACCTTCTACTCCTAAATTAAAGCACAGGCTCCTTTTATTGCAACTGAAATGGCTTTTAGCTACGGTGAATGATCCTCAGCAAAACCAGGACTGAATTACAAAGGAACAGGTCCATGAACTTTTATAACTCCTGCTAATTCCCACCTTTTCCCTGTAATGCAATCTCCAGACTGGCTCCCTGTCCATCCACATGGAAAAATTTTCCCTGCAGTGTTGAGAGGAGCTCTGTGAATCCTCTCCTTGAACACCCCAGGGGTAGGAAATCCTGGTGGGTGCCTGCACTGCGTGTGACTCCAAAGGAACATTGGCTCACATCTTCCACTGCAGCCCTTCAGGCTTTCAGTTCATGGAGTTTGTGCCTGAGACACTGGCAGTGCAGCTCAGATTTTTGTTACAGCCTCTGAGATTTGAAAGTTCATAGCTTTTTATTTATAAAGAATATTTTTTTATTTTCCCAATCCAGGACAGTGCAAATGCTGAATAGCTGTAATGTAAAAATCGGACTTTATATTTTTCTTTCTAGCCATTTCCTGTGCAATATATAATAAACTATAGGTGGTGCTGGGAAGAGTTAAATCATGAGCAGTGCTGAGACACTTAGGAAATGTATATAAATGATGAACCTAAAAATATCCCTGATTTTCACAAGTTAGCACTGCAGAACAATTAGGCAGTGCTAGTAAAAAAGGAGAACACTCAGCTAAGTTATTCCCAGTAGTAAAAAGAAATCTTGTGGATAGGGTGCAGTTTGGGTGGCAGGAACTACAGGAGCTGCAGCAACTCCTGGGTGCTGATTTCACCATCGAAACTCTTTCTAACTCCCCAAATTGAAGTTGGCAGAATTCCAACAGCACTTATTTTCCAATTGTTAAGATTATATTGAGTTTTGTGCAATTTGGGTTGAGTTTCATTATTTCCTAGTCAGCTTGTGCTTCCCCTTGGCAAAAGTCTGTTGTGTCAGTCTTTAAACTCTGTGTAAATGTGCTGATATTTGGGTTTAAAGGGAGAGAATGCCTAAGAATTACTAATAATCTGATTTTTTACATGAGATATCATGTGTAAAATGCACCATAGGCATTTCTATCAGGTTCCACCCCCACGACTCTGTGGGTTTTAAAATAAAAAAAGTGATTATGGCACACTGAACTCAGTAGCTAGAAGAGACACAGACAGACCACTGAGAGAGCCTTGCAGAATGCTGGTAATTTTTAGCACTGTCTGTTTGTTGAGGTGGCAGTTCTTGCACCAAAATTAGATTAAATCTTAATTTGGAATAAAACAAGTGGGCTAAATTTGAAAAGCACTGTAGATCCCATATGCTACAAGTGATTTTAATGTGTCACCAGAGAGTGTCCCCATCTCTGGGGATTGCTGGGGCTCTGTCCTTGGCTTGCTGGGGGAAGTTTGCTGCTCTCTGCTGAGTTGAAGTGGCGTGGCCTCAGCTCCTTGGTGTAAATCACAGCTCTGTGAAGCTCCTCCGGGGGAGGGGAGGAAAGAACAACTTGTACTTGTAGGAGGGAGCAAGGCTCTTTTCTCGAGGTGCTTTGACCCTGGAACAGAGCAATGAAAGAGAGAGGAAAAGCAGGGAGGGGAGGTGGGGACATCCTGGCTGGGAAGGGAGCAGCTCCATCTTCTTCCACTGGAGCTCCATTTATCCAAGTGCTGCTGGGAAAGCATCCGGGGAGCTCTGCATGAGCAGGAACTGTTTGGTTTCATTCTTGGGCGTGCTCTTGTATTTTCTAATTTTCACTGCTTGTTATTGGGGTCATACTCCAAAGAGATCCAAACAGCTCACAGATTTTTCTTCAGCCTGTGGAAAGGACAGGATTTGTCTTGAAGTAATCAGTGATTTCAGGGAATGTGTGTTATCTTAATATTCTTTCAATAAATTAATTAATTGATCTGATTTTTCTAGCAGCCCAATGAAACTTGATGCAAACAGATTGGAAAGCAATGGTGTATTGCCTGTGCTGAAAACCAAATCCTGATGCTTCTGCTGAAGTTAACACAATGCCAGTCATGATTCCCTTCATAATTTGATTTTTGCCGTTCCCTTTCAAATAAATTAACTGTAGCACGTCCTGTGTAATTAATGAACCTCAGTCCTTAAAGTACCAGCAGTCATTGGCTGAGCTCATAAACTAAAGGCAGAAGCATATCATAAATTCTGGTAATGAGAACTTAATAGACGAAAGAGTCAGAGATTGATTTATTCCTTTTCCTCTCTGTCCCCATGGGAAGGGTACCTGCTGAACTGAGGCATGAAAGGATTGTCTCAGTGTTGGGAAAACCATTGTAATCTGTAACAAAGCACCTTCAGGTCTGTTTCCATGGCAACAGGAGCATCAGACCAGCAGAGAACGGACCAGAAAGGAGATAAAAGCCTCTACAAAAATAGTTGTAAGAAGTGTCTGCATAGCTTTGGCTACTTTTCNAAAAAAAAAAGAGAGAAAAAACTCCCAAAACTTGGAGTTTTTTGAAAGCTGGTTATTACAGTTATTTAGGTTAGACCCTATTGGCACTGAAGGACTTGTAGAAAAGTAGCAAATTATTAACTTCAGGGACATTAATTAAAAAGAGTTTATTAAAAAGTCTCAAATATAAACTTAATAGAAGCATTATAATTTGTTAAAGTGATTTCTATGTAACCTCTCTTAAAAAGGCATTTTCTGAATCTGAAGGTCTTCGTTCTTTTTTATAAAAGTTACAATAAGATGAGAAATGATCCTTCTTTGGTCTGCAAATAGCCTTTTCTCCTATCCACCTAATTGCTTTATTATCATTAAATTTTGCACTTGGTGTCTAATTACAATGATGTGAATTGTAAATCACAGACTGGCAGTTTGTGGGGTCAATATTCTTCTCAGTGTTGCCAGAGATTTTGTAAAAATAAGTAACAAAAAGCTTTTCCCTCCATCTTCCAGATGGACTGTGGTCATTCCAGTGGGAAAAGTGGCCTGGAAAATCACAGGCAGATGCAGTTTTAGAGTCTGATTTCTTGGAATAAAGAGTAAATTATGGTTGATTGGACTGGGACTCCAGTGAGCACCAGAGAATGGTTCTTTTTAGTGGGTTTGTACAAGTAGAGATGTATAAAAATTCTGATATACCCTGTCCAAAAATAGGATAAAAAGCAACCTGACTGCAGCAATGAGGTTGAGGGAGTTGGGAACAGACGGGCACAAGAATATATAGAAAACCTATGTTATATAGGCCATACATAAATACATGGAATGTTTATGGAGAAGGTTCTTCATTTCTTTTTCACAGCTTTTTTCTAGAATAGTTTTCCAGAACATTTTTTTCCCCTTAGAATAATTTGAAATCTGGGATTATCTCAAATTATTGTTTCCTTCCTGTGAAAATTATCTGCATTCAGTTAAAGACAATTTGAGTCCTGCAATCCTAGCAGAACAGGAAGGAGAGCTGAGTTTCACTTCTTATAAATAGCTTTGTGAAATCCTTCCTTGGTCAAATCCACTTTTATTTCCCAAGGTCTGTATTAGTACCTACAGATTGACCTAGTTCTGAGTAGAAATGTATTGTTAAGTCTGAAGCCTGAATTCCCACTCCTCAATGCATATTAATGGTATTCCATTTTTTTAAACTCTATTAAAAAGCTTTTTACTTCCCTTAAGAAAGAAACATAAGAACTTTGAGACAGAGACTTTGATTTTTGTAGTTGTTATCAAATTTTTAGGGTACTTTTTGTCTTGTTGATCTTCTTCTATCAAAATTTAGTTGTCAATATTGAGATTTAGTGAAGTCAATCCTCTGGTTTAATACCAGATGGAATAGGAGTAAAAAGACTTTGGTCTTTCTACTTTGGGAGAAGCAGAAGAAAAAAAGATAGAAGGATAGTAAAAACAGCCCCAAACCCAGTAGAAATGAAAGCAGTCCTGTAACTTTTGTGAGAAATGTATAAATCCCTCAGAGTTTTGTTTAACATCTGCTACTTGTCTCTTCGTGTGCCAAGAGCATGATTGGCCCATTCAGGAAAATAAAAAGATTTCTGCAATCAACAGACTTTGTTCAATATTCCTGCAAAAGGGGACTCTCCATAAATAATGTGAAAGATTTTGGTCAAACACAAATGGGTTTATATTTAACATGTTTTATTTAGAAACCTGCCCACACAGAGGTAAAATAAAAAGAAATAACACTTTTTTTTTTTTTTTTTAAATTTGCTGGAAGCGCATTATAGAAGAGAGGGGTAGAAAATGTTCTGTTCTCCCATTCCAGACTAATCCTTTGCTCTTCTGTGAGAAGGTACAGCTGTTTACTGATCTTACAAGCTCAAATCAAATCGAAGTGGTTCCCAGTGCTTTGTGTTTGGCAGCAGCAAAGCCCTGGGGTCAAACGAGGAGACAGCTCCTGCACCAGAACAGACCCCAACTCCTCCAGGCTCCTCACAAGGAGTTCTGTATCTAAATCAAGTCACTTCTGTGACATAACAGTCCAGAAATGGCTCCTCTAATAAAAGTTTATTTTCAAGTAGTTCTAAAATAAATGAGGAAAAAAGTGGTGTTTTATTTTTTCTCTCTTCAGCTGTCCTCGCACTGCATTTCATTTTCCTGTCGCTCTGCTCCTGCCACAGCATCCATTCCCTCAGCTTCATCACTGCTTATTTGCCAATACTCTCAGCATCCACTCCAAGAATTTGGGCTGTTACTCACTGCAATAAAAGACCAATGCATCTTAATCAATACAGATTTCCAAACATTAAAGATTTCCTGAAGCTGGGGTTCAAAAGGATCACATTAAAAATCAAGTTCCTCCTTCGTAGGTAGCAGATTTTTTTTGTCTTCTGAGAACATCAAGCACGAAGGTATCAGGAATATGGGATTTATTTTTCTTAATTCAGGCCTTTTGGGCAAAATGTGCCCTACACCAAAGGGGATATGGAATTCCTCATCCATGCACACACAGACATGCACACAGATATTGTTCATTTTCCATGCTCATTAGTGTTTGTGTTCCCCAGCAGAGCCAACAGGAGCTGCAAGAAGGCACTTGGTGCTTCTGGAAATTAGGTTAATAAATCATCAACACCTGGTGTGGGTGTTTGTGAGGGTGTTCTATGCTGTTTAAAATACAAAATATTTGCTGTTTGCACTGGCTTTTTGTTATGCAGTTGAGTGTCTACTCGTGCATAGACATCACCATACATCTACAAGTATTTATGGTGATGTTATATATTTAAAATATATTTCTTTTAAAAACATTGCAGTGCCACAAATACCTGGGTGGAAAAAACCTGCAGTACTGAAAGTTATGTGGCTCAGCATTCCAGTTTTAAGAAATCTAAAGTTGTTTGTTTATCAAGGGAAAGCTCAGTAAAAATGTGAACTGCTCTGGATTGCAGGGCCCAGCAGCTGAGTTTTGCAGAATGGACTGAATGCAAGCTTTGGAGATCTAGAGAGTGGAGAGAAATTCAGGAGAAGGTCTGGGAAACAGTGAGGTTCCAGGCATTTCTAACATTAGTACAAGATTTGCATCCGAGTCACTGGGAGTCTTTGGTGCTTAATGAACTGTGCTTGATTTACAAACTTGGTATTTAAACTGTTTCTTTAACACAAAAATAAAGAGCATGTGAGATATACAACTGCAGTAAAAGCTAAAAAGATGCCTAATAAACTGTTCTGCCTCTATTCCGCTCAGAGCCCTCAGGAAAACGTTGCTTATACAAAAATGTGCATTTCCTACCAACTCCCAGGCAGGACCAGCCCTGGCTTTGGTGGTGATGGCAGCAACTGCTGTAGGAGTGATAGCAAATGATGCCTATAAAACCAGATAAAAAATTTATAGTTCATTTTGCAGGAGATGGAATTTGAGATGCTGCCGTGGGTTTAGGGTGTCCTCCTGCAGTCCTTGGGATTTAGGAGACTCAAATAACCACAGCAAGGAGAAATTTCTCCTGCAGGACTGGGATCTCTGCTGGGGACCTGCAGTCACCACCATAAGCTGGGCATTTGCTGCAGTTTATGTGAATAAATGTGCCCATAATTACCATCTATTTTTCCTAAAATACAGAGTTACACTGTCACCCCATCCTTTTTTAATAAGTTTTGCAGCTTTTGTATATGTTTTATTCATTGTGATAAAAAAGAGGTGGAGTTGTAAATAAGGCCAAGTGGCAGGGAACTGTTGGTTCAAAAAGCTTTCTAGAATAATAATTTCAAGAGGCAGAGTAAAAAAAACAGCTTTAACTGTATTTCTCCAGTCTTCACAGCCTCGTGCAAAACCATCTGAGTATAGCCAGTTTTTAAAAGACTGTTAATGTTATTCTGACTTAAAAGATGATAACTTAAAAGTGAAGTCTGTCAATAAAGGGAGAAAACAAATAGGTTGTAATCAAAAAAAACGAAGGAAAAAAAGAATTATGTCCTTGCTAATGATACTCCATAATTAGATATCCTTAATGGATGGGTAGAATAATCTACTTAATTGTAACTATAGTTTTTGATAGATTACTGTGCCTTATTGTATTATGTCCCTGTAATGAAAGAACCAGCATTACTTTTGTAGTAAATAAATGTTTCTCAGAATGTGTTTTTCAATTTTCTCAATTTACTCATTATTTATGTAGGGCCCTGTGAAGTTTCTCCTTATTCTTTCTAATGAGACCAATCTTTTGATCCTTTGATGGAAATTGCCCCAATTTCTCAATTATGCAGCAAAGGTTTTGGCCTTATATATTTTCAAGTAGATGCTTGTACTTAGTGATTTGTCCTTTACTGGCAATCCTTACATTGAAATGTTCTTTATCTACAGCCTAATTAAACTAAACCATATACCATCTGTGTCTAGTTCAATTAAAACAAATTGGACAGATTGACCTCCTTAATACTCTTCAAAGCATTTTATTAGCCTGCAGAGTCCCTTCAAGATAACTTGTTCCCTCCTGAGACAACACTTGCTGTCCGCTTGAAAAAAGTTGGGGGGAAAATGTCAGTCTGCATGAAAATGCAAAAAAATTATTCATCTTTCAATTTAAAACCAAAGAAAAGAGTAAAACCCCTGTGGAGGCACATCAGGTGGGAAAGAGCAGTACAACCCATCCAGGCAATCTTTGACACCCTTTTTAAATGGGCATTTCTCCTCAGCTTTTATTCTGGTTTAGGTCTTTGCTCTGGGGTTTTCCTGGTTTGTTGTTCTCAGAGCTCTTGGGCAGGTGATGGTGGAAGGACCAGTTTTCCACAAACAATAAGCAAAACCTCTCCTACTACAGATAGAATGTTTTACTTGGCTGGCAGAAACGTGCCTTGTGTATCTTGATTTGACAAATGCTCCCTACTGTGCTAAAAGTGAGGAGATGTGAAAAAGCCTGAAGTATTTCAGTATTTCCTCAGTAACTTTTCTAGTGAGAATCAGTAGTGTTGAATTATTCCAGTACATCTGTGCTTTAGGTGGTGTCCTAAGTTTTATTCCTACCTAAGTGATTTCTGGGCATGTCTTCTTGATAAACAGCAAAATACAGAAGCAGTAAAGTGTGGGCACTGCTGATGGCTTTTTAAGTTATGTCCTGCCTTCACTGACCTTGGTGGTGAGATGTAATAGCTCTTTTCTTCTCTGAGAGAGATGGACTGTGATTTTTGATTTTTTTACTGTGGTTGAAGGGATTTCACTTGAGTGGACATTGATACTTTTATTTCATTTCAGTGTTTTTTTGCTCTCTTTGATTCTGTTTTTAACACAATCATTTTTAATTGTTGGTTTCCCTGTTGAGCCCTGACTCTGCCCTCCTACTGAAGGACTGATCAGGAACTCCTCTTCAATAGAAACTCTCTGTTTTCCCTTCTCTCTGTGTGCAGATGGTGTTTCATTTCTTGCTGGGAATGGTCTCTGCAGAAGATGCTGCCAAAGTGTCTTCATTAAGTGGCTGGCAGAAGTTTTAAGCAATTGACCACCTTTCCCTCAGATGATAAAATCATTTTGTTTGGCACATCATTTAGATTTTCTTTTAATGGCCTTCAGAGCTCCTTTGCAGCTCTCCTTGGAAGAGTGAGAACTGGGGAACACAGCAATGTGCTCAGGGGTTGTCAACGGGGATGAATTTCCTGAGATTCTGCTACTTCTATTATTCATAGATCATGCAGGAGAGAGAGTTAAAAATGGAAAAGAGAGTGAATTTTTTTATTTTTCAAACTAATTTGTTGTAAATAACTCTTCATCAAACTTAAGGAACTGTCAGTTTTAAGCAAACATTTCTTTAATAGCATGGTTGAGACTAAAGCACTTTGTGCCCTGTGCTGCTTTACTGAGTTGGGATTTCCTTTGGGATACTCACTGCCCTGACCTTGCATAAACTTGCTGCTTCCAGAATATCCTCTGTGATCATATCCTGAGATGCTGAGACTGTACAATAATATTCCACAATTTTCTCTAAAACTCATTTTAATGATCTTTTAAAAGAAATTGAATTATTCTGGGAAAAAATAAATTTGTTTGTGATACAGAACAGCAGAGAAGACAAGCAATAATCTTTGCTGGCTATTTGGGTGATTCAGTGAAGGCTGACAGAGCATCTGTTAAGCAATTTGAAGTTGGAGACTTAGCTACAAAATTCATCATCCTGCAACAAAGAGGAAAGTTTAATTCCACTGTAAATATGGAAGATGTAAATTTACTAAAGCTTCTTGTTACTGTGAGCAAATTATATTTGAGTTAATTAAGAACTTTGAAACAATCATCAAGTCAGTAATGAATCATTAGCAAATGCAAAAGCAAGCTTTCAATTTTAGCCCAGGTTTTGGGAGGTTTTTATTTAGTGCTTCCTGCTGCTGCCTCTTATTTCCAGTTTTTGGGCTGATTTTGCAATGACACTGCCTGTGTTGTGTCAGGAGCCTCAGAGCACTCTCCAGCGTGGGCTTCACCTCTTAAACCATGTCACACCAATGATTTCATCTGCCTGCTTTGTCCTGCTGACGTTTCCCCACGAGTCAGGAGTTGTGTGTGGCTTTGTGCTGAGCAATCCCTGAGGCTCTGCAGCCCCAGCGAGGAGGGCTCAGCCTGACTCCCCAAACTCCCCAGTCAGCACATCCCTGCACTGGAAGGACCTTCACACACAAGTGTTTTACAAATTGGTAATTAGACACAGAGGAAATGAGTCCTGCCTGCATCACACAGCGACCTGGAGAGAATTCCCAATCTCCTGACCTCACATTGCTTCTGCACCCTTTGTTTGGCAGAGCTCTCTTTGCCTTCACAAAGCACTGTGAAAATAAAAGGTCTTTGCTACTCAGCCTCAGGAAATGTTTCTGGGGATAACATTTTCCAGTTGGAGGTGGGGAGAATAAGGTTTCTGCTCTCTGCTGACGTTGCAGTTAGATGGAGAATGCTGCCAGGAACACCAAGGTTGTGTTTGATCCCTGTATGAGCTGTTCCCTTCAGAGTTGGGCTCAGTGATCCTTGTGGGTCCCTTCCACCTCAGAACATTCTGTGGTTCTCTAGTCAAGAAGAAAACCAAATCCCTTCCTTAACAAGGGCTTATTGCAGTGAGGTATTTCAGGCATTTATTTCAAGGCCCTGTGAGAAGATTGTATCTTTGAAAGATACTGAATATTTAAAATGAGTGTTCTAGGAGGTCCTGAATTCTCAAGGGACAGATTAATAACTTCAAGCTAAAATATCGCAAAATAATAATAAAAAAAAATTATATTCCAATAAGTTTTTTGGCTCTTTAAAATAACCCAGCTGTGAAACTGGAAGTATGTGGTACTAAGTGTTCTTTGTTCAGAGTTTAAAAATAGTTCAAAACCCCAGGGATCTGGAAGCAGATGTCTGCTTCAGGAATCATAAGGCCCCAAAAATGGGAGTATCTCCTTGTCAGCATACTGATTTCAGAGTCATGTGGCACCTATCAATTAACTGAAAAAGTTTCTTTTTCCACTGGTTAAAATTTCATTTTCAGAGATCAGGGGTGTGGTGGTGGTTTTTAAAATTTGTTCTGTGTGCTTGGGGTAATCATTGCTCCAGTCTGATCCAGCATCCTCAGATATAGAACCATAGAATGGTTTGGGTTGGAAAGGAGATATATATTTATATAAGTAGTCCTATCCCTATAAGATGGTGCAAAGAGAACCTGCTCTTCCAATACAACTTAAGATGACATCTCCAAATTTCTGCTTCAATTTTACTATCTCTTATTTCTGCTCCTTGTTCCTTTGTCATATTTTTCTCCAAACAATCCTCCTGCATTCAGTGACTCTGTACAGATTTGTCCCTCTTTGAAGGGAAGGGTTGTGTTTCAAATCAATATTGCCATTTAACCCTGCACTACCAAAATAAATTATCATTTTACTGGATTGACTCCTTTCTCTAAACTCTCCATTTCATGATGCTGTGAGCATGATAAGTAAACTGGTAATATGTGAGCACAAATCTATGTTTTACCAAGGAGCATTATTGAAAGCTTTAGGTTAAGGATTTTTGTTTCTTTTTCGTGAACATTAGACTAATTAATACTTTCCTGTAGTGTTTTTCATCCACAGCTTTTGTCATTGTTTGTTTGTTAACCTGCAGTTTATGTAAAGGCAGTTATAAGTGTATACATTATTCTCTGGAGAGGAGGTTTTTAAGAATATAATCTTAGTTCAGAAACATTCAGCATTCATATTTTGGGCATTATTTCAGTCCCTGTATTCAACATTGCTTTATTTAACAGAAAGCTTTGATTTAAAAAAGTATTTACCAGGTTCACTGTGTCTGATTAGACATGAAAATGTTTTATTTGGGTTTCAAATACTTCCTTAAGTACAGTCTTGAGGCAGGCAGAAAAGAAACTGTTTAATTGTGTTAATTTAATTATATTTGGTGTATTTGTTGGGAGCCAATGCTTTTACAAGAAGTCGATTGCTTATTCTCAGTGAAATCACAGCTTTGCATGCATCACTAGATACCCTTAGTGTCTTCTAAACTGAAGCCTCTCAAATGTGGAATATAGGGTCCTGTTAAAAAATTCATATTGCATATTTTAAGAGACACTTGAGCCTATCTGTGCTGATAGTGAGTGTTGGGGCTGAAGCCTGCTGAAGACAGACTAAAAAATAAAATTGTTCAGAGATTCAGAAGGTGGAGCTGCATCTGGAGCACAAGTCAGACACAAGTGGTGAGTGTATTGACAGAGTAGCTGCTACTTAGCAGAAAAATGATCAGCCAAGTGCTTGGATAAAGTCACTTGTACACTTTTGAATCTGTATTTTATTAACCTCTCTCACCACCCATGGATCACGAGCAGACAGTGGGGCCCAGCTGAAGCACTGCTGGAGATGAAGTGCAGCCATGTAACCATGTCATATATAAGAGGGAAAAAGAAAGTGCACAGCTGTGGGACTTCAAATTAATACCTCTCCATCATGAGAACTGCTGGAGTTTTATTTATGGAGCACTTGGGAATTGTTCTTTTTGCAGGGCGAGACTTCAGGTGTTTTTTCTTTCTTATCTATAATGCAGTGTCATACAAAAAATAATAAGGAAGAGAAAATCTGACTCACGGCATCTCTATTTATTTGTGAAATAAGTGGCTCAGTGGTGGTTTTTGCACAGATAAATGTCATATTTGATCAAACCTGTTGTAATTCTTCCTCTTAGTCATAGTTGTGGACTGGTTTGCTGGTCGAGGACTGTCAGTTGCATAATGTAAAATCTCTGGAAAACAGTGCAGTGCCTTCCAAATGAAACTGTTTTGTTATTGATTAAAAAAAAAAGGAGTTGTGAGACCTTTATTTTGCATTTTTAAAAAATTTTTTGAGGTTCTAGAATGATGGTTAACTGCAAAACCTTCAAAAAAAAACAAACCCCAGGCTATGCTCTGGGAATCTGACGTGGCATGTCAAAAACCAGGTTTGCTGTGACCTTTGAGGCTGCCCAGATCACTCTGGGGGGAAGATTTCCACCGTGCCTGGCATTGACTAATAAGTTAACTGCATTGTACTGAATTGACTTGTGCTGTTTTCTGTAGGACAATTTATTTTGCTGGTTGACAGGCTCAAAATTTACTCCTTTTCTAAAGAACTTCTTGAAAAAAATGTTATTGCTGTGGTAATAAAACATGGCTAAATGCTTTAATAGAGCATTACAAATAGTTCATATGATACAGGGATGAGAATGTGCCTGCCTGTATAAGGAAAATTCTGTGGTTCTTTCAGGTGCTTCCCAATAATAATAATAATAATAATAATAATAATAATAATAATAATAATAATGATAATAATAATACAGCATAGAGATGTGTTTATATTTTATGTACTTTAACTTTTATCAAGCTCTGATAAGTGCTTTTCTCTTCATGTTGTGTTCCTGCTGCAGAGTAGCCTCACTTGTTTTGCCAAAACAGGAAATATGTAAAAAATAAAAGTAATGGCACAAGACCATGCTCTGTCACACTTAAAGTAGCTGTGGGAGTTGAATGGAATGAAACTTGATAAATTAATGATGCTAAGTGCTGAAGGCAAATGGGGAAATGATGAATGTAAGGAGAGAGGTGCCAGTCTCTAACCCTGTGATTTATGAGCCAGGCACAAAGGTAATGGCAGAAACTGTGGGCAAGGGGAGAAGGCAGTGGATGAATTTAAAGCAAATGAGTGAATTTGGGACTAAAAGTAACAGTGGCTCATGGAGACACATTTGTTTTAACCACTTTTAAAAGCATGTTTAGTTTAGGGAAGATAATATGATATTCTAAATACTTAACACGATCCTTACTTTTTTTTAAAATGCTGCAACCATGTGTTATATTTCAATTTAATTTGACTTTTTAAACTGATATGTATTATGAAACTAAACTTTTCTTCGAGCTTGAGCTGATCTTATATCTGGGCTACAATTTGTTTTTTTCTTAAATAATGCATTTTTCTAGATTTCTGTGCCAGATTCAGTTGGTCATGATCAGCTGTGGGATTTCAGTGGTTTGGACTTTTGTCACCTTGCTCACAGTAACCCAAGGCAGGTTGTTTAGGGTGAAGTCAAAGCCTGTTGCAATGCAGGGTGTTGGCTGGAGGGAGAGTCTTAAGGCACAGCAATAAAAATTGGCATAGGTGCAGAAAAAGTCTGTCTAGCCTGGAATGGAGTTTGATTTTGCTTTGATTGCATGTCAGAATGAGTCCACATCAGGTTGGGTCAGGCTCTTGCCTGGCCCCAAATGCACACTCAGATGGGGATTGCTGCTGCTCTGGGTGACAGCAGCAATGCTGGAATGCTCAGTGGGGGTGGTGGTGGTGTTTCTGGTACCAGATAAATTCATTTCCTTGTGATGGAGGGTGTTACAAATACTCAGGTAACTTCCAGGAGTCAGATCCTTCCTCAGTTTGCAGAAGGTGGTTGAAGAGCTCGTTCTCAGCAGCTCCAGCACTGCAGTGCAGCCAGGATAATCATCATTTGTGGGGCAGAATCCCTGTTCATGTAGTGGCTGATTTGTGCCTCCTGGCTGAACTGAGGTTTGCCCTTCCATAGCTCACATCTCACATTATTTGTCTGGAATTAATCCCAAGGGTGGTAGGTGCAGAGTCAGCGACCACTTTTGGCTTCAAAACCACATCAGGTTCCAAAAGCACCTGCAAAGGCTGGGTCTGCTCGAGCACAGAAGTGCTTTGTCATTGTCCCTGCCACTGCTTCAAGGCATTAGAGCTGGCCATAAATCTCATTAAAGGGCAATGGAGAGAGCTCTGACAAAAATCTGAGCAGCATTGTCATAACACTCAGATATGATCTTGGCTGAACAGGAATGTCCAAAACGCGGGAAAGAGGTTGAGATGTTGATTTTATCTGAATTTTTAAAAAATTTAAAAATTAAAATTAAAAAAAAAAAAAGTACCAAGTATTGTATTCTGTTTGCACAACTCCTCCAGGAATCTGATGGAGATGCCCTAGATCTGACTGGAAGTGTAGCAGTCACATGAGGCTTAGTCCTACACCTTTGTGTGTTCTGTCCTCTGCACTTGCTGAAGTTTATGGATTTCCTCTGTGCCTCTCTTGTCAGAGATATTTAATGTCAGTCCTGGATCAGAGGGACTACAGCACATTCTGCACCATGATTGTAGCTCTGTTATGCAAAGCCTGTGATCCCTGTGCAGCACAGGGAATAAAAGGCAGTAAAATACAGTATCTGCTTGGTGCAGCAGATCTTTGGTTTATTTGAACAGATGAAGCATTTAGTGCAAACTCAAAATCAAAAAAATTAATTTATTTTTGTCAAAAACCAAAGGCTCACTCAGGAACAATGAATGGATTTTTTTCCTGAGTATTAAATTCTCAATATAAGCTGTAACAGAAGGATTTATGTTAGTATTAAGCTTTGCCATGCTAATTGCATTATGTTGCCATCTAATAACTTAAATTATGCACAATGTAAAAGTATTATCTGAAACCATTTGTTTTCTCTGAAATGCTAAAGTTCATCTGGAGGGCACACATTATTGTTTCCTTGGATTCGTTTCATTTAATGGTGAGGACACATTTTCTGTGATGAAGTGAATTTTCCTAAGGACTCCTGAAGATGTAATTTCTGGCTGCTAATTCATTAATATTTGCTTTGCATTTAGGTTTTTTTGTCTTGTGCATGTAGAATAGTCAATCATGGAAGCATTTTTCTCCCAGGTNTATTTTATATTTTATATTTATATTTAATCTCCAACTAAAAGAACCACCTCCAGCTGCTTCTTGATAGGCTGTGGATGTCCAGATTGTTTTCTTTGTCCAGGTGTTTTCTTTGCTCCTCCTGTCAGTCTTCCACATGTTTATCACATGAGATTTTTCTTTCAGTGGGATTAATATTATGCAATTCCATTTGTACCTGGGATTAGTTTTAATAATTGTTTTTGATGCAGCCTTACAAAGGCTTAGCTGGCAGTGCTAGAAAGAGCCTCTGTTAATCTGTAGATTGGTATTACAGAGGAGGAGCAGTTTCTTCTCTTCTTCTTTTAAAAAATTACATTGCTTGCAGATGAGGAATAATGCCCTGACTCTGCTGCCATACATGCAAGCAATTTTCCTGGATGCCTGCTCTAATCCTGATAAACATTGCTCTGGAATACCTTTCATGAATAGAACATAAGATCTTTCCAATTTCTTATTCCCTCCATGGCAATATCAGCCTGCAGAGCTCCCAGATAAAGGCTGAGTCTAAGTGATAAATGATGCAATGAGCAGACAAGTGTCCAACCTCGTGTTGGCAAATTAATTACAGCTGTAATTGCAGGGACCCCCAGTACATGTTTGGTGACTGAATTTTGTGAAATGAGGGTAGTGCCAAAATGACACAACTTTTCCCCTTTGTAAGGAGAATGAAGAAAGCTCTTTATTTATTTAATTAAAGCTTTTTGTGTATTTTTCACTTTTTGTTTTTTCTTGTCTGTTGCTCTTGCATTCATATTTTCTGGATAAAACAGAACTGGTAGTGCTCAAGAAGATGAACTTTAGCAATGATGGATGACATGCACAGCAGCATTTAGGATACCATAAATTTGCACTGGCTGGGAGCTCTCAGGCCAAGGAGGAGGAGGAAAGAGGAATTTGTACTGAAGAGTCTTCCTTGACCTGTAAAATCCAGAGCTGTTAAGTTGGTGTCACAGATGAGGATTCTTGGAGAGTTTGGCCATGGTTTGTTCGTTTATGTTCCCAGTAACAAGGAGAAAAAAGTATTTATAGAGGTTCATGGTGCCCTAGTGTAGGTGAACACTGCAGCATTTTCTGCAGCAATGAGATCTTCATCATCAGAGGCTCCACTGAGGGATGCTCTTACCCACAAAGTGATTTCTGAGAAATAAAAAGTAGGAATCCAAAATCGCCTTCCCTTTGTTGGGAGCACACTGTGCCAGCAAAACGCTTCTGTGCAGGCTTTCTTCCAAACCCAGAGCCTTCAGTAATCTGGGAAGCTCCTTCACCATCAACAGTCTTGAGAAAAACACTCTCATTAAAGAAGGAGAAGGAAAAAATGCTTATTATTGAAATTTGTGTCCATGGATTGGTTTTGGGATGGGCACACTTGAAATAGCTGGGGGGGAGGAAGTTACCATGTTACTAAATGGTTTGGTGAAGGCTTTCTGTATTTCCTTTTTTATTTCCCTTTGAAGAGGGCAGAGTTAATTGCCAGACATGAAATATTTATAGATTTTATTATAATTCATTGCTAAATGCTGTGAGGACTTCTCCTGATGCTGTGAAGTTCAGACTCATTCAGCCTTTGGAGCAACGTGGCGATGGCAGCCGTGAGGAAATCCTTCTTCCAGGGCTCCCAGCACTCCTCTGATGTGATTAAACAGCCCTTACTGTGCTCCAGTTTTTGATTAGAAAACCTCAAAAGGGTCAAATTCGATTCAAGGGACAGATTTGTGTCAGTTCTTATTTTTAGTCTGAGTGTGCCCTCAGCTGTGGTGTCAGTGAAATGCTTTTCTCCCTGAGAGGGGCATCAGATTTTGGGTTTAAAACACAGAGTTGGCAAATGTTGGCAAATCAGGAGCCTGTGCTAAAAGCTTGTCCTTCTTTCAGGGGTTTATTGTGCACCATTAACTTGTTTTCCCAGTCCAATATTATTTTCTGAATTTTTAATCAGCTTATAAATCACAACTGCTGCATTGGCATGGAAAAATGGTATGGGCCAGGCAGCTTGGCTGGGATCTCTGCCATTGTAAGGTCAGGATCTGAGTTCTAAAGCATGTCAGAGCATCTTGCACCTTCACCCTTAGGGGCTTATTTATATTTTATACAGAGGAGGAGGATTTATGACTTTTTACAAAGAGAAATACTGACTTCCCTATAGAAAAGATCCCAAATGTTCTGTAAATACTAACAACCCTAATGTCTGTATTCCTTGGTCTGCAAAATTTAATGTGCTTGAGTTACTTTGCTGAAGAAGGGTTATTTAGACATATGGAAAAACATCTGTTCCATGCAGAAATAAATAGTGTTTGAGTGGTTATACAATATAAAAGACCATCCAAGGACTCTGTGCCCAGCATCTCCCATGGTGTGATCATGGCTATGATTTATTGAGAGCAGCGTTTTTCACACTGAGGTGTAGATTGGGAGATAAACATATTTGAATCAAATCCTTCAATCATTGATGGGATTTGTAGGTAGAGATCACTCGTGGAATTTTTGTCTCTGGAGGAAAAAAAATTCTGCTTTTGTGCTGAAATATCTGCCTGGTTTATAGGTGGTAACATTCATACCTCTGAAAACACAGAGCTGAGATGAAGAACAGAACGGAGATGGTGGGTTTAAATTATGCATATTTTACCCTCCCTCCTGCCTTTATTTTGGTACTTAACCAATGTATAAAATATCAGGCAAAAAATGAATTATTCAGTGAGTAACTTTGAAGGCAATTTGCTCGGGTGTTTCAGATTCATGTCTGTCTCTAATAAAGTTTGTCAAATGGACACCCCACAGATTCTTGTGAGAGGGAACTGTTGAGCTGTGAAATTCTCACTGATTCTGAACCAAAAATTTCTCAGACTTCTCAAAAATCACTGTTTCTGGGGTTTTTTTGCTCAGTTCAGCACTGTTTTGCCATTGTACCAGAATAAACAGATGGGTCATTTTGTAAAGGGCAGGAAAATTTTAAAATGTATTTATTAGTTTGTATGTGATTGACAGGGATGTGATACCTGCTGAGACATCAATGCAGGACTCCAGTGGAGAATGTCCAGAAAAATAATGATGCATGTGCTCATTCTTAATTTGAAATAAGGAAGAGTTACAGAGCTCTGGGAATGTATCACAGGATGTTCCCTGATTCTGTGTAATTCCCTGGGACAGACCAACTTCTCCTTGGATTTCCTTCTCACTGTGCAGGGAACACCCTCCTGCAGCACTCAGTTTCCACAAACAAATCTGTACAGTAGTTAGTGGGGTTAGCTTCAGCTTTTGGACCATATGTCGGTGTATAAATGGATGCTGCATGTTCCTGTTTGGTAGCAATGCATCCAGACATATATAAATGTCTTCCCTTGGAAATCTGCTGGAGTGTGCAGCTGCTGCTGTGGGAGGTGGGGAGAAGAGAAGGAGCTCTGTAAAAATAGGTGGGTAAGGGTTTAGTGAGAACAAGTAAGGTGTGCCTTTATAAATTGGTGGGTTCTTCACCATTTTAGAGGGGAAAACGGAGGAGGAGTGAGGAATGCAAACCAGTTATTATTCAGGGCCTTGCATATTGAATCAGCTCACAGGCAAAGGCAGCAGCTCCGCGAGCTGCGTTCCTTATCCACGCTCACAGCGCCGCTCCCAGAGCTCCACTTTGCTCTGGGATTTGTTTTGGCAAATCAGCTCAGGATTCTGGGCTCGAATCTATCACTTAATAGTTGTAAAAACCTTCATTCAAACCACTTTAGACAGGAGTAGCTGAGGGCAGGTTTGGCTCTACAAATAAAAGCTCGAGTTTGTTTCAGTCTTGCCGTTGGCTGCGGTCAGGAAGTTTGGAGTCACAAAGACTCTTTCTGAAGCTTTAATTTGCCAGCAGTGAACTTCATTTAGGGCTGTGATTGCTTCCTAAAGGGTGTCTGGAGCCAGTCCCATTTCCCCCTGGATTCTTGGATCAATGTTCATACAATTGCCTGTAGGAACAGCGTTCCAGCTGCAGCACATGTTGAATTGTTTGACCTGATGCCTCTGCCCTCGGGGTCACTGCTTTTGCAGGGAAATGTGGCATTTCAGGTGAGGAGGGTTTTCAGCCTTTATCTCCTATCATTTTCTGTTTAGGGGAATGAGAGATGGATGATAAGAGCTCCAGCTGAGGATAATGAGGAAAAAGAAAATAAGTTGTATCATCTCTATCACTAGCAAGTTGGCCAGTAATGAAATAATTAAGAACTGATGGGAAGATTTTGTATTCAAACATACTGGAATATTTAAGAAGTGATGAGAAATTATTGTACACAAGTGTATTAATGTAAAATAATTCTAATGCAACCTGATGTCACACAATTAAGTCCTTTATCATGTTAATGATGCACTGCACCCAACCCCATTGCAGATCCACTGGAAAGCATAGAAACTCCACTGTAACTTGGAATTTTCAACAATTCACTGTCTTGTACCTATGGAGAAATAGCAATACTCTTCTATACAGCAGGAACTCGTTAAAATTCTTGCTTCTGATCAGTTTAAACTTTATTTTGCAATACATATTCAAGGTGTAAAGGGTGTTGTGTGTTGAAAAGTGTATCAGTTTGACAAAGTGATTAACAAATTACAAAATTATGAAGCTAATAAATTAGGGGGTTTAAGCAAGACATATACAGCTGTCTCTGTCTTTCCAGTGCTTCTTTTGAATCTAGATCCCTGGATTTCATCTTTATTGAAATTATATATACACAGTAACACGACGGAGAGTTGTATCTGAAACAAAATCTCTCTCCATTTCTCCTAGTCATGAATCATTTTCTAACAGGATCTTTTGTTTGTGCACTTTCTGTAATTATACCACAGTTTCTTCATTAAAAAAGAATGAAGAAAAAACAGCCAGCAAACACCGAGTCCCTTCCGGATTTCTGTGTCTTTCTAGTAATTAGGAAATTACAAATCCCTGGGAGTACAGTCATGCAGATCTTCTTTCTCCCTTTGCCAACTCAATCAGTTCTATTCTATACAAGAAGGCAATTGCTGCAACAAAAGGCAGCAATCAAAATCAGTTTATTCAATGACCACCTGTTTCTTTTAATTAAAAATAATAATTTACTGTGAATTCCGGGAGGGGACTGAAAAATCTGCCTTGCAATTATTTTGAACTGTGTTCATGTTGTGCTCTTCTATACAATTTATAGAGAAGAAACAGGTGATTGAAAACTTTCAATTTTCTTTAAAGACAGTTTTTTTCTGTTTGTCTACTTTCTTAATTCTCTTTAGAGTAGTAAAGAATAAAAGTGGTCTTAGTAACACAACAGGAAAAGAGATATTTGTTGTCATTTTGGCTGGGGTGCCATTTATAATCATAAAAGACTTTCCTTCTACGGCACTTGAGAATCATTCTTCATTTCTGAATGTCATCCCAGCCCTTGAACCCAGTGAGGAATGGGCTGCATTTTGAACTTGCTGTGCTGCAGCTGCTCTCAGGTGCTGGTGCAGGTCTGGCAGAGGCCCAGCAGGGTCTGCACAGGTTACATCATCTGTATTTTTGCTATTTTTGCTTAGCCTTTATTTCCCTATCCCACCAGTACCTGACAGTGTTTCTGTAGAGTTGAGTACAACTCTGTTTATGCTCTGAACACCTACCTGCATGTTCGGGTTTCCCATCCTGCAGATGTCAGTGGATTAAATGAATGAATTCTTTCTTGAAGTTATTCCTTTGAGTCACTCCAAACTTCACATTCTGCCTGGAGGTAGATTCCTGGAAAGAGCCTGGGTGTAATTTCTCACCAAGTTGGAAAGCTCACTCCTGTCCTCCTCCACTGCAGCAAGGAGCTCTTGGTGTGTCAGCCTGGAGAAGATTTTTTTGGGTGCTTGGCAGGTAGATTTGGAGCTCTACAGGGTCTTGCAGCTGGGGAGGAGTAAGCCCATGAACCAAACCCAGCTGACTGGGGAGGACTAACCTCACAAACCAAACCCAGCTAACTGGCCCCACTTTGAGCCCAGTTTGGGCTCAGGAGTCTTCAGAGATCCCAGCCAGCCTCAGCCCTTCTGGGATATTTTTGATTTTGAGGCAGTAGAAGTCTGATTTTTTATTGCACTTTTCTAAAAGCAATAAAACTTTCCTGCACCGCAGCTCTGAGAGGGGAAATACCAAACGAGCTTTAAGCATTTGTACATTTTATATTAAAAAATGATATGATCTTAGTAATTCCCAGGAGTCTCAGATTCTCTCTGTTCCCAGTGCAACATTATCACCCAGGGAAGAGCAAAGCTGGTGACGAGTTAAAAAAGGACTTTTTCCTCTTTCTTGCTCCTGAGCTCTGATGACAGAAGCCATATTTTAAGCCCTGGAAGTTGTTCCCAGTAGAAGCATCTGGCTCCTTGGCTCTTGCAGCTTCAAAGCTGAACCTGTTTTCTTAAATTAAGAAGCAGAGCAAATCACCAATCAATATTTTTGTTTTCTCAGTGTGAAACTAAATAGCAAACAGAAGAAGGTGTCTCAGACAGAGGTGGTATCTGGGTGGGATCCTGGATATTGTAGTCACTGCTTGGAAGGTGTTTAGAAAAGCTGGAGTCTGAAGACCTTCAGAACTGAGGGAAATTTGCCTGAGGACAGCGTGGGCTGAATGTGGGATTTGGCTCTGTACAGAGAAAACCATGCTCAAATATATTCTCAAATATATTTTATTAACTTGGTATTCGCTTGGGGAAGTCAAAGCTGTTTTAAGGGAAATATATGCAGTACAAATTGCAGTGGTTTCATTGATCTGTTGCAGCAGATCCTTAATTTTAAAGACATTTGGAGGGGGGACAAAGAAAGATGTAGCATTCAGTGGTTCTGTCACAGTAGGGAATGGCAGAAGGCTGTGTATTAACTGAGGAAAACACCTGCCAGTCCTCCTGGGTTGGTAAGGAGGAACAGTGACCTCATATCTCTTGTAACAATCTGCAAGTTGTTTTGCATATATGGAATATATTGTCAGCCCTGTTTTCAGCAGAAACACAAACAGCACCACGATTTGTGCTGCTGATGTTCAGGAATTACTTCTTTCTTTTGTCTAAGGGAAGTAGTTTGAAAATTTTAAGCTTTTTTTTCCTGTAAACCTTTTAAATTACCAACGGCAGTTTGACTGGGGATGAAGAATAATCTTGTGGTTCTGTTATGGAAATAAAAAATGGAAAATTGGGCACATTTGCATTTCTTTACACAAAACTGTTCTTTGTTGTAGTAGGCCTTCATACAACCTGAGGACCTCAGAGCTCATCTGCAGGACTCCTTTAAGGTTTTTTTGTAATGGAAAATACAATTCTTCATTCCTCCAAAAACGTTTTTACCCTTGCACTTTTGCATTTTCTGCTTCTTAATGATCACAAAAATAGCAGTTCAGGTATGGGAAAAAAATCCTTTCACCAACCCTAGGCAGTTTAAAAATTCAAAAAGTAATCTCCTGCCTAACACATTATTAAAGTCCTTGTGTTGACATTAATGACTGAAAATGGCCCTTTTTCCTCACACCTTAATCACCAGCACAGGCTCTGGCACTGACAGGTCAGAGAATCCCAGAATGGTTTGGGTTGGAAGGGACCTTGAAGCTCATCCCATTCCACCCCTGCCTTGGTCAGGGACACCTTCCACTATCTCAGGGTGCTCCAACCTGGCCTTGGGCACTGCCAGGGATCCAGGGGCAGCCACAGCTTCTCTGGGCACCTGTGCCAGGGCCTCCCCACCCTCCCAGGGAACAATTCCTTCCCAAAATCCCATCCATCCCTGCCCTCTGGCAGTGGGAAACCATTCCCTGCTGTCCTGTCCCTCCATCCCTTGTCCCCAGTTCCTCTCCAGCTCTCCTGGAGCCCCTTTAGGTTCTGGAAGGGGCTCTGAGCTCTCCCTGGAGCCTTCTCCTCTCCAGGTGAACACCCCGAGCTCACCCAGCCTGGATCCAGAGGGGCTCCAGCCTTCAGAGCATCTCTGTGACCTCCTCTGGACTGGCTCCAGCAGCTCCAGGTCCTCTCTGTGCTGTGCCCCAGGGCTGGGGGGGCAGCTCTGCAGGTGGCATCTCACCTGAGGGGGCAGAGGGGCAGAATCCCCCTTCTCCTGCTGCCCACGCCGGGGGATCAGCCCAGGGCCTGGTGGATCCTTGGTTCTGGTGACACAGTTGTTGACAGTGTCCAGTCACATCCCATGAAAAGACCTCACAAATAATAACCTGACGTGCATGGCATGTAAAACCTCCACTGGTGCAACATCACACAGAGTGGGGTTTGGATATTTTAAAATTAAAGGCAATGTGGTGATTTAATGCCTGCAAAATTATAGCAGGTTCAGCGTTGCTATCAGGGGGAATAAAATTCTGATCAAAAGGGAGCTCTTAGAAAGAATTGGGAGCTGTAATGTTCATAAGCTGTTTCGTGATGTGTTAAGGCACAGTGTGACATGTGCTGCTGGTTAACCATGTGCTTTCAATTATTGCACACTGCTGCCTAAGAGCCACAGAAATTATGGAATGTTTCCTCACAGGGGGGTGCTTGCCATCGCTGTTCAATAAAGGAAATGGCTTCATTTGTGCTAAACAAAGGAAGAAGGCAGGGATGGTGGCAGGGGGGCAGGACATAGCTCAGTGGAAGTAGATAAATGGAGAAACGTGTGGGGTTTGGGGAGATGCCTCTGTGTTCTTCTGCTTCCCTCTGCTGGAGTGCAGCAGGATTCCTGCCTGAACCCCTTGAAACACACCCAGAGCTGTCTGGGCAAGAGATTCTGCAAACTCACTATTTATTTTAAATGTTTCTGCTCCGTTTTCAGGTTTTTCTCAGTAGTTCCAGCTGGTGCCAGTGTGTACAACCCTCTCCTGGTGGCTGTGACTCTGTGGCTGCTCCTCTCTGTAATCACATCTCAGCTTTGAGACTGATGAATAGTATTCTTATTTTTGCAGAGCTGTGTGGGGTGTAGCTGCCTGGTTGCTGTTCATCTTTATGGAGATGCTGCACCCAGGCTCTGAAACCTCAGTCTATTAGAAAGTATGCAAATGCAGAGCTAAATTAATGCCAATTCGAAGGTTTTTTCAAAAAAAAAACCCCTAAATGTCTGTGATATCAATTGCCCAAAAGTTTTTATCCCATTTAATTACACTGTATTGCATTAAGTTGTACTTAAAATAATGGAGGACTGTCCTAGCATAGCAGAAAATTCACTTTCTAGCAGGAAGATAACAGAAATTTTAATAGAGCACATCATTCATCACTGCCAAAGTGCTTCCCCATTGCTTTCCCATTGCCACTTCCCCCCCTCATAACTTTGACAGATTTTGGAAGCAGAAGTAGGTTTTCCCTTTAGAGTTTCACAATTAATCTATGCCAAGTTTAATGCAAAGTTCAATTCTCTTGCAAATAGCAGCCATTATTTGGCAGTTCATCTGTCAGATCCTGGCTTGGCTCCCTGTGTTTACTACAAAATGGGGCTGCCAGCTCTGCTTTGGGAATTATTGGAAGTTTACATTGATGAAAAGGGGATATTTGAAGAAAATTTACAGGAGCTTTCCTTTAGCTCCATAGTTTGCCTTTAGCAAAAAAAAAAAGCTCAAGATAAGATGATTTTCTCTATGATGCACATAAGTTCATTAATGCATGTTTAACACTGGGAGGTATGAACCTGTATTAACAACTGATCAAATAATTGCTGTTAATATAAGTAATTAGAGCTGGCAATGTCGTAATTTTTATTAATATGATTGCTTATAATTAAAGTGCAAGCCATAGATTCAAGGGTAGTTCTAAGGGCATTGGAAATCTTTGTGAATATAGGAATGAAATGAAAAGGTTTTATCTCCTGTGATGGATGGATTGTGGTCTCCTGGCTTTCCCTGGATGTTCTCAGACTTGTTTCCTAAATAACAACACCTTCCACACTTTAATTTACCAAAAAATACCCCAAAACAAAAAGCATAGGATTGAAGCAGAAAATAGGATAAAATACCAGTGAAGAGTGTACTCTCTTATGTTTTAAATGTTTTTTAGGGCATTCTATTAAAAGGATCCTGAGAGAGAGATTTCCTACAAAGTTTCCAGTTCAGGAGTAGTTTTGGTACTATTTTCCATTGTCCTCTTCTTATTATGAATGACTTAGTGCGTGCATATAGAATAATAGCTAATAATAGAACATATTTGCTTCTCCTTTCAAAATCTGATTAATATTCAGTTGTTCATTTGAAACACCCCACAGTAGGGATTTTCACACAAGGATAGAAACTGAGATTCAGTATAGAAAGCAAACCATGATTCAAGTTACATACATTGAGCCCTGCAGGGCCAACTTTAAAGTCTGATCCAACCTGATTTATTTATTTCTTCATGGGCCTGGTTTTTGTTGTTTTCTAAGAATGCTTTTCCTGGGATTTTGTAGTCACACAGAGCTTTGTAGTCAGACATGAGCCCTCACTTGTTGCTTTTCAGTGAGTGCAGAATAGTTGTCCTTCCATGTCACAACATTTTTAAGCCACACACTCCCCTGCTTAACTTAATTCCATTGTTTGGGGTGAAATTATATGGCAGTGTTACATAATTTCAGTATAATATACAGCTTCAATGTAAATGGTAGACATTGACTGTAATAATTTCCTTATATTTAATAAAATAGTTCTTTCCCTCTATACCATTACTTTATAGTCACAAATAGCACTGGTGTCAGATGTTAAACACAACTTTAAAACTCTGCTTATTCAGTGCCATTCTTAGGAGCTGTGGCTTTTGTCCTTCTCAGCCACAGATGTATTACCAGAATCATGATTAAGTGTAGATATTTATAAGTGAACAAGTCTCCTTCTGTCATCTAAACAAAACAATTCAGGCAAGAATTAGCTTCCCAACTGTGGTTTAAATGGTTTGAAAGGCACACAGTCACCGAGCCACCAGAGAGCCCTTCTGCACAGCCACGTTCCCATGACCCTGAGCCACAAGTCCTGGTGCTGTATCTTTAATAAATAATGAAACAGATGTTCTCTGGAGCCCTGGCTGTCACTGCATTTAGGTTCGCTGTGTTTACAAAATAAATACAATCAGTAGCAGTTTGCCTTTCATATCACAGACTGCACAATGAGCAGAATTACTGAAATAATTCAATTGGAATTTGTGAAGTCTTTATTTGTTATCCTGGGTGCTCTATAATTTCTTTCTGTACAGTGAAAAGTAGTGGTTGTAGATTCACTGTAAAACTTACAATCAATGCCAAAACAAATTCACACGAAGAATGTTACCAAAACACTAAAAGCTTTCACAAAGGGTAATATGGAAAAATAGTAAAATTTGAAGGCAAAATTTTGCCTTCTCATAGTCATATTTTTGTGATAATTACTAATCAAAGCTCCCTAATTTCTTGAGAAATCACTTATACTAGAGGGATCTTTTCTTTTTGAGGAAAGAGTCAGCAGGTTTTCCTTTCTGAATAACATTCTGGGCTTTCCTTTTGATTTTTCAGAAAGCTTTGATTGGCAGGTCAAGTTTAAAAATCAGTGTTTTTAGAAGACAATTTAACAGTTCTTATCTAATATAAGGGTATAATACAAAATGTAGACAAAAGAAAAATATTTTAATGTCTCGTTTTGCAGTTGTGTTTTCATTGAGGATGTTTTAGACCTGGCATTTGATGATTTTCATGGCCTTTCTGAAAAGAGTGTGAGCAAGGATTGATTTCAAACCTTAATGTGGTTTTTAATGAAGAGAGCTTTTCCAGATTTCTGATCAAGACTGTGCAGGGATAGTTCTGGCTGAAATGCAGCTGGAGCAGGAAGGAATAAAGGAATTGAAGATAAGAGGGTGTGCACAGGACAGGGCCATCACCATGTTTATTTTGGCATTGCACATCTCCAGCCTGCTGTACGTGGAGTTCTGGAATGAGCCTGACATGGGTGAACATATGGAAGATGTGGTTTCTTCCTCTGAAATAAATGTTCCTGGTTTTCCAGAGGGGACCCTTACTCCTAGAGAAACAGCAGATGTCTTTGGATGTGTCATGCATTTAAGTGATTTGGGTGTATTCCCTTTCACTGGTCCTAAATTAGGAAACATTTCCAAGCTGCTGGCGGCCTTAAAATGTCCTCACTCTTAAGTTTCTCTGCTCAAAAATTGGATGGGAACAGCAGTCTCTGTAAAATATCTACCATGTGCCAAGTTAGAATTCATTCCCTTTTGTTTACAACAATAGAGATCATCAACTTGCAGCATTTCAAGATGATCCCATCTGTAAAATCCTGATTTTACAGTCGTTGGACTGTATTCCAGATTAGCCCATGAACAGTTTCTTCCCAGTTCTCCTGCTGTAATTTGTGTCACATTTCAGGACAGTGACAGTAACACTCTGTAATCAGTCTGGGACTCTTCAGCCACACACTGAACACTGCCATTAATCTTTATGTATGTGAGCAGTCAGTAAATGAAGTTTTAGTGTGCATAAATCATGGGAACGAGCCTGAGCTGACACATTTTTTCTTACAGCACCATAAAAAGGAGAATTAAAAACTGAGGCCAACGTGCCTGTGCCAATGCAGGTACCACTGTAAGGCTGTGAACAAGCTACACACTGAAATGTATTTTTCTGCAGCATAATTTGCAGATCTGGAAAGCTTTTGGTATTTGAAGTAATAAATTAAAGGTGTGTCAGTCTTACCTTTCATGACTTGAGAATCTGTGTCTGTTTTTCCCTGCAGGATCCCAGAAGCAAGCACAAATTCAAGATCCACACCTATGGGAGCCCCACGTTCTGTGACCACTGTGGGTCACTGCTCTATGGGCTCCTGCACCAGGGCATGAAATGTGACAGTAAGTGAAGCTTTCCTTATGTACCAAAGAGCTGTTCTGGAGAGTCACTGGAAGCCCTGGATAACAGCTTCTTACTTGGTTTCTGTGGAAAATACCATTTCAAATGTCAGCTATTTATAGCCCTGGTATATTCAAGTGGATATTTCAGTACCATAATAACCTACTAATGAAAATCACCTCTTCTGCTGAGAACATGGTGTGTTCAGCTTGATGTGGCTGCAGAGCCTTTGTCATGGCAATTTTGAGAAAGCCTCTTTTTGAACTGTCTGGGTGAATACACTCTCAGTGACTGAAATTTCAGTTAAGTTTGTAGTCAAGGTCTTGGATCTTTCTTGTATTTAATTTGTCTTGGAAGTCTCCCACCAGCAAAACCTAATAATCAATTTAAACCTAACTCCTTTCATTGCTGACGTGAATGTTCTGTTTTCTAAGTCATATTCCCAGCAAGTCTTTATTCTATTTTCTATTTTTTTCCCTTTTACTTCATTAATGATATTCTTAGCTTTTTGAAATAATTATTTTCTTTTCTGTTGTATTAACTCTCTACAGAGAGTATTGCAAGATGGAAACCAGTAGTGGCATTTGGTTGAAAACCAGTCAGCTGTAATCTTAAAGCCTTGCCAATAATTAAGCATTTAATCTTAATTTTCACTTTAAATTAATTTTCACTTAATTTTTAGCTTCTCATGGATGTCTGAACCATTCTTATGTCCACAGCCTGTGATATGAACGTTCACAAGCAATGTGTGATAAATGTCCCAAGCCTCTGTGGCATGGACCACACAGAGAAGAGAGGAAGGATTTATCTGAAAGCTGAAGTCACTGGTGACAAACTGCAAGTAACAGGTAAACAGCTCATTTGGGAATGTTTCAGGTTTTATAAATGTCTGATACTGTGAGTTTGTGTGCCTTGGTCAGATCTTTGTCCATTAAAGCCACTGATGGAAAATGTCCTTCCAGAAGTGGGAGGATTTCATACAACATGGCTTTGAATCAAGAAACCATGAAGCTGTGTTCATAAAAATAAGTAGAAAAAAGAAAATCTGTAGTAACAGCTTTAAAACCTTGGGAATATTAGTTAGAAAATCACTATATTGTCAGTTTTTCATGGTGAAAGCAGCCCAGCAGGATGAGTAGCTGTTCAGGAAGTCACCCATCATCTTCAGAGCACAAGAGATACACTAAACCTTCATCAGCTGAGGAGTTGTTTCCTGTATTTCATAGTATTGAATAAACAAAGGCAACTGGGATTCCATCCCAAATATTGCTCCCAGTGAGTTTTAAAATGTTAAAAAAATAGTTCTCACATTCTATAAGCTTAAGGTTACCAAGCTGGGGAGGAGGCAGGGAAGGGAAGAAAGGAGAGGGTGGCAGCTCATTTCCTTGGAAGTGTTTCTCTGGGATTTGTGCATAATCTGTGCACACCCAGACGTGCACACCCACACCTCCCCACTGACCCACCCTGAGCCTGAAATTCCAGAAAATACTCCATGAAACCAGAACAGGTACAATGCTTTTGTCACTGCCTGTTAGGTGTTGCAAAATGGAATTGAATTTGGGAGCGAGGAGTAGGACAAAGTAGGAGATTTCTCACAACATCTCAGCTCCTGCCTGTGTTTCTTGGTGGAGTTGTTGCAAGCTGTGGATGCAGATTGTTGTGTCAGTGTGGCTCAGCTGACAGAGCCTGGTACACACCAAAAGGATGTTTCAATAAAGACCTAACTCCTCTCACAGAGGAAATCAGACCATCACCGAATTTTCACAGCTTCCAGAATCAGCAAACTTCCCTGCTGACATTATCCCTCCATGGCTTTGTTCTTTCTAAATCCAAATACCTCCATATTCTCCTGTCAAACCCTGTAAAATGCATTAAAAGGGAGAAGTTTGATAAAATTTAGTTAGAAAGGATCAGAATAGATCCCAAGTGATGCTTAATTGTGGCTTAACTTTTCAAAGAGCTTCCTGTCAACGTGGGAGGGGGAAATTTGTCCAAGGTACTGTCATTAACAGAAGGTGGTTTCACTAAGTAATGAGGCGTTTCAGAGATGGTGATGTGGCTTCTAAAAGTAATTGTACCATGAGAGGGAATTAATTTTAAAGTCATCCAAGTGACAAAATTTAATATTTGCTTTATTCTAGGCCTCTTTGCAGCAAGGCTCTTAAATATGGCTTAAACTTTCTGCAGTAATACACATAATTCCACAAATAACATGTGCTCATTTCCTGATGATTCTGTTGGTTTATAATCCTTTTAGGGACAAAAATGTTTTGTCACAAGTCATTGTGGAACCAAGGCACTGTAAAGTGATTATACAAACAAGGATCCTTTTAGCTCAGAGTTTTATTTGAAAAGGTCTTGTCTGAGAGGTGAACATGGTAAAATAACATATTTTGTAGGTTTTGTCTTTTTGCTGTGAGTGTACTTGGCAAATGTCATTTCTATTGTGTTTATAAATAAAACATTTCCATCCCACAATTAAGTAGGTTTCTGGACAACGAGAAGAATGTTTACTATAACTTTGTTATGTATGAAACAATTACAGTGCTGTGGTTATGGTTGAGACTTGTCAGTATTTCCAGGCTTTCTGATAATTTCTTCAAATAAAAATGACAATTGTCCTGAAAGCAAGCTGCTTTTTTGGTTTTTACATAAAAAATACCATATGGACTAAGTCAAAATGACATTTCAGGTGCCTTTTGTGTATTTTTAACTGAAAAGGAAATTAGCAATTGCCAGTTCATGGGCATATTACAAAATGCAAAAAAAATCTCCTAGAATGTCATTGCTTCTAAAATATTTATTTACAAAACCTCTGTTAGAATATACAGTTCTCAGAGCTCTCAGGCACAATGTCACTGCCTTTAGCTTTGGGAAAGGAGATGAATTAAATGTCCAAGAGGTTTAGGAACAGCAGGAAAAATAATCACTGATTGACTGTTTGGTTTGAGCCTTTGTCTGAATCTTTTTCACAGGAATTACTCTGTAGGTGTTGAACTCCTTCAGCTGAATTCCTCAATATCCCTGCTCTACGTCCTGTTTTGGTTATTAATTAGTTCCTGCTGATTCTTTCCCAGCCAGCCTTGATTACATGCAAAACATTTGTGCTGCTGAACAGAGACCTGCCACTGGTGTTGGCAAATTGCAAATCCATGGGCATCCCAAGCATCCCAGCCCCAGCAGGACACAGCTGGAAAGGACAACTGCAGGATGTGGTCCCTTAGGGGATATGGTGTATTTGGCACATCCCAATTTGTCTGTCTTTCCCTCTGCCTTCTTCTTTGGAGGGTTTTGTGGTGCCTTTTGTTTCCAAGAAGCCCCAGAGCACAGGCACACTGAGTGTTTTCCTGATAAAATGTTGGAAATGGGGCTGCTTTTGAATTCCCAGTGAATTCCAGGAAGGAGGTGAGGCAGGCACTGCCAGGTGGAGCTGCCCAGTGGCTCCCTCAGATTATCTACAATCTCTGAGCTGGCAGGTTATGAATGGAATTAATGGTGGGAATCATTCGTTATAAACACACTTAATTCCAATTAACTGAGTCAGATCTTCAGCCCAGGTGCATCAGTGTGGACACACAGATGGGAACTGGAGAGACTCTGCAAGACCTTTTCACAAAGTAGTTGGAATTTTGGATTGATATCCTCTGCCATAACCTCACAATCTTCCCAGGGCTACTAAGTCTGCCCCATTCAATGCTCATTTGTGGTTTATTTTCAGAGTTACTTGCTGAAGAGTTGCATTGAATATTAATAATTTATGGCACTTGCAGTACAGAAATGTGGTCGTTTTCTTTTTATAGAAACACTCTCGAAGTGCATATTTCTGAAATCTCTGAGTTCATGACCCTTTCTTAGGTTGGATTGACGTGGAGGGTTTGCTCTTAAGCATAGTAAAGTGCTTTTTGCTATTCTTAATCTCAGCTTTTTACACTGAATTTTCTTTCTCCTGATGTGTGTTAAAAGTTTTTTCACTCTTACATTTACTCCTTGACCCATCTTATAATTTAGGGCTCTTCTAAGTGAGCTTGTAGGTGGTTGAATCACAGTTCTGATTTTTTTAACTTTATTTTTGAATTATTTTTATAGTGAATGAACAATAACCTTTGTAAGAAAAAGAATCCCATCTGTTGCATTGATATATAAAATGCTGCCACGATATTGGGACTTTAAACTGTGACCTTTCAGGCTCTGGAAGTTGGATGTGACAGCAGCTGACAAGGAGGATTTGCCCTCCTGACACTGATTTAGAGAAAGGATGGTGGTGACTTTCTGACAACTAATGCACCCCCTGTTACATAAATCTTATTAAAACACATCTAGGCATAGCCCAGCATTTTCAGGGAGTTTTAACTGTATTCTCCTAAGCTGCAAGGATCAGAAGATCTGGTTTAATTCTTCTGTGGTGCTTGTGCTGTTGAAAAGCAGAGGAAAGCTGGCAGTGATCCCTGCAGAGGCTGGGAGCACACAGGAGGCTCTCCAGCAATGATCTCCCTAGGAGCTCCGTGCTCCCTGCTGGACACTTCCCAGATGATTTATGAATGTGTGAATGCTGAGCCACCTCCTGGCACTGCCCATTAATGTCCTGGCACGCTGCTTGGTGAGGGCAGCTGGGGCAGGAGCCTCCACCCAGACAGGCTGGGGACACAAACTGCACAATTCTGGCACATTTCTAGATTCTCATGAAAATTATTTCCTTAAAAGACCCCACCATGCACACACTCTGATAATTTTATTGTGATTTTCTAGGTCAGTGTTAGTGTCTGTGTTTGTTAACATTAATTTCATAATCTGCAGCTGATTTTAAAAGGGAACATAAATGAATATTGTGGTTGTTTGACCAGCTTTTAGTACCACATGCCTATAAAGTGATCCCAAATAATTGTTTCCATGTGGGACACATTTTTAATGTCTCAAAAAACACGAATCTCATGGTTTACTTCACTAATATCTTCTTTCTGACATTCCCAGAATCTGCAGGGTTGCTGCAGTCATTACAGGAAAAGCTCTGCCTTTAGCAATGCCAGCCCTGGTGACAACTAAAAGCTTCCTCCTCACTTCAGTCATTAAAATTACTTTACCATGAAGAAACAGGCAATGCAAGGGGTTTAAAAAAACCATTAATTTTTCAGTAATGGCCATCTGCATGCATCCAAAAATATTAACTGGATCCTATAGATTTATATAAGATAAGAATTAGAAATGTAACAGCCTGAAGCCTTTTCCAGATTATTTGATCCATCTTGTGGTAAGATTGATGTTTCATTAAGCAGCTCTCCTGCCCAGTAGCACATGTATTTTTAGATGATTTTTTTGTAAAGATAATCTTCCTTTAAAACAAAAATAGAATTGCTTCTGTGAGATTTCCAGGTGAAATTGAAACTGGAGAACCTATTGCAGACACAAGAACTTAGGAAGCAGTGTTAGGGAAGATACATTTTTTGCTACTAGGAGAGAATAAATACAGAGGAATGCAACATCAGTTCATTTTTCTTCTTGTTCTAGACAGGGATATTCATCAACTGTTCCTTGTCCATCACATGTACAGTGCAGGTTTCGTTGTGTTGCCGTTTTTCAGGGCTCAGGCACTGGGCTCAGAAAGGATATGAAAAGAAATCTTCACTGGGCAGGGGAGTAGTTATGGAGTAGAGAAAAGTCTCATCTCTGACAGCCCTTTTAGTGATGAAAACTGGAGAGACTGAAAATCACCTGGAAAGTAGGATTTGTTTCAGAGTTGCTTGTACCTGTGAGTCACAGGTGGCTCCAGAAAGGAGATGTTCAGTGAGTTTTAACAAAATCTCATCATAAATTTTCCATGGCATCAGGGCAGTTTCAAAGGCAGCTTTGGATTTTGCATGCAAGGAGTACAAATCCAAAAATAGGAAGAAAGATTTCAGTAATAGGTTAATCTTTTAAACTGTGATTGAGGGGTGCAAGAAGGTGCTGAGGAGAAAGTTCCTTGGCTGGGAGTTCAAGATCCTCTGTCACTCACTCAGGCATCTGTAAACTGGGAAAACCAGAAAATCTGTACCAGAAACTTCTTCAGGAGGCAATGAGAATTTTGGAACAATTTCCCAGTGCTCTGTTGTGAGAAGACAAGAGCTTTATGATCCATTGGAGCTAAAAACAGTCTCACTTTTCCTTCATTTCTCTGGATACCATGCTAGGTGAGACCACTGGAGTCTTGCAGTGTCTCCTAAAAGCAGCTTTTGACATGAGGGTGAGAGATTTCTGTCATCCAAGTTGCCTGTAGGACTAGAAGGTTGGCAAGAAATGGTTGCTGTGATTAGTAAACTGTTTTATTATCCCCATTTGGGAATTCAGGGAAAAGGTAGCTGTGACTCACTCGTAAAGGAACTGAGTGGACTCATGCTGTGAACCATTTAGATTTGTCCTGGGGACAGAAACATTTATTTAGTCATTCCCATGATCAAATTTATCTGCTGGTACCACAAGAAGCTATAAATCCACAACCACATATGGATTGTGCAACTTTTGACCTACACAATCTCATGGAAAAACTTTCAGCTTTGTCTCCACTCTCTGAATTCCTTAAAATCCTGCTTAAATTTCTTCTCTTTACATGAAATGTCAGTTGCTCTCTGCCAGCCCACTCTGTTTTATTTAGGTTTTTATTTAAAGTATGCATACCTAAGAACGAGCTGTGTATTTGCTTATGTCCTTACATTATTCCTGGAGAAGTGGGAGTCCCAGTTTTAGGCATGGCTCCTGGATGGATACTGCTAGTTTATAAGTAGCACTTGATAGAAGAGCCATAGGACAGACATCAAATAATCTGCATTTTCTGCTGAATACACATTTATGATCTCCATTAACAAGGAGGAAGAAAGTGGCACTTTTTTTTTCCCCAACCCAAGCTGACAATTATTTCTGGCTTTTAGAAGGAAAACCTGAGCAACACTGGATTTATTGGGGATTTCAATTCATTCTTGTCTTTGTTGTCTTTTTACCTGTGTGCTTTCTCAGTCCCCATTAAGAGTCCAACCTGGGGAAAAGTGTTAGGAAGTTTCACTGGTGGCAGCTGCTTTGCTCACTACAGAGATTATCATCATCCTTAATATTTGTGACAGAAAACTGACAAGTAGTATTTCAGGTTTCTGCCCAAAGTGAGTCTGAACTGCACCTCCCTTCAGCCTTCTCTAACTTAGAGTAGCATCTCTATCACACTGTTGAGTTTAATTAACCAATAATTACCAAGCAGGATGAGATTGCTTGCTATGGTTACAATTACAGCAGAATTCAGCCACTGTAAATTGATTTATTTTCGTGGAGTTATTTTTCATTTCACTTTCTCAACCACACACAAGAGATACTGCCTTTGGTGGGCAGGGGAAATCTCTTCTTCATGTCAATTCTCCCAGAGAAACCTGATCTGTCCCATTAAAAATAGGGCAAATTAAAGAGATGAACCACTTGGATGCTAATTCTTGATAAGCACTATGTAGCACAAGTATCATCACGCTGTTTCCTCGGGAAAAGAAGTGCTAAGTCAGTTGGAAAAAGATGTCTAAGGGTATTAATTATGCAGACAAAAGTACAAATGGGCCAGATATCTTAAAACAGTGAGTGAGATAATGACTTCGTTAGCAGCCTGTATTTAGTACATGTTGCATTTTTCCTTCCCAATTAATTTTTGAGCTTCTCTTTCTTGCATTTTGAGGGATTTTTTTTTTTCCATTTTCTGTGCTTGCTGCAGAAGAAAGCAGCAATTTGACACATTCTGCCATGTCCTCCTGCTGCCAGAGCTGTTTTGCAGCATTTATCAGGGCTGGGCAGGGGTGGCTTTGTCCAGGGATCTCTCCATGGCAGAGCATCCACATCCTCCCAGCCAATCACTCCTAATTCCTTGTTTCACACCGAGCCTCTGCAGGTAAAATTTAAACATAAAAGCTCAGCCTGAAGATGGTAAAATTAAGCAATTTTGTTCAGAGAATTTTAGCAGAAAACTTGCCAGCATGTATTTTTAGGAAGCTGTAGAATATGTGGAGAGTTCTGCTCCTCACTTACAGCAAAGTGCAGCATAGAAATAACAATCAAAAAGTGGATTTTGAAGTAATAGCTCCTGTGCCAAACCTGGCAGTGCAGTCACAAAAACCATGCAGAAGACTGAAAAAAACCCAACCAAAAAAGTGATAATAAACCCAAATATAGGATGAGAGAAAGCAGCTTGCACTGAAAGCTGTCACTTCATCCTTCACTCGCTTCATGGTTCTCAGTCCCTTTGGGATTGTAAATATCTAGCTAAAATAAGTTATTTAATCTCAGTGTTATTCCTTGGAAGTATTTGAAGATTATTTTCAGTGTGCTGAATTTTAAAAATTGGGTGTTTTGGTTTTTTTCATGGGTTGAAAAGAAATGTTTTTCCAGCTGCCCACTGGGTGTGAAGATGATCAGAGGGCAAACTCGGAGTGAAAGAGAGTGGGGACAATTTCTCTGGCCTGAAAGGCACCATTTCCCCAGCTGCAAAGCCCTGTCAGCTTTAGACATGCATTGTGGAAAAGTGCAAATGAAATGCTCTGCAAGAAAGATGCATTTTTGTTCTGTTCTTTTACAACACAGGGATTTTTTCCTGATATAATTGTTTGAGCAATACACATAGTGACTAGAATTACACTTTATTCTAAAATTTTTAGCCCATAAGCATTTTCTGTCTCTCCTTTTAAAACCAGAAATTTAAGAAACTTGATCAGTATCAACTCTTGGGTGAAGTTAACGTGATTTGTTTCCAGCCATGATCTAATTTCATTAATTAATTTACATCAGAGTATCTGTTCTGCATGAGAATTGTCTCAACAAATGAGGTAGTGTCTTCTAAATCAGTAGCTCGCATTCCTGTGCTCCTCTTACTCTGTATATAAAATAATATCTCTGTTGTTTGGATGCCTTTGAACCTCTGTGCTGGGAAGCAGCAGATTGAAAACCTGGCTAGGTCTATAATTTTTGGGTTGTAGTATGAAAATGCTATTTAAACCTGGGGGAAAGGAGAACAATGCCTTGAGCAAACAGTAACTGTTTGTTGCTGAAGATCCTGACACCTTTTTTCTTTTTTTTTTTCATAAGCTCTAACTGACTTTCAAGTGGCTCCTAATGTCCAAATTTCTGTGCAAAATACTTTCCATTAAGAAATATTAAGTTACTTAAAGGTTGATCTTTCCTAAATTTCCTTTCAGATTTCTTTAGTTAGGTAGATGAATTTTAGAAAGCCCTCCTCAGAGAAAGCAGTAGCTGAGGGCAGTGTCAGTCCTGGATAATCTCTCCAGTGACTCTCAAAGGCTGGAATTCCTTCATCCCTTAGGAACCACAGCATCCTTAAAGCTTCTTGCAGTCTTCTTCCAGAATCAATTCTAACCTTCAACTCTGACTGTCACAAAGGAATTCCTGGGTGGAATCCATTTTCTCTCCCAAGCCCCAGAGGGTTGCTGCTCTGGGGTTTTGAAATGCCCAGCTGTGAGTTCCAAATTCCCCATCCCAGCCTGATCCCAGTTCATCACAGCACTGCTTTGGGTGGAACAAGGTTTCACAGCATGAGGAAAATTCACCTTTTATTCTTCAGAACTCTTCTTCCATGATGTGGAAATGTTGCTCAGGTGTCTGACAGAGGGAGGGCAGTGCTGTCTGTGCTCACTCTTTGGGGTACTCCAGCCCCTGCAGGTTCCTGACTATTCCCTCTCTCTTTGGGGATCGGGAACAACTCAAGATAAATTAACTGTTTCTTCCTTTGACATTGTAAAAGCAGAAGCTGTATTAGGATTTTTGTGAGGCTGAAGCTCCACTTGCCTTCCCTGCACTTTTCCTTTGGTTGCTGTCATGACAATGCTCACAAAGATTGCATCTGACAGCTAATGAGCTGTGAATCCGTGGGAAGGTTGGTGTTAGAAACCTTCCAAAGAGGGCTTATGTCAAACACCTGATCCTCTGCAATCCACTGTGATCTGGCTGTGGCTTTTACAGTATTTGGCTCCCAATCCTGTGGTTGTATAACCTAAGACTGATGAGGGAACAAAAGCACAAAGAATTGGTACCTGCTCAGAAAAATTACAGTGATGGATTTGGGTATTTAATCATTGCATTGCAGGGAGAGCTGCCTGGAAGCTGCGTGCTGCTTGTGAATCACTCTTCTCTCCTGTCATTGCTCCCTGCTATTCTTATAAATATCACTCAGTACAACCTTTCTTTACAACAAGTAGTTTCTTCCATGCCAAGTCTGACAAGTGGGTTTCACATGTTATTTATTTGTCAATGTACTTGAATAGCTCTGGTCTGACATGTAAGTTTTCCCTTACCGGTGATGTGTAATCCTGTGTTCTTATACTGGCAGTGAGAGAAGCAAAAAACCTCATTCCCATGGATCCAAATGGACTTTCAGATCCTTATGTCAAACTGAAGCTCATCCCAGATCCTAAGAATGAAAGTAAACAAAAAACGAAAACCATCCGTTCCACCCTGAACCCAGACTGGAATGAGTCATTCACATTGTGAGTTTAACACCCTCATTTAATGGGGACCTTGGGATTTATTCAATTGTTTGTTTCAGTGTTGACAACTCCTCCATTTCTCTCCTTTTTAGTAAATTAAAGCCTACGGACAAAGATCGCAGGTTATCCGTGGAGGTCTGGGACTGGGATCGAACTACCAGGAATGATTTCATGGGATCTCTCTCTTTTGGGGTGTCAGAGCTTATGAAGATGCCAGCCAGTGGATGGTAAGAGTTTCTGAGAAGAGAAGGAGAGAATATATCACCAAAAGTTTTAAACCTGTCTTTTTTTCCGATGTGGTCTACCTTTTTTTTGAGCTTTTCGCTGTGTTTCAGGCTATAAATTCACTAAAGGTGCAACTAAACCTAGGGAACACAGGCTTTATATATCAAAGGAGGATAATAAAACAATTGCTTTAGTTTTGTGCTGTTCCTGAAACTTCTGCTGAGCCAGGAGCTGCTGCAAACTCAATTCTGTGTACCCAGTCTTGTGATACAAATTGTATTTTTATCTCCAATATGATGTGTTCAATACTCAGTGTATCATGTTATATATAGCTGTGCAAATTCAAAGCACATGGAAACTGATCTCATCAAATGCCATCTCATTACCTACCCAGGAGTGGGGTAGAACTCATCACATGTCCTCAAAAAGGACATTTCTTCCAAGATAGATGTTTAGTGCTATGGAAGCACTGGAGACAAAAGTTCCTCCTCAGGGTCAGTGTCTCCCATGAAATCCCAGGATGAGTGGGAAGAATCTCCTTGTCCATTAAACTGCCTTGACAGATAGTTTGGGATTCAAGATCTGATTTCAGGTAAAACATATTTCTGAGTTTGGTGTTAGAGATCAGATGATGTTTGCTCTTTGAGATCAGTTCTTTGCATACCAGTGACATTGATACAAACCACACACAAACACCTAAATCAGATTTTAAATCTGTCAGGAAAAGATTGTAAAGTCACCATTTTTTTTCTCAAATCCACCACAGGTACAAGCTGCTAAATCAAGAAGAGGGCGAATATTACAATGTTCCAATCCCAGATGCTGATGAAGATGGAAATGCAGAGCTGAGGCAGAAGTTTGAGGTGAGAGTTAAACACAGATGTGTGCAACTAAATATTGCACTTACTTTTCACTTTATTACAAAACAAAAAAAAGGTTGTTAAAAGATACATATGTTAGAATGCTCCTATTTCTGTTCCTGTGACAGCTCTGTGTGTCTTTGGTTTTCTTGAAGATTGGACCAAATGGTTTAATTCAGAGGTGGCATCATTTTCCTGACAGTTCAGCTTCTCTGCTATGACACTTAGAAGTTGGTATTTTAGAATACGTTGTGTCAAGTATATGTAATAATTTCAATGTCTTTGAACAACTGCTGTGAAATCTGCCAGCCTTTATCACTGATACCTGCATGATTTGACAAATGAAATTCTCAGAAACAACAGTATTTTAATACTTGGAATGTTTCACACTGTAAGTTGGGGTGTTTTAAGAAAAGACTTTCAGTGTTCATGCTTTGGAGCTTTCAGGTCTTTGCAGAAGGTTTTCATGTGAAATTCTCTTCTCTCTAGAGTGGGGAAGGATGTTTTTTAAGGATCAGAGATATTGCTGGTTATGTACAAAAAAGAAAATTTAGAGAAAAGTGATGATTTCTGGAGTTTCTTGCCTCCTGTGGTGCCAGCTGGAGAGGTTGGTACCCACAAGAATGGTCTCATGTGTCACACAAAGGAGTCTTTTGTTAATGATCACACTCTGCCTCTTCTGACAACCTCAGCCAGAATTACAACAAAATATTTGCTGGCCACTGAGCCCAGGAGCAGGACAGGAATGGCCTGGGGTGGGAGGGGTTTGCTGGTGGCTCCAGCTCATCTGCCCTGCCTGCTCTCCCAGCTGTGCACACAGCCAGGAGTTGGAAATATTCCAATCTGCACTATTGCTTTCTTTTTTTCTGACAGGACATTTACAGCCTTAGCCAAGCTGTTTATCCAAAACATAATGAATGTACCTGTTGTGCATAAAGCAACCTGCCTGTTCCTTTCAACCTGAAATGGCAATTTTCTATGTTCACCATCAGGCAGAATTCTCCATTGTTATTATAAAAGATGGGTTAACCCCCGAAAGTGAGGAAAAACGGCACATGTTCAACTTGCAAGAAAGAAAAAGAAAAGGTGCACCAATTTTTTCTGAACGCATTTGGATCAGCTCCCATGTCTGCAGCATGAACTATGATTTTTGTTGTACATTTGAGAAGTATTTGAACCTCCATTCCATTTTCCTTTCTTTACAATCGTGATCTGACCAGTGTGATTTCATTTTGCTGCACTAGGTCATTTGCTATTCAAGATCATGTTTATTTTTTATCCTCCTTAGAAGGAAAGCTTCTAAAGTAATTCTGTCCATGTTTCTGTGCATCATGCAGAGCCTGGAATTAGGTGAATATTTATATATTGGTATAAAAATTTACCTGTTTTGTCTCAGGTCAGAGGCAGCGCAAAGAAAAGTCACTAAAATTGTCCACTTAAAAATATCAGATACTACATGCAGTGTGGTTGCATATTGAATTTACAGTCTCTGAAGTTGATTCTTAATCCTGATGTAAATACTTTGGTTGCAGGAGGAACAGCCAGGGTTTCTCTGTGTCCTGCGATGAAGTGAAGTAGAAATCCTGAGAGGATTCATGTAAAGCTACTGGACCTGGTCCCAGAGACAGCAGTTTCACTCTGCCCCAGAAATAATTAGTCTGGCTCAAAGTCTAATTAGTTCAGCCTCAGCACTGTGTATTTGAGGCTCTCCCTGTTCTGCTGTAGCCTGGTTGGTGCTATTTGAGTGACTGAATTAATCCAGGGAAGGGAATGGGTCTTCAGTAGGCACACAGTGTCTCCGGGAATGTAATTTCCCAAGTTGGACAATGAACAGTTTTAAAACTCAGGGATGATAAATGAGAATATTGATAGCTGAACAAACCCTGTAATTGCAACGAGGCCAGGGCTGGTGTCATGTAGTCTTATGTGGCTGAAGGATTTGGGTTCACCCTCTTATCCTATCTCAAAGTTTATCATTATGAGGAGGAGCAGAGGGAAGCAGCACCATCCATGGAATATTCTTCCTTGGTTTCAAGGGGCTTCACTGTGATGGCTTCTAAAAATTCACAGCACAGATGTCTGAATGGTGGTATTTCGCTTATTAGCTATTCTGGTATGGCACATAAGTGGTGCTGACTCTGATCATCTTTTACTTTATTCCAGTTATCATTTATATCCTGGCTTGCACAGGCATTTTATTTTAGGTGCCCTGTAATAAGGAACAAGTAGACAGCACTGAGAAAAATGCTATTTGTGATTTAATGACATCATCTAAATAAATACTTCCACTGTTCCAAAATCAGCATTGGAGCCTTACAGGAAGAAGATTGCAGGTCCTGACTGTCACTTTCTTAAGGGAGTGAATTTGACAGGAGATTAAAAATGCAGATGGACCAAGGGGTCACACTGGGCTACCTTCCCATTTATCAGTTTCTGGAAGGAGTAACCCCAGTGTTCTTCCCAATCCAGTCTGCACTTGTGGTGCTTGGTCTATTTTTTGGTATATGACCATGTGATTGGTAGCCAGGCTACACTGATTTGAGTATAAAATTACTACAATTTCCACAAAAAATTCTGCATTGGTAATATCAAATTCTTAAAATAAATAATAGTTGCCTTCAGAGCAAAGGGCTGTGTTAAAACCTAAAACACACAAGAGTAGAGAAACTTTAGGATTAGGATTGTTTCATATTAAGAAAGAATAAGATTATTTTCAGGTTAGAAAAGACCAAGGGGCCAATAGATGTAGATCTTCTGAAACCAGTTTCTGATCTTGAAAATTCTAAGATGTTCTGAAAATTGACTTTGCCCTTTTGACTAAAGTTTAGAAATGTGGAATAGGACCTCCAAGACCACTTAGGAACTGCCTCCCATTTAAATCAGAATTTTAGAAATATCTGCCTGTGTCCATTTTTCAACAGGCAGCTTTAAGATTTGGCCTCCAGCTCTCATTGATCTCAAACCCTTTCCACAGTACCATTACATCATTCTTAGCACATCACTTTCACAACCCAGATTTTTTAATGGAAATGTGGCTCTTAGCTACACAAATCTCATGGAAATGCTGCTTTGCTCACTGGACCTTCAGGCACAAATTCTTAAGGCATTAATTCAATGTAAATCTACCATAAAATAGCTATACAAGATTATAAATAAGGAAATAATCATAGATCCAAACATTCTCTTCACTTATATTTGTAATTGAATGTTAAAAACTATTTGTCATGAGAAGTTTCCTCACAGCCAGTTCTGCCACCTCTGAATCAGTTGAAAAATTAACACCCAACCTTTGCCTAGAATGGATCCTATCCAACAAATTTGGAAAAGGAAGAATTGAGGAGGATGGTGCTTTTTTTGCCTTTTGTATTTTATTGCAAGGAATTTTCTTATTATATTCCATATATAATCAGTATGAACTTGTGCAGTATGTAGAAATTGAGGTATATTATGCAGAGGTGCGATGCAGTATTTTCTATACAACAACTTTTATTCAATCTGCATATTTTCTGGGTCTCACCTGTCCCTAAAACTCACAAATCTATTATCTGCTCATTTAGCAGTGTGATCAAATCTGTCCTCAATGATTTATACATGATACATCATTATTAATATTTAGAGATAAAAATATACTCCTGTAGGAAGTGGAGGCGGGATAAAATCTGTCACTATTTTTCAGTTGGTTTTAACCTTTAGTTGTGAATTTTCTCTCTGGAATGGCATTATTTATGGCCATCTCAGAATGAAACTCCCCTCTCAGCAGGCATATTCAGAATAATTGTGGCTGCTCCGTAATTGTCCATGCTGAGGTTGCCATGGGAACTCCCAACAGTCCCAGGTGCCTCCGTGGACCCAAACTAGCAAATCCTCTGATGCAGCATCTCCTCTTTGTTATGTACTTATTTTCTTCTTACAGTACTTTTCTAGTCAAAGAAAAAAGCAGAATATTGAAGTAATGCAACTTTCTGGTATTTTTTTTCTACCTGGTTGTGATTTGAGCAGTAAGATGCCTTTGCCATTTAGAGCATCATTCCTTTTCTCCTGCATTTGGGGGAAAGAACTGTGCACATTCTAAAACTTCTATTCTGGGAAATTATTTGAGTCTGGTCAAGCCCTTTTTACTTTTCCTGCTTAGTAAAGCACTTCTTGATACTTAAATATCACCTTAGAATAATAATAGAATAATAGTGGTTTAAAAGTAGGCTGGTGAATTGTTCTATGATCTCCCTGCTTCTTTCCACATCACCAGCACGGGGAAATGTTATTAAAAATAAAGGAGCTGTTATGGTCCTTATAAAGGATTTTTTTTAATTAAACAAAGAACAGAGGAGCCATAATCCTTACCCATGGACACATTTACTGAGCTCAGGGTGTGTTGGTGATGGGAGCAGTCTGAGTCACTGCACCCAGCTCTGGCAATTGCAGTGATCCCAGCACGTTGCTGCAAGGGAATGGGATTCTGCTCATAAAATCCTCATTTTAGAGCATCTCTGGGAAGGCACATAATGGTCCTCCTGGTGCACACTCTTCACATGTCAGATATGTTCTTCTGTTCTAGTTATTCCCTTTAGTGTGGCTCTCTGGGTGGCTTTCACAGGAACAAAATCCTTCCCTTAATTTCTGAGAGCTGCAACTGCTGTCCCTCCACGGGGACAGTCCCTGGACTCTGGGAAGGGACGAACACCCACACCCACATCCCTGGCTTTGAGTTTGTGTGAGCAGTTCCAGCTGCTCTGAGCCATGGAATTGCTGATGGAGGCTGTAGGAGCTTCACTTGTAGCTCCTTTTTGCAGCCCAGAGCATGAGAAGAGGGAACAGAGCTGAGCACAGGGTGGATGCCATGTCTGAGCACTGGGAGTGGCAGTCAGTGGTGACATTTTGGTGACATCTCAGTGCTTCTCAACAGAACTACTATTATGATCCTGAAGAAAATGTCTTCTAAAATGCTTTATTATTTTAAAGATAAGAACAGGAAGGATGTGGAACTTGGCTGTCAGGCTCAATTATAAATACCTGGAACATCTCCAGTGACACAGGATCTGAGAGATATTTCTGCTCCAGAACTCCTCCAGGATGCAGGGCAGCCCTTTGTTAGACCAAACTTGTGTGTTAAACTTGTGCTGACCCGAATTTACAACCCAGAACCCTCAGGCTGTGGATCTGCACACAAAGCTGCATTTGCACCATCAGGCCTGTCCTTGTGGCAGCACAGCTGGTGTTAAACAGGGCCTGAAACTGCCCCAGAGTTCAAGGCACAACCAAAACTTTCTGATGGGTTTTGTTGCTGCTACAATCTAAAGCTGAAGAAACTTCCTTCATTTATTTATAATTCCTTTTCTGAACACCAGTACACTGTTTTAGATTGTTTCAGTGCAGGCCCTGCATTTCTTAGATCTTTAACACTCCTCTTAATTTTTTTAAGCCATTTCTGTCTGCTTCATTAGAAAGGAGAAGACCAGAACTTTCTTGATTAATCTGGCATTATTCTGATACTCACAACAATTTTAGATTAAAAGGGCATTATATTCCTTTCGTTTAATCAGTGACCAGGACATCCTAGAACTGTCTTAATTCTGAGCTGGAGGCTGGGTAGAAATGCTGCAGTTGCACAGCCAGGGCCATAGCAGATACACCAGGGAATGTTTCAGTAGCTTCTTGAGAACCCAATGAGTTTTCTAATTAAATCTATTTTCACTCAAAAAAACCCACTCCAGACAAACAAACAAGAGCAAAACACCCAAAATAAACTGTAGAGGAACTTGTGATTTTGTTAATTTGTGAGTTAAGTTCTCCAGGTCTCTGCAAAGTATAAGGGCTGTGAAGGAAACATTACTTTTACATCTTTGAAGGATGGTGATGTTTTGCCCCAGAGCTGTTATACTGCAGTTGCTTTACTCTTTTCTAAAAAAATAAATAAAAGATATGATCTCTTCCATATCTGTCTCTAACCAATATGCATTCCCACTTGGAAGCTTCAGGCAGGTCAGCAAAGAGAGGTCATGCCAAAGAGAAATAATGTTGCTGACACTTCGAATTGCAAATGACAAGATGAAATTTACTTTTCAGGAAACAGACACTAAGCCACACTGAAATCATGACCAGCCAAAATATCACTGGCACATCAATCCACACTCATTATTCATATAGAGATATAAAAAGAAGAGCTGCTTTTTTTGGCCATGACACTCATTCCTATTTTTAAATTGTGCATATTTAATCATTAGAGAATAGTTTGCAGCATTATAGAGATGCTGTTAGATGACTCCATCTGTTCTGTACTATAGTTTGGCAGGGAATTCCCATATGCAGTTGTCTGGAGGTTTCCCATCCACTCACCACGGCTCAAACTGGAGAACTTGAAATTTCTTAACTAGACGGCATAAATCTCTGGTTTCAGTTTGTATCAGCTGCTGATTTCCTTAAGGCTTTTCTCAGTGTGTTGTGACTTGAGGTGAAGACTATAAAAAATCGTGTGGATAGCAGGGATTTCCTCACCCCTTATATAAAGGTGAAAGACGTGTTGCAAAAAAAGGCAAAAATCCCCTCTCCCAAATCCCTCGTGTGCTGTCAGCCCTCTCCGAGGTCACTGAGCGCCGAGAGCCCAGAGAGCTGCTGCACCTTGGGGTTTGCCCCCAGGGTGTTCCATGCATGGCGTGTGTGTGAGGCTGAGGTGACACCAAGGAGCAGCACTGCCCTGTCCTGTGTGAGGATGAGGTGACACCAAGGAGCAGCACAGCTCTGTCCTGCCCTGTGTGAGGATGAGGTGACCCCAAGGAGCAGCACAGCTCTGTCCTGTCCTGTGTGAGGCTGAGGTGACACCAAGGAGCAGCACAGCTCTGCCCTGTGTGAGGCTGAGGTGACCCCAGGGAGCAGCATGGCCCTGCCCTGCCCTGTCCTGTGTGAGGCTGAGGTGACCCCAAGGAGCAGCACAGCTCTGCCCTGCCCTGTCCTGTCCTGTCCTGTGTGAGGCTGAGGTGACCCCAAGGAGCAGCACTGCCCTGCCCTGCCCTGTGTGAGGCTGAGGTGACCCCAAGGAGCAGCACAGCTCTGCCCTGCCCTGCCCTGTGTGAGGCTGAGGTGACCCCAAGGAGCAGCACAGCACTGCCCTGCCCTGCCCTGTGTGAGGCTGAGGTGACCCCAAGGAGCAGCACAGCTCTGCCCTGCCCTGCCCTGTGTGAGGCTGAGGTGACCCCAAGGAGCAGCACAGCACTGCCCTGCCCTGCCCTGTGTGAGGCTGAGGTGACCCCAAGGAGCAGCACAGCTCTGCCCTGCCCTGCCCTGTGTGAGGCTGAGGTGACCCCAAGGAGCAGCACAGCACTGCCCTGCCCTGCCCTGTGTGAGGCTGAGGTGACCCCAAGGAGCAGCACAGCTCTGCCCTGCCCTGCCCTGTGTGAGGCTGAGGTGACCCCAAGGAGCAGCACAGCTCTGCCCTGCCCTGTCCTGTCCTGTCCTGTGTGAGGCTGAGGTGACCCCAAGGAGCAGCACTGCCCTGCCCTGCCCTGTGTGAGGCTGAGGTGACCCCAAGGAGCAGCACAGCTCTGCCCTGCCCTGCCCTGTGTGAGGCTGAGGTGACCCCAAGGAGCAGCACAGCCCTGTCCTGTGTGAGGCTGAGGTGACCCCAAGGAGCAGCACAGCCCTGCCCTGCCCTGCCCTGCCCTGCCCTGCCCTGGCTGTGCTCCTTCCTGTCCCCCCTCCTCCCTGCTCGGGTAATTAACACCGATTTTTTTGTCGTGGGTTTTCTCTGTGCTTAACAGACGTGTCCATTTCTGTATTCCCGCTGCTGCTGTGTCTGTATTTGTTTATTCTGCTGCTAATTGTGGTTGCTGTGCTGAGCCAGCCCGTTACTAACCATGCAGTGTTTCTCCCTTTCCTGTTTCTTCCAGGACTGTCATGTAAATATCCACTTCTTCAAGGTAGTTTTCTCCTTGGTGTTCTCCTGCACACGACCCCCTTTACCAGCATCTGAAGTTTATTAAGTTTAATTTCATTCTCACCATCTTTTAAGGATGCACTTGTTTTTTTTCCCACTTCAAGCTTTTCTAATTGATTTTAAAAAAAAATTGAAGTACCAATCTTCCATAATTTTTCTTAAAGTGATCCCCAGATTAGAATTTTACTACAAAAGAAGAGTGATCAAACCTGAGCAGATGCAGTGTGCCTTTCTTTTTGAAGGAATTACTTAAATGAGTTCCACCTTCTCATGGAAAATGGAAAAAGGTGCATCTTTAATTTGAATGACATTCATGGAACTTTAAGTGACTTTCACAGATAAAATAATGCTCATGGTCACTGTATTTTTAAATAGATAAATTGAGATAATTGAGCATGCATGTTTTATGATTGAACATAGTACATCTATTGCTGAATGTAATTCAGGGTATGCTGTAATGTAAGAGATATTCCCCATGTGCACAAATGCTCTGATACCTGAAATACCAATTCACCTTCTTATTTCTCATTTTTCTCCTTTCACTACTCCCCACATCACTGACTTACTGCCATAAAAGTTACATCTCAGCATTGAGAACATATATGTGTTTTGTTTTTATTTGCATGTATCTCTAACAAATTATCTTGCTTTATTAGGGCAAAGGCCACTGGCACAGACCACAGTTTCAGTTTCATACATTGGTTAAGTTACAAGTTAAATTAAAATTTGAAGCTCCTTTGTTGTAAATTGTTCTAAGACTCTATTGAAACCATTATCATCTTCAAATATTTTTACAACTGAAGTTGATCTGGAGGATTTTACATTATCACTCATGGCTTAAAATACTTAATTTAAAAAACAAATGTTATTTTTAAGGGTCATTTATATTATTAATGCACGATTTTAACAAATGTTCTAACACTGAACCAAAAAAATCAAATTAATCACTGTTTCTTAACTTTGATTCTTGATCTCAGAAAAGCCTGTACAGAAGAGAACTGCTCTTCCTCAATCCTTTACACCTCTTCATATTTTAAAATAAAATCACATGGTGCTTTCATTGGTGAAACTTGTCTCATGCTGGGCAGTTAGAAGTTTCTCTGCTTAAATGCATTTTTAAACCAGAGCAAAAGTCACCCTGATAAAATGCATCTGGGATAAATAGGAAGTTTTGTCACTTCATTGTAAAATCCAGGCCTTGAAGAGCACTCAGATGAGCTGACAAAAGTCCTTGGTTGATTCATGTTTCCACCATAGGAGTGCACCCAAAAAAGGACTGAAGGGTCTCCCACAGCTGCTGCTTCACAGGCAGAATTCATGCTTAGCCCTGCTGGGTTATAAACATGAATTCCAACAGAGAAAGCTGGCACTCTGTTTCTATGGGGACACTCTGGAATTCTGGGTTTTTCATGGAAAAAACGCATCCTTGTTTATTATCTGTCTTTTCTTGCTAAATCACTACAAATCCCCCTTCCCCTGCTGCTGGCAGTGACACTGAGCCCTGAGCTCAGCTCCAGAGCATCCCTGGGGGGATTCAGGGGATCCCTGTGCTGGGAGTGCCTCTTTGGGAATGGCCTGTGGGGAATCATTTCGTGTGAGGCTGCTGGGGAGCTCTCATGCCAAGGTTTGCAGGATTGGGACTCAAAGGAAGCAGCAGGAGCAAGTGAAGGAGGAAGGGCTGCATTCCTGAGGATGACCCAACAATTCTGAGCTAGCAACCAGTAAATGTACAAAAATTCATTTATAATATCACAGCAAATGGGAGAGGTTGTGAATACTTGCTTATGGAATAATCAGGCACTGGGAAGGGTCACACACCTATCTGGATTTTTTCCCCACTGCAAAGTGTGTATTTAAATAGATTATTTCTCAACATCATGCAGAAAACACCTTCATCTGTGTGTGTGTGAGAGATAAATCATTTCAGAGCACACTAAGATTTGGGTACAGAATCCCAAGGTTTTACAATCAGTCCTGGTCTGCAGCTTTGCATGGCTGGCAGGGTTTGATTGCAGGGATTTGCTCTAAGATCAGGGAGAACTGAAGTCCTTAAAAATTCTTCTAGGACAGAATTTTTTTTTTCCTTCATTGAAATGAGTTTTATGCTTAAAAGCAAATTCCACACTCTAGGTTTTTTTATTATTGAAAACCAGCAGTGATTTGCATAATTAAAGAACGAGGGAGCATATAGAAAAGCAATTCTTTTTTTGACACTTAGGGATTCACTGTTGTAGCATCCTGTTTGCTTTTGGGGATTTTTATTACCACTACCACAGGATACTTCTGCAAGAATTCTTGAATATTATTCCTAGGCAGCCTCTTTAATTACATTTCATCTCGTTAGGCACTGCTCTGTTGCAGGGGAGGGAGTTTTTGGCAATAAAGGCAGGAAACAAAATGGACTCAGGTGGCCACAGGATTATTAAACAGATTAAACATGTTGACAGTGCCAAATGAGGAACTGGAAACTCTTTCCTCTCTGGATTTCACAGCTCACACAGACAGACATCACTGTCCAGGGCAATATCCCCTGTCCCTTTTCCAATGTCTTTCGTAGTCATTTGACTTCACTGTCTCACCTTTCTGGGGAATATGTTTACCTTCACCTTGTGCCTGGCACATTTGGGAATATTTTAGAAATCCTGTGTTCAGGTACTTCATAGAGTTCTAACTTCTATCCAGCAATACAAAAAAAGTTTAAGACAAATAATTGAATAGGGAATGTTGTTATAAACCCCACAAAAAAGGTCTGTTGAGATGCTCCATGATGTATTAAACTGTTGTCTTGTCCCTTTGGATTCTCTTTTTTCCTTTATCCTATAAAGTTGAGCTTGAGAAAATAAATTCTCCTCAGAGTGAGAAACCACAAGAGGTCACCAAAGAACAGGGAAAAGCTCCCAGAGCTGAGCTGGCTCCAGCAAAAGGCCTGAAAAAGAAGGAAATCATCCACATTGTTTGTATATATATATATATATTTATATATATATTTAGAAACTTACAAACCCATTAAATTAAACCATTATTTCAGTAAAATTCAGTATAACATTTATGCACAGAGCCCTTTATTCAAGTGTTATAACTGGCACTGATTATAATTTTTCCTCTAATCAAAATATTTTATAATTGCAGGTGTAAAAGCAGGTACTGCTCTGCTCACCTCGGGATTGCTCGGCCCAACACTTTGGTGGCTTCAGGAGTGGGGTTCCTGTGTCCTTGGACATGCTTTCTGCACAAGGCATTTTTAATCCTTTTCATATACAGCACAAATATTTGTTTCAGGCAAATCCTTTAAATAAATTTACTGTTAGTAATTAACAGGGTAAATAGGATATAATTTTAAGAGGAGGAGGAGAGGAAATGAGGGGAAAAGTAAACTAAAGACATAAAGTAGTTGGTATTTAACTCCCAAGGTAGAGTTTTATCACCCACCATAAAGATATAAATATTTATATCTTTATGAAACATCACATTTGCCTTCAAGCCTTTTTGCTAGCAATGGGAATGAGACGAATTTTTTCCCAGCTCTTTCCTCAATAACTATTTTAGCCATAGAAAGAAAAATGCATTTTCATTTTTATGTACTGCATTTTTAACTAATTACATCATACTTTGCCATAGTGACATTGCCGTCACGAAAATGAATCTCACGAGTGCTGATAAACAGCTTTTTGGTCATTTACATCTCTTCAGTGCTCTCCTTGCTGCAGGGAAGTGTTGCTGCAGTGTAAATTCACCAAGGAATGACTGAAATCCATGTGTGAACCTCATGAATCCTTGATGGTGTCCCTGGTACAGGGCACCTCCCTGCTTTCCAACAAAACTCTCTGCTGGTGAATTAAAAGCTGGCCCTTGTTTATGGCATTAAGATTAAACCTCAGTCTAGTAAAGCATTAGATCTTGCTGGGGCTTAGGAATGGACTCTTCTCATTTCAAATTCTCAGCATCCTGGTAATTAAGTTGTAGAAACTAGGAAATTGATAGTCTATCATAACATCTATAATTACATGGAATTGGAAATGCAATAATGGAAGAAACAAGCTGCCACAATGACAGAGAAGATTTCACTGAATGGGAGAGCTTTTCCTCCAGATTTTGACTTGAAATTTATTGGATTTATTTGCTTTATTAAAGGCTTGCTAATGGCTGAACACATTGATCAAAGTCCCTACTCTGTGTACATGACTGGAAACCTGAATGGGTCCTTTCTTGAGACTTGGATAAATCATTATTATTTCACTTTTTCCATCCTTAGTATGAGCTTTGCTAGTTCTGTCAGTGACATCTTCTGCAGTTTGTCTGAGATCTGAGCTGTTCTGGTAATTCTTGTGCAGGGTAGCAACAGGCAGAACTGAACATTCATTTCACACCTGCAGCCCCCTGGGCCGGAATAGTGAAACTGGAATTTCACTGTTCAGGCTGTTCCTTCCTCCCTTCTCACCATCCTTTTTGCTATTTTTATAAGTGATATGCAGAGTGTTAGCTGTAATGGCTTTGGGTTAATTTAAGCAGTAGGAGTAGAAACCTTGGCTCAAGGTGTGGTTGATTCCATCACACAGGGACATCTGAAGAGCGTGTGGGGCTCTAGAACTACTGAGAACTTTTTGCAGTGTGGGAAGCAGGGATTTTGTTAGAATTTTTAGGTGGTTTAAATCGTGGCAAGGAGACATTTCTGCTCCACAAATCTCAATTCTTGGGACCTTAGATGGGTTGTCCAGAGCAGCTGTGGCTGCCCCATCCCTGGAAGTATCCAAGGCCAGGCTGGATGGGGCTTGGAGCAGCCTGGTTTGGTGGAAGATGTCCTGCCTGTGGCAGGGGGGGGAATGAGATGATCTTTTAGGTCCCTTCCCAAACTGTTCTGTGGCTCTGAGATAAGCCCTGTGCAGTCACTCCTTGGGCTGCTGAGCCTCGTGCAGTCAGAGCTGTGGGGTTTGGCACAGAGGCTGGACAGTGCTGTGCTCTTGTTCCATCACTCATTCCCTGTTCTCAGCGACTGCATGGGCAGAGCAGGGGTGGTGGGTGGAACCTGCTGTAAAGATGAGGAGGGAATGCTGGTATCCATGTGAAGCAGAGCTGTGAGAATCCAGAAGATTCCACTGCCGGGAGCAGAACTCTGGATTTCCCTCCCTGTCAGGTGTTGGTGGGGCCAATAAACAAGGGATGGACTGTAGCTCTCCACACAGCACTCTGTTGACATGGTGGGAATTCAGCATTGCTGTTAAATATTTTTCATTTATCACTTTTTGCTCTTGAAAATGCGGTGCCAGGGATGATCCTGCTGGCATCTCGGAACTCGCTGAGAGTGAGTTTCCCTGACAACCGAGGAACACATCCTCTAGTGAGCTGCACACAAAGCTTTGTGTTGGCTTGGATATCTTACCATGGGAGAGGGTGTGGGTTTCTCCTTCCTGAAGCTGTGCTTGGGGGGTAGGAGGGGGTGGCTGCAAGTTGGGGCAGGTTTGGATCCTGGTTCCATCTCACCCAGCCGAGTGCTGCAAACAGCAGCAGAGCAGAAGCAGTGGAGGAGAGCAGCACAGAGTGTTAAAGCACTGACATCTTGTAAGGAGACTCATTGCCCTGAACAGATTGGGAGTAGAAAAGGGAATTTTGTATATCTTTTTTTTTAATCCTCACAAATTTTATTTATTTTTGGCTAATGTGGAAAATGACCAATTCAGTCTTTTTGCTCTGTAATTCCTAAGATTCTCTACTACAGATATACACAGAAGGCAGAAGAATCAACATTCAGATTTATTGTTTTGTCCTGTTCAATTGTCTTCACAGGGAAAAATCTGAAAGTTTTGAAAAGAATCAACAAGAATTCCCTGCAATTGCCATAAAGAATTACTATTCCCTAAATCACTTCTTTTCCTTCTTTGCATCCCACTTCTCATTAGGTTTTGGATAACCTTTTTAATATTTAATTAAAAGTACAATTGTTACTCTTAGATTAAAAATAAATCCAAAGCATTTTTACAGTGAAACCTGAGATATCTTTTCCAAAAAGCACCTGCCAAATTCCGAGAGTCTCTCCAGTGTAGCACACTGTAATTTCTGTAACACTCCATGGAGAAGTGAGTTTGGGCTGAATATGTAAGATATGTCTCACCTGTGGTTTCAGGGTAAAAGAACTGGCCGAGATAAGGTGCGTCCAAACCAGAGGAAGTAAGATGATGTGCATGTCTTGTTTTCTTTTTAGATTAACTTTCTTGTTACCAGTGCAGACTAATTAATCTTTAACATTCTGTTTTCCTGGTTGGTTTGCTGCAAGCTGGCTTCGTTGTAACAATACTGTGTTTTTATCCAAGATAATAAGCCAAGGAGTTGGAATGTAGATTGAATATTAATCCAGGGCCTGGAATGCCATCTTCAACTTCAGCAAGTTTTAATATCCATAAAAAATAAAGGAGGATTCAAATAGGATTCTGCGGTTTTCAATTTTAGTCATGGCAGGAAAGGCAAAATATCAATCTTTTCCAATAAGCTTTTAGGAATAATTTGAGTTTATGTCCCTTCTGTAGCTGCTCAATCGGTTTTACTCTGGCAATCCAGAAGAGGATATTGGCTGCATGGCATTTTCTCTCTGCTATAGCCAAGGTGTTTCAGATAAAAACTCATGCTAGAGCTCAGTGAAATGCCTTGAAATTCCCACTCTGTTTCCACTAGGACCTTCAGCCAAAAAGCAGTAACAAGAATTCACATGCCAAATGTGAAAAAGGTTTTTCTGCATGCTTCTGAAAGGATGGTGGCTGGCCAAGGTGATGGGAAATAAGGTGATGATAATTTAAGGAGTTCCTGCCACTCTGGGCTATGTGCTTCCTTTGAGTCAGTCTGGTTGTTCCCCAGCATTCCCTGGCTGCCCTGTCCCTGGTTTTTCCAGCTGGTTTGCAGCAGGGTTCTCTCTTTACCCCTCCCATGGCAGCTCAGCCAGGGCATAACCAGGATTGTCACCTTCCTGTGGGCACAGGTCACTGGTAGCTCAGCACAGCCAACAAACTCCTGCCCTGTTCACCTCCTGCAGGAGCACAGAGCCCACCTGAGCACACAGGAGGAACCCTGGGTTCTCCTCCATAATCTGCCATCTGCAAACAGACATTCTCAAACCGAGAGTGATGCTGATGTCTAATTTATAGAAAAAGATGAAAAATGGAAGTGAGAGGAGCATGTCTGTTGCTCATTGAATCTCAGTGCTCAGAGGATGCACAGAGGCCTTGGCTGGGTTCTCAAATATTATTTTAAGATCCTGCCTTCAGATCCTGACAATTCCAGCCCGTGTTCACTCCAAGGGAGTGCAGTGCCTGCAGCTCTGGAGGCAGCAGCAGGCACAGGAGCCTGCTGGTGAACCTGCCATGGTTTTTCATGGAATAAGTGCTGGAAACCCTAGAACCTGGGATTGCAACACTGCAGAGAGAACTCCCTGTCTGGTTGGCAGGTTTGTACCCAAAAAAACAAATGGCCTTGGAACAAAATTTGATTTTTTGTTTCGAATTATGCATTTTTTGAACAAGCTGCCAACAACCTGCCCAGTGGATTTAAAGTGCAAGAAATAAAGCTGGCGCTTTCCATTCAGGGCCTGATTTGGATCTCCATTACTTGGTGAAAAGGAGGATATTGAAATTGCTTTGTGCATCAGAAAAGCAAGATCTTTGTCTGAGATCCCATTTGTGGGAACATCACAGAGGCATGGCCAGCAAAGCTGCTCCCTTGGGCCACGTCTTTATCTTGTACAAAGAACGGATATTGGGATTTTGGGGTTTTACACTTGTTTTGCTCATGGCTCAATCTTGTGTGGCCTCAAAAGGAGCTTTGTGCTGCCAGAGAGCTCCAGCACAGATCTGTCCCAGCAGCCAGATCTGCCACAGGAACATCCCTTGCAGACTCAGGGATTTAAGCTGACATCCAGGACTGGCTGTCCCTAAATGTTTGCACAGCACCTGATCCTGATCAGCATCTCCAAGTGCTGCTTTCATGCCAACAAAAAATAACATTGCTCTGGAGGAAATTCTCTATTCTAAGGTGTATTACAAGTTTTTTAATAAAGAGATCTAAACTTGAAAAAATCATATCCCTGTGGCAGGACATAAGATTTTCTTCACTTAGAGAGTTGCAGGAAGAGTCACCCAAGCTGAATATGGTTTTCAAGTGACAGGTGGTTATTTTGGGAGGTGGTTATCTGACATTACTGCCTGCAAGAGTAGATGGAGTCTGTGAATCAAGTGCCTCTCAATTCTATGGTTTTAAACTCCTCCAGGGAGGGAAAAGTTTGTAACTTCCAGTTTCCAGTGCCAAAGGTGTAGGCCAGGCCTGGATTTTAAAGGCATACATTGGGTGACTTTGAATAAACCTCAATTTCTGTAATTTTCTTTATCTCTAAAACAGTGGTAATATACAAATATTGTCCTTCTGTGGAGCAGAGAGAAGAGTAGTTATCCTGAATTGTCAAACATACGTCAGTGGCACAAAGTAAATTAACCATATTAGAGGTTATTAACCAGACCAACACACCAGACAGATGGGAAAGCACTTATATCCCAAAGAATTATTAAACCTTATTGGCTTTGCTTCTACTGGTGTATGGGATTATTCTGAGAAAACAACAAAAAAAAAGGGTATTATCTTGTAGCCTGCATTATCTATTGGTGAGTCTTACTTTTTTTCTCTTCTATTAACTCTGAGATTTGAAATGCAGCTTACTTGAGCCATGACATGGTGTCTCATGTGAAATACTGAGACTTGCAACCTCCTGTAAACCAGAGTGTCTGGCTAAGGCAGAGCCCTTGCCTGTAATATTCCCCTTCCTCCCTTTTCCAGATCAACCCTTGATTGAAAATCAAAGTTGATTGTACTGCTGGTTTGAAAGTGGCCATGTTCATCTGCATTAATTCTCATGTCTTGTGGGATTTTTTTAATGCAGGTTATTTTTCTTAGTGCATGTCAAAATTTTCTTCACTCTTGCTGTGCAGTGACTTGAAGAATTCCGTTTTAAAAGAGAATGTTTTGAAGAGGTTGTTTATATCCTAAAATACCCAATGTACATTACAACATGGTATTTTTGGATAGCCTCTTTTTTTTTCTGTATTTCAGAACGAAAGCACCATATAAGCTGCTTTTGGCATGAAAGTCAATGATTTTTTTGTTTCAATTTTGTTTCTGGGCTTTGCTTTGGTTTTGCTCTTTTAACCAGATAAGCCTATCTGCCTTATCTGGTTATACATGAGCACAGTTCTCCACTTTATTCCCTCAATAATGTCAAAAGTATTGCTGGAATGAGTCTTTGAAGGTGTGTCTGTGCATATTTTGTTATGCAGCTTTTCACCTGGGAATGCCACCTCAGACCCAGCCATTTCCAATTCTAACTTGCAGTCAGTGATCCTCTCTGCCAGGAGAATGGGCTCTTCTTCTCACTTTGCTGTTTTTGTGTGTGTATGTGTGTGTGTGTTCTTCAGAAAGCCAAACTTGGGCCAGCTGGTAACAAAGTCATTACTTCAACAGAAGACAAGAACTCAAGTGTGCCATCCAACAATCTGGACAGGGTGAAGCTGACAGACTTCAACTTCCTCATGGTTCTTGGAAAAGGGAGCTTTGGGAAGGTAGGAATTCTTCATAATTAATTCACTCACGTTTCTTTCTTTTTTTTTTTTTTTCCCTTGAGGAGGAAGAATAAACAGTTCTCTAAGAAGCAAAATCCAGAGTCAAAAGGATGTGCATTGCTGAGGAAGGATTTCTTAACAGGGAGTAGGGTCATTCCACTAAGGACTAGCAGGCATCAGTCCTGACTGACAGTTTTCTTGAAGAAAATTAAATTGAAAACCTCAGACTGTTGGGGAAGATGGGAACTCGTTGCTGACATTTAGATCCTCACTTCTCAGCAGTTTCAAGGAAATTAAGGGTGTTTTTTTGGCTTTAACACCTAGGTCACTCTGCTGGTTCTGGAAGTCACCAGCATTGGTAAGGCTGAATACTGGGAAAAAACCAGGAATAGTGTATACATATATTTGAAATCCAATAGTTCAGAGAACAGACTGCTATTTTTCTGTCTGTTTGAACAAAACTTAGGTGATAAAGTGCCCTTTACTGAAGAAGTCTCCTGGGACTTAACATTTGATCAGCCCTTCAGCAATGAGCCCACGATCAAGCAGCAGGTTTGGGCACAGGCTGTGTCTGAAATGGCTGTACAGCCATCATAATTGTGGAGTTTTGATCAAATTTGTCTATACAAATTAAAGGGAAAGCTGCTTTGCCATCTCTCCAAATCTCCAGGAATCTGAGTGTCTTTCCCTCCTCGTCCTGGGGGGATTTTCACTCTGCTGTTCCTCTTTCCCTGCAGGTGATGCTGGCAGACAGGAAGGGCACAGAGGAGCTCTATGCAATCAAAATCCTGAAAAAAGACGTGGTGATCCAGGATGATGATGTGGAGTGCACCATGGTTGAAAAACGAGTCCTGGCACTGCAAGATAAGCCCCCGTTCCTGACACAGCTCCACTCTTGTTTCCAGACAGTTGTACGTGAGCTCTGTCTTTCTTGCCACCCTGATGTTTCCCAGACTGCCTGGTCATGGATTTTATCACTCCAGTAATATTTATTATCATCCAACCTATGTATAGCCTCTGCACGTAGAAAATGGTGAAGAAATCCCACATGTAATTACCCCTTGTAGCTTAAATATAAAAACTCATTTTAAAGGTTTTTCTTCATGCAGTCATTAGAGCAGGCCAGTGTGGCAACTCCTAAATGTAATTAGATGTGCTTTCCTAAGTCAGAGCCTCAAGCCCAGATTCCCAGGGGTTCCTAAATACTTCTAAAGCTCTGAGGATAGCACTTGAAAAGTCTTAATGGCTGTTATTATGTCGTGGGGTTTTTAGTCATGAATCAGTGTTGGTGGATTTAATTTAGTTTTCTGTCACTTCTGGGTGACACTGAGGGGTTTTTTCTATTTTCCTTATAAATATGTGAAGTGGATATTTGCCCATCACATTACAAAACATCTCCCAGTGACAGATTTCAGGATGGATCTGGTGATGCAATGTCACTGTGCCAGCTTCTTGGATGTCATGGAATCATGGAATCATTGAGACTGGAAAAATCCTCTAGGATCACCAAGTCCAACCATCAGCCCACATTCCCCACGAAACCCTGTCCTCAATCCACACCATCTTCCAAACAAAAACTTAGTGGGAAGGATTAGAAATGGCCTCAAAGCAGGAAATTTTGACCATCTTTGATTTTTTTTTTTTTAATTTATTTTTAGAGACAGATTTTTCAGACTGAGCTATATTTGTATAATTCTTGAAACCGTTGGAGACAAATAATCTGTAAAAGCATGTCATAAAAATTGGCAAAACCAGACAGATCTCATCAATCATTTACTCTTGAAGGTTGTACAAAACATTCCACTTCCATTTCCTGATCTATAATTTTTTCCCAGCCCTAATAATCCTAAAAGCTTTTTAATAATGTGCTAGTGACTTTTTTTTTTTGGCTGATCAATGAATATCTAATATTCTCTCTAATGTATTTATGTGCCTCTTTAATACTTGATCCTAGGACCGGCTCTATTTTGTGATGGAGTATGTGAATGGTGGGGATCTCATGTATCACATTCAGCAAGTAGGAAAATTTAAGGAGCCACAAGCAGTGTGAGTGTTGTTCATGTATTTAAATTGTGTCATCATCTTGGTTTTTTACTCTGTAAGAGGATTTGGTTTCTTCTTCTTCCCAGGCTCAGGATGAAGTCCAGGCTGGCCTTTGTTTGTTTTTAGGGGCCAGAATCTGAACTTTGTGTTTAAAATGTTGTTTGCACACATCGACCAAAGGTAGCTGTGCCTTTATTTAAAAATACCTCACAAACAAAGGCAGGAGAGGCTTACTTGAAAAGTGACAAGAATTGAAGCAGGGGAGCAGGAAATTAAAAATGTAACTTCGTATTCTGATGTTGTTTTTAAAAGGAAATACTAAAAAAAAAACCCTAGTGAGTAGAATACTTCAGTTTGAATTAGTGCTACAGAGAAAGGCAGTAAAACAGACTCAGCATTGCAATATAAATTACAGTTTATACAACATAAATTCAATGTATAGTTTGTAAGAATTTCTGTGATATGTTTGTGAGGAGTTAATAAGGGATTAGAAATTGTTTATGTCCATTATTCTTTTCAGGTAATTGTACATCTGCCACATCAGTGAGCAACTGAAAATGATCTGTAGCATATTTGAGTGAATAGTTCCATCAGTACCATTTTGGTCATCCTTATAATACCCCCCCACCACTTATTAGTGTTTCCTAAGCCATTTACTAATGAAAATTTAAAATCAAGGGTGACCAACTGCTTTAAGCATTCACTTAAAATAATTTCTCATCTTGATTTAAGCAATCAAGGCTTGTTTGAACGAGAGGCCTTCTAAATATAGGCATTTCAGATGCAGACAAACATTTTAACAAGTCTCTGGATAAAACCGAGATGGTGTCAGATCATCCTTGACTCCCAGCTCATGCAACTTGCCAACACTTGACAAAATCTGTGCTGCTTCATGACAGCTTTTCCTGTGCTGCATCTTCATCACACGTGTTCACAAACACCTCGGATCGAGTGTTGCAGAGCTCAGTTGCTTCCTCTCTCTTGCGCTGAGCCTAAAAATTAATCTCATCTTTAAATAATCCTCTCGCATATAATTTGCACAATTCTGCAGCAAGCAGCTTCAAACAGCCACCGGTGTTCTGCACCTCTTAACTGCACTCAGCAATTAGATTTTATATGGTAATCATTTTAATTAGCTTTGTGTAATTAATCCATTAACAGGCTGTGTAAAGGAATGCTATTTCTGCAAATTATTTCACACCATATGAATGGTGATGTACATTGAGCTGCATCCTGAATTCATCAATATGTGATGAGAGATAAGGACCTTTGCAGCAGAGTTAGATCAGTGCAAGAAAGAGCTGTGCTCCAGCTGCACCATTTTTCGTGGTCCAGGGAGCCATTTTCCAATTTTTTTTTTAAATTCTGCATTATTTTATCATCAAATAGTCAAAATGTATCTGTTAAGGTCCAGTTGAAGTGAGATGTCTTTTATGTCACCTTATATATACACTATAAATAACATATTTCATATGTTCTTATATTATCATTCTTTACCATGATTCATTTCCAATTTATTTTGCCAGAAGAAAATCAGGAGGCAATAAGAAATCTGTTGATTTTTTTTCCCACACAGGTTCTATGCAGCTGAGATCTCAATTGGGTTATTCTTTCTCCATAACAGAGGGATTATTTATAGGTGAGTATGATGTGACATAAGTAATTTCTGAACTATTTTTAAAATCCCAAAAGGATCAGTTTCTTTAATGTTTCAGTGTATTTTTAAAACAGTTTGTAGAAAACTATCAGTGTAGAGATCTTTTTGTTGTGTTGGTGTGGTGAGGTGGAATCCAAAGCCTTGTTTTATCTGAGCTTTCTCACACCTGTGCTCTGCCCAGCTCAAATAAAAACTCTTGAAAAGGGAACACTTTATGTTTTGTATTCCTGTGTGATGTTTAATAATAGTACACATTCGAGAGTCTCAGGTGAGGGATCAGACACAGGCACCTCTTCATTCATTGTCCAACCCAGAGAAGCTGTGGCTGCTCCTGGATCCATGGAAGTGTCCCAGGCCAGGTTGGACAGGGCTTGGAGCAGCCTGGGGCAGTGGGAGGTGTCCCTGCCCATGGTAGGAGCTGGCACTGGATGATCCTTAAGGTCCCTTCCAACCCAAACATTCCATGATTCTAAGATCATTCTTAGATATCTGCCCAGCTCCCTCCAGGCTGAGCCAGCCCCACATGTGCACCCTGAACCTCCATCCCCTAAGAGCTGCAGATATTCAGAACAAGCTGGCCCCAGCTGATCCCAAGCATTAACCTTTAATTACTGTGATTCTTCTCAGAGATCTGAAATTAGACAATGTGATGTTGGATTCAGAAGGACACATTAAAATTGCTGATTTTGGGATGTGCAAAGAACACATGTTAGATGGAGTAACAACCAGGACCTTCTGTGGCACTCCAGACTACATTGCACCAGAGGTAAATATTGACCCTTTCAAGAACCTTTTAGTTTCTTGAGTGGAAATTGTCCCTACACATTTTATACCACAGGGTTTGGGTGGCTGGAACTCCATATTCTCCATGGATGGCACCATTTAACTTCTGCAGGTGTATTGGATATATTCATGAATTCATGCAGTGTTATCAGTAAGATTTCACTATTGTAAGGAATACCTAGTTAATTGAAAAATTAACTTTTTATGAGATAAGTGCTTCAGATTTTGTTCATTCTAGCAAAAGACTTAAAAAAAAGCAGGTTCACCAACTTATGATCTTAAATTTGTAGCCTGGAAATATTATTAGACTAAACTTTGCACTTTGTGAAGTTACACAAACTTCATGAGTGTTTCTGAGCTTGTTGCTGAGATCAGCAAGTATTTCACTGGGAGCAAACAACGTTTCTCTCATCTGTTACTCCATAGGTTCACACAGCACACATTTATTTAAAGGATTGTTTGGAATTTTGAGGAAATTGTGGAAAAACCACTCACTGATATTTTGGGAAGGGACTTGTGAGGTCTTGAAGCTTTTTGCTGACCTCTCTGTAAAACCACCGTGGTCTTCTCCAGGCCATGTCCTGCAAGTGCTGCACAGGTGCCATGAGTTGCTGCTCTTCACCTCAGGAAAGCTCCTGTCCCTGAAGGAGCTGCTCTTCCAAAAGCTGTGAGATCAGGCCTTGAGTGGATTTGTTGTAATAAATCCATAATTTGCCTTAGGTTTTCCGTGACTTGGCCATACCTGTGCTGCTTTCAAGCCACTGAATGTGACATTGAAGCCTGAACCAACTGCAGTGGGTCTAAAATGAAAATATGTCCATGAGAAGCACAGTTGTGTTTTAAGGCCCTGGGATAAATACGAGCTTAGAGTTAAGATTTTGAGTCTGGATATGATTTGTATTTCAGTAGTTGAGGTCTGAAGAATTGAAAACAAGCACATGTGCTGATTTGGATATAATTCAAATATATGAATATTAAAATCTGGTATTTGTGCATACTGAGCTTTCAAGAGCCTTGATTTGTTTGGCAGCAAATTTGATGCAAGAGGCTGAGTCCTGATCCAAGAGACTCAGTTGTTCACTGGATATTGAGCAAGAGGCAGCTCTGGCTGAGGCATTCCTGGCTGTAATTGAATGTTTGTTGGAATGGGGGAGATTTATACATGGACAAGTAAATTAGTGTCTAAGGTGAATTTTGTCATCTCCCTGAAATTGGAATGAAAAATAGTTTGTTTTTTTCCCGGTTGCTAATTCATGCTTTTCAGAGTGAAATATTGTCTATTATAAACCCTTGATTTTTCACCATTTGCTGTTGCTTGCAGCAGGATATCAGAACAACCAGGGTAGTATTTCATTTTCTTCTGTCAAAACATAAATGAAGCCAATATTACAAATTAAAGTGTCCTTTCTGTGGCAATTGTCTTGTGCCAGCTAATGCCAAAGAACATTTTGCCAATACCAGAATGCTCAGTGTGGGTCAGTGCTAGAGTGAATTATTTTACTTTGTTTGGAATACTCATATAAAGAAATAAACCTTTTACCAAACTTACAAACAGATTTAATTTTATTTTGTTTAATTGGCTGATTTCCTTTTGTTTCTGATGACATTATTGTGACTGACAGATTGCTAACTCTTTTTGTGGTAAACTTCAAAGGGAGGTTCCTGTTTCGCTTGCAGGGGTGTTTCAGCCATGTTTCCATGGGCTAAAATTTATGAATTTATAATAGATTTTAATGAGGGTTCATTTGCATGATGCCATTCCCTGCTGGGTGGAGATAAAGGAGCTAAATCTAAACAAACTGTTGAAGGTATCTGGAGTGGAGTCCTGCGAGTGGGCTGTACTCAAACACAGAGAATTAGCTCTTTTCAGCAGCACTTGGGGAATAATGTGGTGACTCTGGTGGGTCTCTGAGGGAGCCCACACTGCCTCTTCAGGACCTCCCCACAGATAGATCAGAGAGCACACAGCTGCAAGGACCCTGCAGGGACAGCTCAGCTGGTGTCGCATGTCCCAGCTCTGCATGGAAGAGCAGGGGAGTGCAGTGCTGCCTTCAGCAAAGTGAACCCCCCAATTTGGTGTGCTGCAAAACAATGTTTTCCTTCTTTTATGAGTGGGAAAGCTGCCATTTGCTATTACTTAGGTGTATAATGGGCTGGAATTATTGCTAATTTTCTTACACTGTGCAATTTGAGAAATGTGCAGAGGTTAAACTGGTGGGATCCCAGGTCTGACAGCTTCTCGCAGGCAGAAAGTGGTTGTCTTGTACAGAGTATTTCCTGATGTGCTGAACTTAAGTGTTTATGGTCAGAGTGGTAAAATAGCTGTGAAATCAATTAGTTCTTCGTGTTTCCTTGACCAGTCAAGAGAGGCAGGAGGAGATGGATGTCAAGAGGATTAAGGGGAAGGGATTCTCCCAGCACAGAACTCCACCATCAGCATCCCTGCAGCAGCCAGAGTGCTGATTTTAAATTTCAGAGGAATTTAAATTAGAAATTCCATTTCCCTTCTCTTCCATCTCACAGCCTCAAAACCTTCAGTTCCAACCTTGAATTTGCCAGGATAGTGGGAAGCAAATAGGTATTACGAAGGTTTGGAAAGTGCATTTGACTGTTTCTTGTGCTAGTAATATTTATTTCTTTTAATAACTGAGTTTTAACTTTTCCAGCAGACATCATATATGCTCACAAAAGATTTCCTCTTGCCTCTGGGATATAATCTTTTCATCCCAACTGGCTACTAGCTGGAATGATCTAAACATTCCTACAAATTGCTGATATTAATCTCTGTGTCCTGCTCTTAGCTGTGCATTCCTTGGAGGCAAAATAGAGAAAAAAGAGAAAAAGCAACTTCTGCCAATTTTGCTCAATGAGAGAAATTCCTGAGCTCTTTCTGAGCACTGAAATGGACAGAACTTGGAAAGGCAGAGCTTTTAATACGTGGCAATAAATGGGTAAAATGGGACATTTGAAAGGTGAAAGGACATGAAAAAGGCAATCATGTGAATTAATGAGGGAGAAGGAAGGGAAGAATCCCATCAGCTTTCCACTGCTGCCTGGCCAGTGGAAAGCAGGAATCAAAGCTGCAGGAGGATAGAAGTCTTCATTTCTAGGGTTGGGAACTCCCTCACAGCTCTGTGGGTCTGCTCTGCACACTGCGGTGAGAGAGGAAGTTGTGTTCATATCGCCCTTGTTTGCTCTAAAAGAGACTAGAAATTGTACATGCAGGTAGAATGGCTTTGGCAGCTGCTGCCAGGCAGGCAGGGATGGCTTTGAGTGCAGCAGCTGGGCACTGACACACGAGGAATCCTGGGTGATGAGGAGGGAACTACTGAAAATACAACGTTTAGAACTTGCTGACTTGGTACCAATGCATGTTTGACTGTACACTGAAAGCTCATCTGCTTCCTCCCACATGTGATCCCTCCCTTGAAGTGAGCATTCTTCCCTCTCGTTTGCAATTCCCAGTTAGTGCTGTGAGCAGCTCCCAGCACGAGGAGTTTATCCGCAGGTTCCTCGCAGGCCGCGCTTGTCGGGGAAGGAACATGGCAAACCACTGCTCTGGGTTTCCCTTGGGCCACAGCCTTACCAGGATCATGCTGGTGACTCAAACTGGGTGTGTTTAGATAGGGTGGAAGGAAGAAAACTCCCCATGTACAGCAGCAGAGAGTGGCAGCACCACCTTTCCCTACAAAGGGATAACTCCCTGAAAAAAGTGTTGTCATTGTGTTTGCAGTGGGACCTTTCTGGCCTTGCTGGCTGTATTTATGTCTCAGTTCCTACTCCTTTATCACAGACTGGCTCAGGTGAGGGAGGTGTGCACCAGCTCAGAGAGGCACTGCTCTGTTCATCAGATGTGGCATCAAACAGCACAAAAACTGATTCTAACTGTACATTGGAGCTTTTTCCATGTTAATTCTGCCTCTCTTGATGATGCTGTTTGCTATTCTCTCATTTCATAGGGGAGATTGCATTTCCTGATGGGAATGCTATAGAGAAGGACACAGCCTTGACTCACCCCTTGCTGGATAAAAATCAGCATCGAGTCTGTGCTTTGGTACAACTTTCACTGTAGGACATTGCATTGCTGCATTTAAATGATTTTCTCCTCTCAATAATCCCATCAAACTCCGTCACAATAGGGACAGAAGTAGACTGTGGGCTCCTGGACAGACCTGGCTGCCAGGTACAGAACCTTGGCAGTGTGGCAGCATTTTCTTTCTCACTGCTGTGGATCCATCCTTTTCTCATTTGCTAATTGAAATAAACTGTTCCTCCCAAAACCACATACCTGGACTGCACTTGTTGTACAAAATGTTCTGCCCTTACAAATTAACGACCTGAAAAAGATCCTTTTTTGTAAATATAAAATATTCTTTTCCATAAGGAAGGGAGACATTGTCAGAGAAGGATTGAGGATGAAATGTGTCCCCATTTTCTGTGTGTAAAGGCCAGTATTTTTCCTGGATGAAAGTTTGAAAGAGTTTGGTGTTTCAAAAGGCAATATTGATTCCAGCAGGAACTTACTCATGATGGAAATGGAAGGGAGGGTATGTCAGTATGTCAGCTACTATAATATGAAATGAATGTCCCAAATATATATTTTTAAGCCCATATTACTGCCAAGAGAGCTAATATAAACTGCCTTTGTGTAGGGCCTTCCAGATGAGAATCTTGTTATTACCTCTGGTTGTCTAATATATTCCAAAGCACAATTGATTTTGAAATCCTTTGGTTAGAAACATTGCAGTATTTTTTAAGTTGTGTGCTGCTGTATCTCAGGGAAGGACATATATTCACACAGAGCCTATAATTTTATTTAGTAGCCAGGCAGTCCTGCTTTATTGCACTGGTGACTCACTACTTTCCTGAGCAACTACAGAGCTTGGCAGTTCAACTTCTCTTCCAGACAACTAAAAAATTTAGGACATGTGATGTGTACGTGACTTGGCAATTTATTTCACAAAGAATAAAAACGTGAGCAAAGAGGAAAATGAATGCAAGCCCCTCTGGAGTACTGCCTGCCTCAGTTCCCTGCTCGTTCCCGTGGAGTAGAGATGTTGGAGTCGAAGACTCTGATATTGCCTCCAGCGGGGATGGGCAGGGACTGGGATGTGCTGCATCCCTTCACAGTTCACAGTATCCCTTCCCAGGTATTTAGAAAGAGATCTGAGCAGCACCTGCACCTCCAAACTCCCCCACACCATGACCAAACACAGCTCTTCAATAAATGAAGATCTCTGAGGAGGCCTTAATTGAAGAAGATGGCACAGGAGGGGACCCGGGTGCTGCTGGCACTTGCAGCCTTTCCTCGTGTCAGAACTCAAATTGTAGTGCTCTGTGAGTCAGATGTGAACCCAGAGGATGGAAAATACTTGACATTTCCATTAGTCTGAACAGCAGAACCCCCTTTCTTTTTGGTGTAGCTGGTATTTCATACTGAGTATTGCAATCATGTGGCTTGGGAAAACTTAACTGAGCTTTTCAGGATTTTGCTGTTTTCCTAAATTTTGATTTCTTTTACAGCAGAACAAAAATATAAATATTGAGAAGAAAGGCTAAATTGTTGATAGCCCATAACTTAAGTGAGCCTCATGATTTCAAACTTTGACACAAACGGTTGGGTAGTGGTTTTGCCTTGTCTCCTACATTGTGCTGCTGTACTTCCTCCTTTCCCCACAAACACACATCCCAAGGACTCCTGAGAGCTGCATTTTCCAAGATATCAGGGTACCAAGGGCGTGGGTGGGTTTAGACTAACACTTGCAAAACAATCCAACTCCCACTGAAACCCGTGATTAGCTGGAGTGAGGATTACAGGATTGTCTTTCTGGCCTTTTCCAAGGAAATATGTCCTTCTCTGCATGTCACACATGTACCTAATATGCCACAAGGCTGGGGGCTTGTTAACACAGGCATTTTTCCTTTGTTTTTTTGTGATTGTGCAGATTATTGCTTACCAGCCCTATGGGAAGTCTGTGGATTGGTGGGCCTATGGTGTGCTGCTCTATGAGATGTTGGCTGGCCAGGTAAGATTCACCCTCCTGTGCTTGCTGTGACCTCCTCCTGACTCCAAGGCTGCTCTGTTTCAAGGCTCCCTAAAGGTTTAGACCATTACAGGATAGGACTGAAGCCTTTCATTCTGCTGTTAGCTCCTTGTACTCTCGACTGACTCAACTGAGAATGTATTTAGGCTTTAAGCTCTTTATGTTGCACCCACATAATCAAGCTCTGCCTTTGAATACAGCTCCTTTGTACTGCAATAATGTTATAAATAGGCATCTTCAGAATTGAAAGGGAGACACTTGAGCAGGAAAATGCATGTCAAGTGGAAGAAATACCATTTAGTAGTTTGAAACCACAGGGAAGCATAATAAGAGTGTGTGTATAAGCTCTGCACTGCAGTTAAGTCCCAAGAATACAGTTTTTTGTACTGTATGCCCTGGGGGTAAAATATGGGTCTCAGCACTTGGAAATCTGCTCAGTTACAGACCCCTCATCCTGCACAGTTAATGAAAGGCTGCTCTCTGAGGCACTTGGGTAGGGAAGCAACACTGTGCTGCAATAAATGGCAAAGAAGGACCAACTTTAAGGAATTCTATTAGTCTTGAGTTGAAAAAGGTTCCTGCAATTGGGCTTTTGGTGAGTGTTACCTAAAGGCAGGCATTTCCCAAGCTTAAAACATACATTTCTAACAAATGCCTTCAAGAGTTTCTCTGCAAAATTCAAGAGGACATTTTAAAAGTTTAGTGTGTAGCACTTGCAGCTGTTAACATTTGCAGGCTGAATTGCAAATATTGGCTATCTGAATGCTTTGGAGAAAAGGAGATTTACCATTAGCTGGGTCATTTATCCATGGGCACTTTCCTATCCCCTGTACTTCAGATACAGTGCAGCCTTTTCTTGTGGTAGTCTCAGAAGCAGAATCTACAGCCATGGCATAAAACAAACTGGGCTTTAACTGGAATTAAGTGAGGAGTGGATATCCTTAGCACAAGGTAATTGAAAGTTAGTCTCCAAACTTCACCCTTTGAAGTATTTTTCCTGTATGGTGCACAGTAGCTTTAAAAACTGATTAAAGTTGATCACAAAGATAATCCTGCACACATTTCATTAACCTGGCTGCCATTCTGGGACAGAAATGAACATTTCTCCTTGGTTTTAATCTAATACTGCCAAACACTGAGCTTCTGGGTCAGAAGATATCCAGGCTGCAGATGCTGTGAGTTTGGTGTGTGTTCCTGGACAAGGAGCACTGCTGTGTACTGATCTCTTCGGGCATGGTGTTGTCATGCCATTTCATAAAAAGTGGAGAATTTAAAAGCATGAAAAGGAAAGCTCAGGAAGTTACTCACTTGTGATTTTTTTCCAACAGCCTCCATTTGATGGGGAAGACGAAGATGAACTTTTCCAGTCCATAATGGAGCACAATGTTTCCTACCCAAAATCACTGTCCAAAGAAGCTGTCTCCATCTGCAAGGGGGTGAGATAAAATTTTATGTATCAATAAATTCCTTTTTGGCAATCCTTGTGAGGAACTGGGTTTGCCTGGCTTTGACACAGCACTGGAGTATTGTAAAGTGCAACTTCTGTCAGCACTGAGCTGTGTTGTCACTTGGTGTCACTGGTAAGTGCTGGGCTCTTCCTGCTGTGCCTGCTTGTTTTATGGAAAGAACAAATGTCAGAATCAGTAGCTGCCAAGTCCAAAGTAGAATTTATAAACAGGATGATGGTGTGAAGAGTCTCCTCCTGCTTTGCCTCTCGACCCGTGGCAGCACAGCCCCGATTTTGCAGGGTGAGATTTCTCAGCTTGGATGGAGATCCTCCAGCAAGTCCTCAGCCCAGAATGCCTAATGACAGGATCAGAGCACAGGAGTTTAGCAGAATCATTTTTAAATGTAGATGAAGATGAGCTTATGTCAAAATCTTTAGCATAAATGCAAGGAGACCGTGGGGAAATCCTGACCCAGTGGTACCTGTGTGGTCTAAAATTGGTCTTATAAGTCTAAATTAATTTTTTTTTTTTTTTTATTTTAGAGGAAAATAATAGATTTGGCTTCAGGGGTTTAGCTTAGTAAAAAAGAATTAATTTGACTTTCCTTTGATTTCATGTGATTCTCAGAGCACCATCAGTCTGCAGCTTTTCCAATTCACTGTCTGTAATGGGTTATTTGATGTCTGACTTACACTGACAAAATACCACTGCACTTAGTTAATTTGGTATTTACATTCTTTCCATCCTTTGCAATCATTTTGGAAGTATTATACATGAGCTGGATATTAGTCCCTTAAAGCAAATCATCAAGGAAAAGCGAAGGTGTTTAGAACAAGAAGGTAAAATGAAAGCCCATGCTAATTTTGGAGCTTATCCCAGTGTAGATGTGCTGGCCAGCAAAAAATAAACATGATGTATTTTTGTGAAGTACATTCAGATTGTTGGCTTGCAGTGACAATCACATATTCAAACAGCACAGTCTGAACTTGATGTAATTGCCCTGCTTTCAGCTCCCCTGTTTGCTGCTCTCTGGGTGCTCATGCCTAGGGAGGGCAGAAAGCTAAAATTACCCTACACTGTGAGGTTTAAGGGCAACTCTCTGTGATACTGACATGTTCTTCATCTGCATTGAACTGACAAATTAATGTCAGGTTTCAGTGGGAATTTTTCCTGAGCTAAGAAGTCAATATGAGAAAGCTTCTGACCCTTGCAGTCAGTGGTAGCTCAGCAATCCCAGGGCTGGGCACCACTGGGCAAGACAAACGTGCCCACTCTGCTCTTGGAATTGATTTGTCTGCTTGACTTCCATTCCACTGATTGAGAGTTTGTTGGGTTTGGTAAATGCAGCAACTTTGGAAAGAATTAAAACTACTGGAATCAATACTCCCATTTTCTTTTATCACCTACTGTTAAAGCAAGGGGTTTGGAAAAGGTAACAAAAATGGGAAAGTTGCTGTTAATCTTGAAGAAGGCTGTGATTCCTGCCCAGTGCACAGCCACTTCCCAAACCTGCTTAGAGTCGCTTTTATTTTAGGTTCAAAATTGGAATGAGATCAACTCAACATTTGGAAGGAGACTAAAGTGGTACAGCTGAGGTTTTAAGAAGATCTGTTGAGGTATCACTCCCAGCAGTACATTATTCATATATAATTCGTGAAAGAGCTTTAGAAAGTCCCCACAAAACCAGAACTTAGAGTTTAAGGCTACATTGCACAATTCCCAATGTACACACCAATTGGAAAATGCTGAGGAACTTGTTAATTAGGGAGCACATTACAGTTTCTAAGCACGCCACGCTGATGGGTTTGGGGCTGGTTTTTTTTCCCCAAGTCTGTTTAATCTCTGTAACTGGGTATAGTATTGACCAGGATGTCATTAAGAATGCAAGGGAGGAAACACAGATTAGATGTTGTCAGCTGGGTGCCAAAGAATTGGAGGCTCTGTAATGAGATGTCTTGAACAATCCCCAGAAAAATGAAATGGGAAAGGGGGGGGGGGGTTGTACTTCATACAGCTTTAGTGCATTGGAATTTATGATGTTTAATTGATTGTTGAGATAGGGCAGGAGCTGTTCAGGAGTTCTGTAAGACTAAACTGAGAGACTAGAGGTGAAACTCAGGAGTGAGCAGTGAGCCAGTGGGGATAGCAGCATGTCCTGGGCACCACCTGCACCTCCAGCAGCAACCTCTGCCCAGTGGGAAGAAGTTCCCTGGTTTGGGCCCTAATTCTGCTGCTGATCTGCTGTCCCCAGTGATCAAACAAGAAAATTCTTCAAAAAACTAATTTTAGCTTTTCAAAGTAATTTTATTAGCAGTGTGTATCTTCAGGAGAGGAGCAAGCAGGGAAAAGTCCCTCTCACTTTCCTTCCAGCATTAAACTGAATCATTTGGTGTTTTCTCCCCAACAGCTAATGACTAAACATCCTGCAAAACGCCTTGGCTGTGGCCTGGAAGGTGAAAGAGACATCAGGGAACATGCTTTCTTCAGGAGAATTGACTGGGAGAAGTTGGAGAACAGAGAGATTCAGCCACCTTTCAAACCTAAAGTGGTGAGTGAGGTGCTGGGTCCTTCCCTCCCTATCTGTGCCTGCAGCTCTGCTCCCCGTGGGGTGACACTGCTGCTGGGGCTGCAGCTCTGGGGCACAGCTGAAATGAGGGCAGAGCTGTCTGTGAGCCCTCTCATGTGTGCCCCTGTGTGCTGTAACCCAGGGAACTTGGTGCCTTGCAAAAAAAGCCTCTGAGTGGTTTGAGCCCTGCCTGCATGGTCACACACTGCATGAGGAGCTGAAAACAGGGAAAATTGGCACAGCCACATCAGCCACTCGAGACTGGTAATAAATGTGGTTAACAACTGTCTCCTCTGAGCAACATCGAAAGTCAGGATCTGACTGAGGGATTTGGATTAGAGGGGTGAATTTCCTCCATGGTTGGCTGCCCAGAAAAGGAGGTTTTATTCTCCATCCTACAGCGATGTCTGCTCAGTTTGTAAGAATAATCCCTGTTTTTTTTCCATGATTATTACTGGTTTGCACACAGGTATCTACAGGAACATTTTAGAAATCCAAGCAAGTGGAAAGATGTCCTTACCCTGAGAGCTGTTTGTGTAATAGAATTGGAAGAGCTTTGCTTGTTGAGCCAGAATTTCTTTCAGCATGTACTGTGCTTTATTGACAGGCAAAGAAAAGACTTTGCACACAAAAATACAAGCTTTAAGGAGCAGCTGTAAATTGTTATGTCCTAACATTGAATCTTTCTTCTCTAACCATTTTATTTTTCAGCTGAGAATCCTGGCTGGATTTAGCACCTCAGGTGTACAGTGACTAGTCTGTACACTGATTTATTTGCCCATACAGACACACCAGTGAGTTATCACAAACTAATGAACAGAGGGACACCAATACCCAAATTATTCTTCACTTTTTTCATACCAATGACTTTCTCACATCACCAGGAGGAGAGTTGCAGCTGAGAAGGGTGTTTAGTGCAAAAGGAAATACCTTCTTTGCTATGGTGTGGATTTTGCATGCAGGGAAGGTGTAAATAAATGAAGAACTTGTGTGATGCTGCCATCCCTGCCCAGCCCAGAGCTGGCTGTGCAAAGGGAAGCTGCTCTTTAGAGCATATTTTATGGAAAGTTTTTTATTACATGGTTCTCGAGTCAACTTTAAAGCTGATCATAAAGCAGACCTACCTTCACATCTGTACATTTTATTAGCTCAGGAGCTAAGTGCTTAGACTCTCCTTGAAGTTAAAAGTAACAACAGCACGAAGGTGCTAAAAGCTTAAAGTGTGGTCTGGGTCCATCATGGCTCTCTGGCAGATCCTGGCTCCTCCTCAGAGCAGCTGTGCTCTGTCTCCCTGGTTATCATGACCTGGTTTGTTTGCACAGGCTGCTATTAAAATACACCAAGGCGGATTCGCAGAGCCCAACTCTCCCAGACAAAAATAACTTAAAATCCAAGTCTAGTATTTACATACCTTATGCACAACTCATTTCTGGTGGTTGCTGATTCTATTTCTAGCAGTATCATACAATTATAGAATCGTTTAGGTTGGAAAAGACCTTCAAGATCATTGAGTCCAACCATTATCCCAGAGCTGCCAAGCCCACCACTAATCTGTGTCCCTAAACACCACATCTGCATATCTTTTAAATCCCTCCAGGGATGGATATTGATTTTAGAAAGCAAAAAACACAGAATCCTTCATCTGTCTGAAGAGGTGGATGTATTTATAGGCTTTGTTTGGGTCAGGTTTTTTCAGGAAGCCCTTACAGCAGGTGCATCTTCTCCAGGAAGCACCTTCCTGCAGGAATAATCCTGCTGCTTCCACAGCCCTTACTCAAACACAGAGCTGCAGATTCTGGGTCAGCAGTTGGGTGCTGGAAATAACATGTTCCCTTCCAGATTGACATTTCACAGGTTATAGGCATAGACTGATTACTTGGCAAGAAGGATATTTTCCTCATATTTCCAAGTTCAGGAGTTTGAGGAGTCCTGTAATTTCAGTTATACTCTAATACTGCATTAATGTTCACAATAGCAGTGCTATTCTTTAATGAGAAGACAAATACATAACTGAAGATGCAGTTACTATATTTTCACCCAATTAGTTACTATATTTTCACCCAAAATATACTCATATTTCATGTGATTTATTTCTTAGCCTCTGCTAATATGAGTGAGAGACCTAAGATACTCAGGAACTTTGGTTTTGATCTCCAGCTTGTTTGAACACTTTCCACGTGCTGAAAAAAAGAAGAGGGAAAAAAATTTTAAAAATTAAAAAAAAGCATAATTTTGTTGCAGGATGATCTGTAGAACACCTTTTTAGCAAAAACTTTCATTTTTAGCAGTAATCCTTTTGTGGCTGCACTGAGCTGGCTGTTGTGCCTCTAAATCAGTTTGATTTAATCTGGGGATACATCGACTGTTGTGCCAATAATTCTGGGGTTCTTCCCTTGTCAGAGTTCATTCCTGTTCTTCAGAGATTCTGTCCCAAAATGCAGAGGCTCAGTGGGCCCCAGGGCATTCGATGAGTGGTGTGGAGCCCTGGGTGGAGAAAGCACAGCCCCATTAGCTCAACCATGGTGCACTGTCCCTCTGCTTGTGTTCTTCCAAGGCTGGCCAAGTGTCCTCTGTGAGCACTGGGCTCCAGGGCCTGAGCACGTGCTCATGTCTGAAATAGGAGCCAACCTGTGCCCGAGGCAGCAGAAGTTCTTTGTGGCTCAGCTCAGATGGCAGGTCCAGCCCAGCACCTGCCAGGTGCTTTGCAAGAAGGTTGGAAACAGAGGCTGGGCTGTTTCCAGGAGAGCCAAACCTCTCACCCTGGATCCTCTCAGTGGGCCCCTCTCCAGTGCACCCTCTTATAGATGCACAGATTTCCTCGTGTTGCATTAATTCAGGAAAAAATCAATTTTTAATATTGGTCTATTGTATGAGCCTTATTCTGCCCTTTCTGAGTTATCCTCTGAGTCTGAAGACAATAATGTAGTGTTACCCTTTCTATCCACATGCAGGGATGTCAGAAGGGTGGACAGAGAGGAAAGGATCAGGAGCAACAGGAAGAAACATTCACTGCCTCTGTTGCACACCTGCTTTGCCCAAAGATCTGTTACAGTTTTGAGATGAGGACATTTACCAGTTTCCTCCTCACCTCTCCACAATATTCAGTGCCTAATTTTCCCCAAATATTCGGGTTTTTTATTGCACACAAGCTAATTTCATTCTGGTACCACCTTCCTATTTTTTAGCATGTCTCTGATCATGCTTCCCTGCTTATCAAGTGTTTCCTGCATTCCTCAAAACTCTTCTTTCTACAAACCTGGTTTCTTTTGTTTTCTCTTCTAAGGAGTTGTGCTCAGGCTATGGCTGTATTTAACTCCCTTCTTGGCTGGGCTTTGCCAGAAAATGGCTCTCTTATGAAAATAAAGGAGGGAAGCTGTGATAGCAACTTTCATAACATGGACCTGTCCTGGGATGTGCTCCCTGCCCAACCCTCCTACCACCCCCCAAGGACTGAGGCCCTGCTGTCATTTATGAATTTACAGGAGTTTAGAGGCTGATCAGTGAAGAGGCAAAGCATAGATGAATTGCATCAAGCTCTTTTGCAGATCATAAAGGAAACAGAGACTAACACAAAATATTTAATTTTGTATTGTAAGGCTTTTAAAAAGAATGAAACCACTTGACAAAGAAAGTATCTCTTGCCAACATACATTTATAAAAATATTTCCTTTTTTCCTTTTGTATCCCAGTAATTCTGAATATTTAAGCCTCTTTATCTCGTCACCTCATGCTGATGGATGGAAACCTTTCTGACTGCTTTTCATCAGGATTCAGCTATTAAAACTTCTCTGTTTCTCTGGGAATTTTTGTCAAAATACCTGAAAAGAAAATCTTCTCTCAGCTACTCATAAGAAACAAGGAAAAGCCTTGCATGTATCCAGACAACTCTGCCATTGTTTTGCTGACCTTTTTCAGCCTTTTCTTCTGTTTTTCCCTTTCCTTGCAGTGCGGCAAAGGGGCTGAAAACTTCGATAAGTTCTTCACCCGAGGACAGCCGGTGCTGACGCCTCCAGATCAGCTGGTCATTGCCAACATAGACCAAACAGATTTTGAAGGGTTCTCCTACGTCAACCCCCAGTTCGTGCACCCTGTTGTAGAAAATGTAGCATGAAACAGCAGAACAAATCCCTCTGTGGGGAGCAGTGTAACCCTACAGTTTCTAGGCCTTCGCCTTGTTGATTCCATTTTCGCCTGGAGGTTGTAGGGTTAGAGGGTGTAAGGTGAGGGAAAGGCCACTTAGTCAGGATTTGGGCTTTGCAACAGCAATGTTGTCTTAACAGGAGATAAATTAGTGTACAGTGCCCACATTTTCTTCTAGAAGTCACCACTGACTTGTTGAAACTTGCCCATGTTTTGGTACATTCTATATTTTGTAACTTCCCGCTGTCCTTTTGCTCCCTTCTCCACTCTGTTGTGTTGGAAAGAAATCTGACACGTGGTCTGAATGAGAAGCCACCTCGAGTAAACATTAATAAATATTCCTTGGGGCAGATGCTGGGAGGTTGGGAGCATCCTCCCCCTGCTCCCCAGAGACTGGCAGCACCAGAGACTGAGCAGGGTCAGCTCTGGGGGCAGAGGCATTGCAAAAACATGGCTGAAAGTGCTTGGGAAATATGGCAGGAAAAAAAAAGCAAAGTTGGGCACGGGTGGGAGGGGGGAAGAAATCAAATTAGACCCTGAGGCTTGGAGAACTGATCCTGTAAGATCCCAAATAAAAGCATTTAGGTGGTGGCCACATCTCTAGGATTTTTGCTAAGAGTAGCATGTGATAAACTCAAGGGTGAAATTTTGTCTTTAATAATAATAATAATGATAATAGTAATAATTTTAATAATACTTTTGTGAATTTTAATCTCCATGAGATTATTCTGTGATCCAGGGTGCCATTGTCTGTTCAGTTGGTTTAATTTACACCACTCCTCAAGTTTACTGTTAACTGGTTCTAATACCAATATTTTACTATGAAATTTATTAACCTGGAATGTAAAACAAAACTGTAATTCCTTAAATCTTATTTACATGTGTTTATTTATAGTCTGCAGTGTAGGGCAGTAAATTGAAGAAAGCATTATGTATACTAAATTAACAAAAAATGCAGCCCCGAGTGACTTCCTGATTTCTCCAGAATAACTCATGAAAATCGAGTGAGATATAGTCTTAAATAATCAGTTTTAATTCAGAAAACTTTGGGCTGTAGAATAATCAAGCCTGAAAGAAGCAGCACCTAAAACTCGTTTTATTGATAGAATGGAATTTAATACATTTTACATATGCTTCATGCAATGAATTTTGCATGTTTAGTAATAACTCTTAATAATAAGGGTTAATAATAAGCAGATCTATATTATTGACATAATCGTATCAAGCATAAAGAGTATTATAAAAATTTTATAAAACAACTTGTGCTTTATTTGTGAAAGTTCTTGTTCTGAATGACACCATTTAGACTTAGCTAAATGTTTTCTTGCTATTGTTTTGATTTTTACTTTAGGTTTTGAATATTGTTACTGGCTTAGGGTATAATCTCTTTTTTTTAAAGTAGATATACTTTTAAATAATAATTGCTACCTGCAGGTTTTATACGAGGTTCAATTAGGCTTTCATTTCACATCTGCTTATTACTTGCAGAGAAGGAAATAGACTTTATTTGCAATGATGAACACTGTAATTAATGCAATCTTCTCCTCTCCTATCACTTAGATAAAGAATTTTGATATTTCCTCTTACAACTTACCAGAAGATATTAACTCAAATATCAGTAAATAATGTTTTGTGCATATTTCGGTTTTGTTACAGCATGTAAAAGAGTAGTTTGTGCATTTCCCCTTTTTTTTCCCCTCCTGCCTTGATCCCATTAGCAGCCACAGGCACTTTTTGTCTGTCAGATGTGCATGATGATGCCAGAAGCATGATGTCTCTGTTGCTGCATGCAGACTGATTACAATTTTTCCAGCATGTAAACATATTCAAAAAGTAAGATATTTGCCATAAAAGACTTCAATTTATACTAGAATATGTAATGGGGTGGGGTGGGAGGGTAACCTACTTTCTAATCATCTTTTATGACAATAAAACACAGAACCTGTGCCAAAGATTCTGTCAGAAAGATCCAATCCTGCCAGGTGGTGCCCGGAGGGGTGGGTTGGACCTCGGGGGTGCCCTGGGCGAGTTGGGCACTGTGGAGGGAAGGACAACTGTGCCCAGCTTCTACACCTGCAGGGCCCTTGGAAAACAGGGGTTTGGGGCCAGGATGTGCAATCCCCACACTCCAGGAGTCCCAATTCTTGCCCTTAGTGCTTTTGTACCCCCAGCTCCCATGAGGAGCATCCTGGAGTGGTCAAACCCCAGCATTCCAAGGTGTGGCTCACGAGGGACATTGCCCAGCTGGCAGGAGCTCAGATCATTGCCTAAGCAAACAGGACTCCAAACTTTTCCAGCATTTTAGGAGTGAAATTTTTAAACTGTTCTGTGTCAAATATGTTGTCAGCCAAGACTGGGAGTTCATTTTCTCCTTTGTGTATTATATACTGCAAAAATGATGTTATTTGCCATAAAGCACTAAAGGCCTAGTGCAGCATTCATTATTTTTTTCTCCTTTTTTTCTGAATGTTATTAGCCTGCCAGTGTTTAGTAAAATGTGGATATCATGCTGTGGAAGACAACAGATTGAATTAAGATAACTGATTATTGAGTCTCTGATTTTAATGAAGAAGGCACTCTCAGCTATGCCAGTCTGCCAAGAGGTGCCATTGTGCTTGTTTTAAGAATGTGAAGTGAAAAAGACAGTTTTGAAAAAGGAAAATACTGGGAGAAATACCAGCACAGAGGGCTTGGGGAATAAGCAAAGCAGAGCAGGGACAGAATTGAACCAAGCCAGAAACCAGGCAGGAGATCCCGTGGGTAGATGTTCCCACAGTTCTGTTTTCTGATGAAATCTGAGTTGTCCAGGGAAGTCTCATTGCTGGCACAGCACAGTCGGTGCTGTTCACGCCAAGACATGGCATCACAGGCCTGCTCTGACACTGGGACAGAGCTGCCCATCTTCAGCCTACTTCTCATAACCAGTTTCTTCAGCCCTTGTGTTTGTCTTCCAGTTTTTCTGATGTAGAAGCAGAAATTCCTCTTCAACGTCGTTACCTCAGGTCCTCGGGCTTGTCACATCCGTGTTGTCTTCTGGAGGTTTCTGTAACCCTTAGGAAAAGGTACTGTGAGCTCAAGGATCCTGCAGGAGCCAGGCAGGGTTGGATAAAGCTGGGATTAGTTGTGTTACCCCTCACTGCTCCTCCTGATGCCCTCACATTTGAAGGCTCATGCTCTGACCTCTCCCAAGAACTCCCACTGGCTGCTCAGAAACCAGAAATTTATAATGGCAAGGAAAACCTGAATTACCCAGCCTGAATTTTCATATCTTTTTAGAGACAGATGTTATTTATATAATATTTTTCACAAGATTTGGTTTTCTAGGGAACATGCATCAACAGAAGGAGAGGCATTAGAGCTGCTTCTCTTTCACTTGTGTTCAGTACCAACTGTAATCCCAACACGTTGCCACCAAGATTCCCAAAAGGCAAATTGAAAATTGCACTGCACTGAAGCTGGGGTGGAAGTTTTGGGAGCTGTGTTTCCATCCCTGTGCTGGAGTCCCAGATGGTTCTGGGGCAGCCCCATTACTGCTGGGGGAAGCACAGGTCTGCCATGGAAAACTTCCAAGGGATTTTCAGGGATCAAACAGGACTTAATTGGCTCCTAGACAAATTCCTTCATTATTCAGGCATCTGGGTGGTTTTGTGCACCTCTGAGTCACCAGAGCAGGGTGGTGGCATTCCAGGACAACCATCTCACCCACCAGCCAGGCTCGGGACTTTGAACAAGGTTAGTGCTACATGAGAAGGAGAGAGCACATTCCCATAATAAAATACTCCCTCTTAATCCAGTTTGGAGGAGAAATGCAATTTAGCTTTCTGATCCTTCATTCTTTCCAGAAATACAATTGAAATTCCTTTTACAAACTGAAGAAAGTTCTTCTGGAAATCAGCTGTTAGTTTAAAAATAACTCACCACGTCTGAGTGCTGTTGGCCTTTGAAATCCATCCTGTCTTTTGGGGTGAATCCAGTTCAATAATGCTGGGCTTCTATAAAATTAATAAGGTCGAGCAAGGGAGGAACTTGTCTTCTAGCTGGAAGGATGACATGTCCAAGGATGGAGTGGTACCACTTGCAAATTTTGAGCTGGTGCCTCTGGATACAATCCCAGTTAAACACCATAGGAGACACATGCAGTGAGCAGGGGGGACAGATCCTCCTCACTGTGCAAAGCATAGCATTGGAAATGATAATAATAATAATAATAATTATCCAATAATAAAGCTTTTATATGAGTAGAAAGCATACTTACAGTATATCGAGTTTACAGTGGGCTTTTGGACCTGCCAGGAAACTTCTGGAAATATTTAATGTGATTTTCAGTTCTTTTTGTCATTAGCTTAAGTTATTGTACATAGGTTTTTTGTCTCTTTGCAAACGTGAGTGTGGGCTGTGTTTGATTGTCCCCTCAGTAGGAGGGCACTTAGCTGCCAAGTAGTCCAAAAGTAGACAAGCTAAAAAGCACTTTTTTTCCTCAGCCCCGCACTCGTAGATGGGATCTGAAATGGCTGAGTTGCAGAAATAAGTAAGATTTGACTCCATAAACATGTGTGATTCCCTCACTGTGCCAGTAACAATTGGGAATTAAAATAGCCTTATCAGGAATAATCATCATGCACTACAGCTCTCCTGTTCCCAGGAAAACCTTGAGAGGGAGAGAGCCACTTGTTAACCTCTCTGCCTCAGTTACCTCATCTGTAAAATGGGGGTAATAATACTTACTGACCTCACAGGGAGGGGTGAGGACTTCTTGGGCAATGTTTCTAATTCACTTTTAACCTGAAAAGAGTTGTGTAAGTATTATTATAATTTTTAATATTAAATCAGCTTCTTGGATTCACATGGTACTGCTGGCTATACCATGCTGTTTCTACTTTTTTATAGAACTTTAGTAACTCTGCTGAAACCGTTTGAGGAGAAATAAAAATCAGATCTGATACGTTTCTTACAGAATCTGGAGTCCAGCTTTTGTACCTGGAGTCAGGGTGTGGCAGGGAGTGATGCTTGCTGATGGTGTAGGTCAGCTGCACTTACCTCTTTTCCAGCTACTGAGATTTTTATGTGCAATTTAAAAATTCCATGTCAATGTAAGTCTTAGCAGAACTGATTATGGGAGGGGGAGATTCCCTTTTGGGTAAATAAAGTCAGCACAGCTGTTTTCTAGTCCATTTTTACTGACTCCTGCTGAAGGAGGAGCTGTTCTTTGTGCAGCTGGTCCGTCCATGACAGGTAGATATTTTATGTTGATATTTTAATGTATTTCTGTGTTGTAAATGTGTCTTTGTGCTTTTTTTTTTACCTTGTCTGTGACACTGTAGTTCAAATTGAAAAGGAAACTGCTCCAGAAGCTGTTTTTTACTTCCACTGATGTCAGTTGACCTAAATAAATAAATGAAGTCTGTTAATGATTTGAAACAGTGCAAGATGAGTAGCAACAACATTGACACTCAGCTGCCATCGAAGCTCATTTCTCACTCTGGTTACATTGGACACTCTGCAGCTGATGTTTCATTACTTTTGTAATTATTAATGACAGGAACAATTTAATAGAAAGGCAAATGATGTTCCTAATCTTTACAAACATTTTCCTGAGAACTACTTGAATTTCTTTCCCTTCTCTCTGAACCCCATGAGGCAACACTGCCGAGGGCTCTGTCCTCCAGAGCTTCACATGCTCCTGCCTTGGCTTCTGAGGCACCCAGGGACCCACAGATGCCTGGGTGCTGAGTGCTTGGCCAAGAGCCCCAATTCACTGAAAATATTCATTATATTATATGTTCAATATTCACTATATTATATGTTTGTGTCCATTGTTGGCCTCGGAGCAGAAAAACAATGTTCTTGCAGGGGTAATAAAACTTTAATCTCTGGCTCATTCTCTACCAAACCTCTCATTTATTCACTTCTATTATCACTGTTATCAAAGTGAACGTAAAAAACCTCAATTTCAACAAAATGAAGCTTGTTGGCTTTTTAAAAGCTCTTTTTAAAATGCTCATTTCCCAACACTCTGTGGTTTTGCACAAGAATACAGAGAACACCTGAAACTTCTCAAATGACTGTATGTGACTTTAATGGGTTTTTTAAACATGGAATAATCCCACCTTGAACTTATTAATACTTCTAATGTTATTTTAAGACCCAAATGTCTTATTTATACAGAGGAGAACATTATTTATTTTCATATCATTTATCTGCAAGATGCTACCAGAAAATTTGGAGAGGCCATTCATTTTTCAAAAGATTTTTAAAAAACCCCAAACATTGGAAGTGTAGTGGGCAAGACTGATGTACAAATTACAGCATCTTTTTGTTTGTTTGTTTCATAATTTGCAGTATCTTCAATCTTTGTTTGCATGAAATGCTTTTGTTAAGTATTAATTGTAGTTTCAAAGCAAGTGTGTATGAATAAAAATACTGATCATTAATTTTGTGAGTTTGCTCTGCCTTTATGAAATTTCCTTTCAAATTTGACTCCCCCAAGGCTAGAGGCTGCAGAGGTTGTTGGTTTCAGCCACAGAAGTTGCCCAGTCTGGACCTTGATTCTTCATTCAGGCACAGAATTTTAACCTGGGCTCATTTTTAATCCTTGTTAATGAATCAAGAGGAAAAAAAAGCTTAACTGGGGAAAAGATGTATCTGTGTGAGGATTTCTGTGTGTTGACCTCAGTGGTGCTGGGCTGCTCCAGGTGTGAGTGCCACAGGGAAAAACAGCCCCAGGAGCCAAATGAGGTCTCAGGTTGGAGGGTCTGGTACAAAGCCTGATGAGAGATTGGTGCTGGAGGGATGTGCCCTCCTGGGGAGCAGCCAGACCCAAAAAACCTTAAATTCAATTTGTCACTTGGAGTGTGTGAGCTCTGGATGGTTCATTCCACCCTCTGCCACTCCTTCCTGGGAAGAGGGGCTCTTGCAGTGATCAGTGACCCTCAGGGACCCTCTCTGCCCTGCAGTATCTGGGTTAGCACTCCTGGGGTCAGGACATGACCTCCCAGTCCCAGCAGCCACGTTCACCCCACGTCCACCAGCCTCGCTCACACTGACGTGGTTTGTTTTCAAAATTGGAAAGCAATGTCCAAATATTGTGACAACTTGTCAGACAACTTCCTTTCCTGCCTGCTCTCACAGGATTGAGTCTCATGCTAATTCACTTATTGGGTTCGTTTCATTTGTAGAAGTCTGGCTGAGTTTGCCCCAAAGGAATTGTTGAAATTCCAGGTTTTTTTCCCAAAGAGTTGGCATTTCCAGGCTACTACACATCTGTCATTGAGGTGCTCAGCTTCTGAAGCCCATGAACACATCCCAGACCTTGGGAGCTTTCTGCAGAGCAGAGCAGGGACTTTGGGGAGGCATTGCTGCTCTGAGCTTGTGGACAGAGTTGGTGCCTCCAGGGCAGGAGGAAGGGAATCCTCAGCTCTCCATTCTGCCAGAGCTGCATCTCCAGCCCTTGGCTGGGCAAGATTTGTGGCCAAACCCCCACAGTGCCCATCCATGGGGCCGTGGGCTTGTCGAGTGAGAGCCTGGACATGAACGAACCTCTGAACACCTTCCTTGGGGAAAGACAAGCCTGGGGTGGCTGGAGATGGACTCAGAGGGGTGGGAGAGCCCCCAGCCACCCCATGGCCACACTCTGCACCCTCCCACCTCACACTGGTGTTCTCAGGAGCAGGGCAATCCCCCAGCTCCCAGCAGGATGTGTCAGCTGTCACTAAGGGTGGTGAGAGCCTGCGGGGGCTGCTCTGCTGTAAGGCTCAACACCATGACAGGGTGGGGAAAAAGGGAAAATATCTCTAACGCTGCATCTTCCTTAGACTTTTTCTAAGCAGACAAGATTAGGCTGATGGTTCTGGGAAAAATGAAGAGTTAAAAGCTTCTGCAGGAGACGCTGAAGCTCTCCATGCCTGCTACATCCATGTGTGAGAGCATCTCCATCAGCAATATTTGCAGCATGATAAATCACACCAAGTGTTCGTGCCTGCCTCCCCCAGCCCCAGCCTCTCTTTAGAGATTTGGGTATTTGATTCAGAAATCTCAGAATATTTTTGCAGAGCTGCTGTGCGAGCTGCAAATAAAACCAGCTCCTCTGAGAACTGCTTGGGTAGCTGAAATGATGACTGCATTAATTACCACGAGGTAATTATAATCCCACCTGCTCCCTGGGGAGCCATGGTAAAGCAAAGGCAAATCAATCAGGGGCCTAAATCAGGACAGCTGTTGCCATGTGTGGGTGGCTTGTCCTCAAAGGGATGTTTTCCTGGCTGCATCTGTCACTTGTCACCTTCCCAAAGTGGTGCTGCACCCAGAGAAATTGGGGATCTGACCAGGAGAACATCACTCAGTCAATGGCAGGGCTGGACCCACGGAGTTTCCTGCAAAGGTTTATTTTTTGCCTTTTTTTTTCCTGCTTTTCCAAAAGAAGGGCATGGAATGAGGCAGATCTCATGGGAAATAAGTCAATGCTGTCTCCTTCTCTGGGGACTTTGCTGCCTTTGCTGCCAAGGTGGCAGTGTCAGACACCAGCTGCCACTTCCAGTGCTCGTTACTGGTCCCTGAGTACTGCCTGCCCTGGGAGAGGTTGTTGCACAGAGTGATGAAGGAGAGGAGGTAATTCCAAAGCCAATTTAAAGCACCACATCTGGGTAAGGAAAAAAAAAAAATAAAAGCCAGACAACCCCCCAGTGAGTTTGCTTAGAAATATTTTAGATTTTACTCTTGCCCATCAAGGCTGGCAGAAGTCACCCATCTCTTCATATGCTGGCAATGAATTTTCTGTGTGTGTCAGAGAGAGAGAGACACAGAGAGTTTGGTGCACATCTGTCCAATCTCTCCTATTTTTCCTGTTTGAGGACTTGATCCATCCCCCCTCACCTTGCTCCTCTATGCAGAACACTCCATAAAACTCACTGCCCATAACAGGGAGGCTTCCCAATCCATATAAAACATTCTGCAACAATTTATATAAAACCTCATTAAAGCTTCAACATTTTTAGTGACACCTCCAGAAAAATACTTTTAACAGATTCATTTGCTTCTCCTTCAAGTGTAACTGTGTCTGGGAAGCTGATTAGGTGTGATTTCAGGAAAATCCATCAGAAATGGCTATAAAAGGTACGAGGAAGGAAGGAAGGAAGGGAGGAAGGGAGGAAGGAAGGAAAAGCCAGCAGTGAGAACATCCCAAAACTCCTTGGATCAGTTCCTGGTCCTTTTGGGATAAGTCGTTTAGCATTCTTGTGCCTGATTGACACTAACATCATTAAAAGACTGATAATGAATTTCAGTGCTATATAAATCACAGGGAAAACTATTACCCTTGATACAAGCATTAGGAGGCTTTAATAATTAATGTCATCTAAACTTCTTTCCAAAACATGACCTTTGAAATCGGATTGCTGTGGCCAGAGCCATCCCTCATCCTGCAAGCAGCTGTTTGCAGCCAGCCTGGGTGGCTGCACTGGGGCTGTGCTGGGGAACCCAGAGGGGTCTGGGAACAGCTCCCAGAGGGAACCTGTGAGTTGAACCTGCACTCCTTGTGCAGCAGGATAACAGAAAACCCCAGCAGTGAGAGAAAATCAATCCCAGCTTATCTCGTTGCAGGGTGAAAGGGTGGAATGTGGGCTCTCCCTGCCCTTTCAGACCTCTTTCCCTCCTGTGTGGAGATGCTCAGATTCCCAGGCAGCCTGAGGTGCTGGTGCCTGCCAGCCCTGAAACACCACAGGGGCTAAAGGCTGCACCTGGAAAAACTCCTGAACTGGCACATCCTCCTCTTTTATGAGCTCAGTTTAGCCCCATATGGTACAGAAGGCATTTTATTTGAAATAAAATCTCCAACTTCCATTCACACGTGTGCCTTTGTTGTTCCGTGAGTCAGAGCCGCTCGGGGAGGCTGAGAAAGGCTCCACACATTTATTTTTTTTAGGCTTTCACACAGCATGTGGGTGCTGGGTTAAAAATAATGTGGCACCTCTCCTTGAGCTTCCTCCCAAGCAGTGGATCCAGGCAGAGGGATGTGCAGGGGAAACAGCAAATGGAGCTGCAGCTCCAACAGCCCACGGAGTTAATTCCTTTAATTTAGTCATGGTGCAAGCAGGATGTGAAAACCCTCCCCAAGAAAGGAGAAGGGCTGGTGTTCTTTGCTCCCATGAGTTTTACATCTTTCCCTGTTTTCAGTGTTTGAAAAATAAAACAGTAAATAAAACAATAAGGCTGCTGGGATAAGCAGAAGTTGTGCTGACTCCTTCCACGCCACAGGACCTGGCTGGAGCAGCCCTTCCCACCTGCACAGGATTTGTCCCAAATCCAAGCTGCCGGTGCCAGTTTTGCTGTCCAGTGTGAAATACCCCACAAACATCATCCATGAGAAACAAAAATCTCAAAAGTCTCCCTGAGCAAGTGCTTCCCAGCCTCTGGAAGCTGCCCCCTGGGTTTCCTGAGCGTTGTGCCGGGGCTGCTCTGCATCTCTGCCGTGCTCCGGTGGCTCCCCGAGCCTCCCCCTGGCCATGCTGCCCACGAAATGACAAAAAATAGCAAGAGCTGAGGCAGCTGGCATGGAGCATCCATCACCTCCCACACGAGTCACAGCAGCTCCAGCGTCCCAGCTTGTTGCATTTACCTGCTCGCTCTCCTTTCCCCGGGCAAACACTGCAACTGGCTGAGGCAGACCTCCCCTCCCTGTGCCCAAAATGCTTCTCACAGCCTGGTGTGCAGGTAAAGTTGCTCAGTAGCTGTTGTCTGACACCAGATCAGAGCCATGGGTGGGCTCAGGGGTGGCTGCCCTGTGCTGGGTGGATTTGCTGTCCTAATAATTCAGCATGAAACAAATTTGAGGGAGTAGGAGGGGAGGCAAACCTGAGGTTTCCTACCAGCTGGTGGCCCAAGCTGACAGGACCAGACCTTTTATTTTGTAATAACCCGAGTGTCTTCAAGGTGGCTTCTGTTGAAAGGGAGAAGACCAAGGAAAAGTATCCCTGCAGATGTCACCTGTCAGAATCAAACTCTTGTAGCTGAAATGAGCTGGGCCCACCACCCCCCACTGCACTGCTGACAGCCCAGGGAGAGCTTCTGTAAGGAATCACTTCTGTTCTTAGACACTAATGAAGCTCAAAATCCCTCCTCAGTAATAAGGTTTGACCTTGGGAGCATCCTGAAAGCTGCTGCTGAGGTGTCCATGGAGCTTCAAGTTTCCACACTGATTTAAGTGTGGTACAAAAGGCTGCTGCAGTGGCACAGGCTGGCAGGGCTGCTCTGGCTGGGGCAGAGTCCAGCCCTGCAGAGTCTGGCACAGCTGTGGAACATCCTGTGATGGGCAAGGTCCCACCCAGTTCCACTTGCCCCACATGTGGCTGTGGAGGAGGATCCACAGAAGGAAAGAGCCCAGAAGGAACAGTGGAAAGTGGGGATGGCAAGGTGATGCTGCCAGGAAGGTGTTGTGTGAAACAATGCACCAGAACAGCTGCTGCAGCATTTGGCAAAGTCCTGCCCCAAGTTTGGGGGGGATGCTGAGAAGATGTAAATTGCTGATTGTCCTGTCTGGGACAGCCATGCCAAGCTTCTGTCCAAGAGAAGCATTCTCCACTTCACTGGTTTTTCCCATCATCAGGGAAATACGTTATGGGGAGGAATTCTGGAGAGCTGCTAATGAGGTAGGAGAGTTTAGCTGTGCTGCTGGGGTTTTGGGAAGCATCACTGGTGTTCTCTTTCATCCTGGCCCTGGAATGCCTGTGGGGAATGCTCCTGGTGTGGGCATTGTGCATGTGCTTTGCCGGGGCAGAAGTTGCTGTATGGGACAAGCAGCAGCAGAAAACCCAGCCAAGTGTTTCAGTGCAAGAAGCAAAGGGGAGGGGAGGAAACTGAAGCTCAAAATGTGTATTTCTAATTGATTATATGCATGGCTGCTGGGGGCCTCTCACACTGTAATGGTTAATTATGTCACTGTGGGAGCCATAGCTTCATTTGTGTTGTATTCAAATGATCCTGCCCAGAGCCCAGGCAGCAGCAGAGCAAGTTGTCTGTCTGGAGTAATGAAGGTCTGCTTTGTTTGGGGTTTTTTTTTAACAGTATAGAGAAAAGAAAAATGATGAGCAGCCAATTACTGTGTTAGAACCACCTACCCTGATAGCACATCTAACAAGCCTCCTGTAGCTTTGTGATTTTATTGGTAATTCCCTACTCATGATCTCCATCCCAGGGAAGCCTCTTCCCCCCAGGAGTCCCAGAGGGCATCGTCCCTTTGGCTTCCTTTTCCAGGACAGAATCCATTCTGCTGACCAAATCCCTGCTTTGTACTTACTGTCAAACCCCCAAGGGATTAGCTGCTTTAAATTATTCCTCAAATGTGAAGAAGAGCCCAGGAAAACATGCTGAATTCACTATAATTGAAGTATTGCTGTAACTTTGGGTGAAAGAACTTATCTGGTACAGTCCCTCAAGAACAAATAACCAGAAACCTCCTACTGGGAGGCAGTTTTACACCAGTCCGGATCTGGAACTTGCCTATTTTGGGCTCCACCACATTCTGGTTGAAGAAATTAAAACTTCCACATCTGCATCAGCTCCTGTTTTTCTGTAAATCAAAGAGAGCTCAACAAGCCCGAGCACACGGCTCCATTGATTCCAAACAAGCCACCCAACAACACCTCCTCCGCATCTCATATCTCACTTTATTTTGAGTTATTCTATTTAAAGCAGTCATGTTTTGCTAACTGGGGACGCCTCGGCAAAGATGCAGCACGTTTTAGCCAGAACACTGCGAGCTGGGACCGTGGTGAGTGTGCCAAGCCCCTGCAGAGACTGAGCTCTCCCTGCAGAAAATTCCATCCGATTCCAAGCTCCGGGTGCTGGGATGGAGCTCCCTGTGTCCTGCTCCCGGGCTGGCACCTCCTGCAGCAGGAGTTCCCGCATGGTGTGTGACCCTTTTCTTGTCCTTCCCACTGTATCCAAGGAAATGTCCCATTGCTGGACACCTCCGTGGAGCTGCATCCTTGTTCTTGGCTCTGCCTCTCATTTTCTATGTGTTTTGGCTGAATCACCCAGCCTGGCAGGGGTTTCCAGAGCCCACAGCATCTGCCCGTGTCCCTCTCTCCTTTAGCCCTGGCTCTCTCCCTGCCGTGGTCCCAGCCCTGCCAAGCTGCCTTTTTCCACACGCTGGCTTGCTGCCCTCGATCCTCCCTTCTGTCTGCTCTGTCCTTAGCTGGAGATTTGACACCGGCGGCTGGAGCCAGTTTTCCCTTCCCCAGCTCCCAGAGGAGTCGTGTCCTGGGAAGTGCAGCCCACGCAGGGCTCGGAGCAGAGTTTTCCAGGTGTGGGGTGCAGAGAAGGGAGGCGGCACAGAGGGGCAGGAGCAGGGGTGGCTGCCAGCCCTGCCCCAGCGGTGAACGGGAGCCACCAGCCACAGCTGAGGGACTGGGGACAGGAGGGTGGAAACAGAAGAAGGGAAAGGAGGAAAAAAGTGAGGAATAGAGGGAAAGTGGGGAAATAAAGGAAAAGGATGAAGAAGAGGCAGGAACGGGGAAAGGAGGGATAGAGGGAAGTGAGCGGGGG
>VZTN01002607.1:207788-232214 GCA_013400515.1 Erpornis zantholeuca | reverse complement strand
GGTGAGGTGCCCGGGTGAGGTGCCCGGTGAGGTGCCCGGGTGAGGTGCCCGGGTGAGGTGCCCGGTGAGGTGCCCGGGTGAGGTGCCCGGGTGAGGTGCCCGGGGCCCGACACCGCTCGGGCGGCGGCGTTTGACTTCGCCCGATTCCCGACGGAAGCACCTTCGCACGAGGAAGCCGGAAAATCCCGGCGCTCCATCCCTGAGCTCTTCATCCCTGAGCTCTTCATCCCTGAGCTCCTCATCCCTGGGCTTTTCCCTGCCAGGCTGCTCAAACAGAGGCCATCTCTCGGGCACCGAGAGCATCCCCGTCCTCAGCGGCGAGTTTTGAACGTTTTGCTGAGGAACTGATGTGTATTTTTCCCAGGGAATAGAAAATCCGCGGGAAGTCAGGCTGTGAATGTTTTCCAGCGTAGCAAAGCCCTTGGAGAGGGGAGTGTGAATTGAGCGAGGCTATCTGAGAAAAACCTGACCTGGTTCTCAAGTGAAGTGCAGTGCCGGGGGGTGAGGGGAAAGGCTGGATCATGCGTTACCGTATGAACAGGGAACGGGGACGTGGAGCCTGTCCTCAGTCCTTACCCACAGCCTGGGAAGCTGCTGAAATGTGAAATGTGGTGGTTCAGCCACGGCGGAGAACAGGGAAGGTCTGACACCTCCTCTGGCTCTTGATTCATTGCCGGGCATTTCATAAAACTTCATCAAACGCGGGATGCTTTTTGCAGCTTTTAGGGCTGGGGCTTCCCGGCACGGAGCAGCAGAAGTTCCTCAGGGGTGCCTGGGGAGGGGGTCTGACCTCGGCACCGCTGTCACCACTGGCCCTTGTGTCTCCCAAATCCCCCCGGGGGAGAGGAGGCCTCGTCGGAGCTGGAAGGTGCCTGCATGGTCCAGGTGAGCCTTTGGAAGGGGCAGCGAGGATGGTGCATTCCCTGAAGAGAGCGCTGCTTCAGCAAGAGAACTGCAACAGACTATTTCAGCTAAAAAGAGCATTTCTGCCGAGTTTCCTGCAGCAGCAGTGAGTGCTGGTGGCATGACCCAGGCTGGCAGCTTTGCTGGAGGAGCACTCCCATGTTTCCATCACTGCTGCCCTTTGCTTTCACAAGTGCCTCGTGTCTGGGCTCCTCTCAGAGGCTCCTCTGCCGCTGTTTTAGCAGCACATTTCAGGCTGTCGTCGTGACCCACGTAAAACGCCAAAGGGCAGGAGACTGGCTCCCAGAGCCCATCCTGTGCCATCACACCTTCCCCTCAGGCTGCCCCATGCGACCTCCAGGGGACAGAAATGCCTCTGCGTGGGGGTTTCTCAGAACCCTTGCTGTATTCTTGTAGCTGTTGAATATATTCATTGAGCTGAATGAATTCCCACCTGGCAGCATCCATAGCACAGCTTTTGCAGTTTCAGCTTTATTTATGGAGAGGGGAGGGAATATAAAATACAAAAGAGAAATAATGCACAAGCCTGCAGAGATTTCAATGGTATCAGTGATCTGTGCAAGGCTGGAGTGAGCACCAGGAGCTTTCCCTAAAGCAGCTGGGAAGATTTAAACCCCTGGGTGTAACATGACATTTTAAAAATAACTTTTGACCAAGACCCCATCATCTAGTTATCTGGGGATCATAATCTCTCTGAAATTAAAGAGAGTTTGGGTTCTAGGTGTGTTCTAGAAAGATGGTTTGGAGTCGGGGTCACACTGATTTTTAAAGCTGTATAGTCACCACTTCTGGTATTTGTAATAAAATATTTACTGGCAAAAATGGAATTTGTTGAAGGACAACACACATGCTATCACCAGGCTCAGAAAACAGGTTGTTACAGGCGAGCAGAGTTTGTGTGGGGTCCAGGAATTACAGTTTTTCTTTTATTAATGAGATACCATTGCTTATCAGTGAAAACCCTCATTAGAGCAGTGTCAAGGCTGCACTGAGGGTGTTATTGCAGCAGCACAGCAGATGCACCCACTGACCCAGGACAGCTTGTGGACAATTCATTTTCCCACCCAGTGCCAGGATGACATCCTGACATCCCCATCCGCAGGGAGCACAGGCTCAGGTCTGTCAGGGCAGGACCTGGCTCACCCTCAAAACCCTGCAGGTGGCCCTGGCTTCTTCCTGGGAGACATGAAATGATTATGACAGATGTTCCTTTTCCTTGCAGCAGCTCTGGCTGGGAATATCAGGTCAGATGTAGGTGGCAGGAGAGGTGCTGGTGGGTGGGTGCCACAGGAACAAGAACCTGGTGGTACGAAGGGAATGGGAGAGGAGTGCAGGCAGAGGAGGACCAGGTACACACAGCCAGGCCGAGTTTCACCTGGGAATAAGTGCTGGCATGGGGGAAGAATGGAGAAGAGTGAGACCAAGCCCATCCCCTGCCTGTTCCCACAGACTTTCCCAGGATGTGGCTGCACTTCCCTGTGCTGAGCAGGACAGCTGAGCCCATGGCCTCCTGACTGGCTCATGGTGCCTGTGCCTGGTCCCAGAGGCTGCTCCATGTCATGCATTGTTTTTCCTGGGACATTTTGCTGTTAAATATGAATTGGTAACGAATTTTGCTAAAATCTGGGTGGTACAAAGTTTAATGCCTCCAGTGATGTATAAATACTTGTTATATACATTAATATTCCTAATTATTAAGCCCAACAATCTGCAAAAAGCAAAGACCTTTCCTGTGTGAAAATGGGACCAAACTTTAGTGGCTGCTCAGCGTCAGACCTGGGGAGTTGTGCATGAAGACATCACCAACAGCTTCTGTGGAGCTGTATCCCAAAATGCTTGAGCAAAGCCAGATGCAGCAGCTGCTGGCTTTGGTCCCTGGGTTGAGTGGCAGCCACGAGTGTCACCAGGCTATGAAGTCGTTTCCCTGAGGTGTGGATGACACAGCCCTTGTGCACTTTCTCTATGCCATCGTTTTGCTGCTCGAGGCTTTGCAGTACAGCCGGTTTCCAGGCAGGGAAGAGGGAATGCAATCTCCTGGCTAACAAGGCACTGCTCCCCACCATCCATCATCTTTAATCACACCGAGGGGAGGCAGCTCTCTGCAGCCATGGCCAGCACGTGCTGCCAGCCCTCGGTGCTCGGAGAGCCCAGGGGCCTCGGGGGATTTCTGCCTCTCCCATTAATCATTCCAAAAATGTTCATAAAACCCCTCCAGCTGCCAGCACTGGCAAGAAGAGTGGAAGTAGGGGAAGAGCTGTGGCTTCCTGCTTCCCCAGCTCAGGTACCCCCCAACACGGGGGAGTGAAAAAGCTTTAATTAGCTCTTGATGCTATTTTTACCTCCCAGCATGCTTAATTTAGCTCAAGCTGTCGTGCACTGATCGTTAAGGGGAAAAGAAAGAACCGGGGGTGTTGGCCCCTCTCTGCTGAGCAGCCTCAGCTCCTGAGCCTGGGCTGTACCTGGGGCTTTTTGTAGACCTTCCACAGCAATGAAAGTTTATAGCCCAGAAACATTTCATGCATGGCTCTTGAGGTGCTTACTCTGAACTTGGGGGCTCTGCTCACACCCACTTCAGTTTAAAATAACATCAATATCTTACAGAAGAGGTGCTTGAGTACTTCAATCGTTACCTGCCTTGCTGCTGGAAGGACACAGAAACCTTGAAAACCTGCAAGAAAGAGGATTATTCTCCCCATTTAATCTACAAGGCTACTGTAGGACTTTGTGCCAACTTAAATGATACTTGGAAGTGAAAGAGGACCAGCTGTTAAAGCTTTAATAGCCCACCAGAGCAGCCCAACCTTGGTGCTGGAGCGAGTGGATGTGCACAGCTGAGCCAGCTGCTCTCCCTTATCCCTGGGTCTGTCCCTGTGCCAGCCCAGGCGAGCAGAGGGAAGCACAATGCTGCAGCCTGAACAGGGTCACTGGATCGTTGGGTTACTGCAGTTCATGTGTTTGGGATCTAAAGCACAAGCCATGATGTACCTCAGGCAGAGGTTAATGGGGAGGCACTGCTCCCACAGCAGCGAGGTTTCTGCAGCTCCTCTAGCACAGTCCCCAGCTGCTTTGCTTTGCAGCGTTAGATATTTCCCTCTTTTATTCTGCTTTTGGAGCTCTTTGTAGGGTATTGAAATCAGCAGTTTGACTCAGGTCCCTGACTGTGAGCATTCTGACACACTGTGAGTAGGAGAATTCTGTGTCAGATTTGGTGGGGAGAGAGGACATTGGGAAGGGCTCTGCAAAGGACAGGGCTCAGCTATTGTTAGGGTTGTAAACTTAGAACAGATATATGTAGGTTAGACCTGGAGAGCTGGACCTGGGGGTGTGAGCAATATTGCAAGCTCAGAGCTTTAGCTCCTGTTTCCCTCTTGAGAAATGCACTTTGTGTAATGCTTTTCTACAACACCCCAGGGTAGGAGCTGCCAGCACGTGGATGCAGAGACCTGCCTGCCATCTGCCTGTCCCTGTGTCCCAGCACCCTGCAGCCCTCCTGTGAGCTGGTCAGAGGGGGAGAGCTGAGGCTGTGCCCTCTCTTCAGGTCCTGCCTGTTACCAAAGCCTCCCTGTTCCAGCTCCTCCCAGGCCATCCAGCAGCTGAAGCCTCCATCGAGGACCCTCATCCTTGCAGTTGATCTGCCAGAACTGCTCTTCCCACCTTCAGCCCTATCACAGGGGCTCCACTTGCCAAAGAATCACTTCAGCTTCAGGGGTTAACAGAGGTAAGAGCCTGAAAGACCAAGGAAAAAGGAGACACGTGGGCGGGATGGGTTCTATAAAAGTTTTGTGGGGGCTATCTGTGGATCCAGAAGGACCATGTGAATGAGCCTGACTGTACACACACAGGCTGTGCCTGCAGCCTGTGAACCAGGACCACTGGGGCTGTTTGGTTGATGATTTTATTTGCTGGAAGTTGCTGGCTTCATCCAAAGCCATTAGTGTGAAAGAGCTGGAGCAGAAGCATCACTCCAGCAAGTGCAGCAGCGTGGCAGAGGAGGCCTGTTTGGGAAAGGTCTGGTTTGAGGGCTGGGGTGGGAAATAAATTTCATTTGCTGCTCCTTTGGCCTTGGGAATATCATTTGATCTTATATTTGGTGCTGGAGCTGAGGTTGTCAGCTATCAGTAACAGCTAACTCAGTCATCAGTAACAACTCTCTCTGCAAACCTGACCCAGGCAAAAGGGCAGGGTTTGAGCAGACCACAGCAAAAAAGGCTAGTGTGGGATAAAGAAGGAGGGGGAATAGGGTCAGCCTTGGGAATTCAATTTATGGTGCTTTCTCTACAGCATTTCCATCGCTCTTGCACTGCCATAGCAGGATTTTTTCACCAAGCTGTAAAAAATAACTCTGGCAAGAAATGAAGCACAGGAAGTACTAGGGAAAAGAGGACTTCTCAGAAAAATTATGTAAGTCAAGTTTAAGAGAGAAAATCCCAAGTAATCTCATTACCAGAATCAGTTAGTGGTGAGCCCTGCAGTGCATGAGCTCCCACATCATTTCTCACCCATTATTTATCAGGTGTTCCTTGTGTGTGATGACAAGCACAAAATTAATAGGTTTGTTATTGCCGTGGCTCAATCTAGGCTTAAATAACTCATAACCAACCTTCTTTTTATTAATTTATTTATTTTTAAACCCTCCCTGGAGAGCCTGTGAGCCCAGTGTGCCCATTGATCCAGCCCTGCCGTGTCTATCCGTCAGTAATGGCAGCACAGTGCTGCTGCTCCCAGCTGAGGGGAAGCTTTCAAGCCCAGGATTGATCCTTTTGAAGTTTGTTTGCTCATAGTCACAGTTATAAGCCCGTGTTCAAACTGCCATGAGATGGGCTGTTTTATTTCTTAGTATCAGGCTAAACCTCCTCCACATCAAAAATATTTATTTCTGCACTTAATTTTTCCAATATGTATTTTCCCTCTCAGAAATCAAGCTGACATTTCTGTGTGACACTAACGCAGCTCTTAAAGCTGCCTGATGTATTTGTGTCTCCCCATGTGCCAGTGGAGGTGATGGGTGCCAGCAGCCCAGGACAGGGCACCTGGGAGCTCTGTGGAACAGCTCCAAACCATATCCTCTTTGGAAATTTCCTTCTCAGTGTACCAGTGCAGGACTCACTGGTTTTCTCTGCAGCCATCCCTGCTCTCTTCAGCTATTCTATGGAACCAGAGCAGCTCTGTGTTCCTCTCCTGCCTGCAGCACACCTTATCCAAGCTTCAGAAAGGACTGCTCCTTCCCAAGCAGTGATTCCAAACCCAAAACTATCTTTCCCAGTTACCCAGTTATCCAGGTCAGCTTTGTGGAGCTGCTTCTCCTGCAATCCCAGATGGAGCCGTGGGTGCTGCCCTCACCATCTCCTCCTCTTCCTCTCCTCAGCTGTGGTTTAAGTCATCTCCCCATGTGCTCCTCACACTGGTCCAACCCTCCCTGCCAGCCCACAGAGAACCAGTTCAGCTGCCCTCAGGCTGCATCCTGCACATCCTGATTTGGGACTGAAGCATTTGCACCCTTTGGGTGCTCCATGAGCTTGATGGGGTCATTCTATTTCATCAGGGTCATTAATGATCTAATCAGCCTTTTGTGGATTTGAGGGAGCCAGGGTGAGTTGTGCTGTCTGAAGGAGGGTGACAGTGCAGTGGTGGCCTTGGCATGTCCTGCCTGCCTGAGCACTGCCAGCTCTGAGAAGTTTTGTTCTGAAGGAGCTGCTCTCCTTGACCTATTATTTTTTTGCCCACATCCATGGCCTGCGTTGTGTCCTGAGGAAGGGATCACACCACTCGAAGGCCCTTTATTTTTAGCCAGCCCAATTTCTTGTTGTAGCTTGGTGGGAGCTGGTCCTTTCAGTTCTGCTCCATCACAGCTCGCACTCCCCTGCATTTGATTGCTCCTACCCAGGTCCCTGATGTTCTCTGTACATCCATCGCTCACTCAGTGGGTTTCCTACTCCCCTTTCACCTGCTTCATTCCTTCTCCATTGTATTCTGCTCAGCCTCTCCCACCATTCCAGATCCATAGCTGAATCTCTGATTTCCTTTGGCCCTTGGCTTGCTGCATGCACCAGGCATTCTCAGCCACAGGCCACCAGGCTTGTCCTGGATCTCAGCACCCTTCCACAAACAAACCCTTCCCTCCCGTCTGCTCTGATAACCTTGGCAGTGCTTCCTTTCCTCCCAAACGTCAGGAAATTGGAAATGATCTTTAGTCACATAAAAATGAATTGCTTGGCCCTGCTCCTTCTGCCTCTACCCAGCATTTAGTGGAGCTGCTGTTTTCTGCTGTTCTGCCCTGAACTCAGAGCAGTGATTTATTGATGTGACCATCCTGTCCTGTTGACCAGTGCTATATGCATTTTTCTCAGCACTTCCACATAGCCCAGAGCAGTGGCTTGTACTTGGCATTAGGTCACAGATGTGAGCTCAGAAATCTGCCCAGGATATTTTCTTTCTGTGACTGTGGAGCAATAGGTAAGGACTTACTCGTAGATCTGGGTGAGCTGCGTTAGAAACAATGGCAATATTCAGTTCATTTCCCAAAGGATTCGGGCCCAGCAAGGGCTATGGGCAGTTTCCATCAGAAATTGTTTCTCCAAGGCAAGAAGAAATTCATTACAAGGACTGCAGATTGCACTGCAGACTGCCTTTATTATTCCCTGCACTACTACCAGAAGGCACAGTGTGATCGAAGGAGCAGGAGCAGTTCTAAGGTTCTATTTCTTGGAAATCTGTGGGGCTCAATTCATTTAATTTAAAATCCAGCTCCTGTTGGAAACCAAGCAGCCATAGGAAGCATAACACAATTGATAAAGGTCACTGTGGACTAAATCCTTCCTGATAATCAAACCAGCTCCTGTAGTCCTTGAAAAACCTTTCACTTGGGAGCCCTGTGAATTCTCCAGGCACTGGACCTGGGGAAGGTTGGTTTCAAGTTGGTTCTGCACCATCCCTGCCCCTGTCCCCGTCACATCAGGCTGGATTCTGTGTGCCAGCGAGGCAGTAATAGGCATCCATGATTGCATGGAAATTGAAGTGTGAGAGGGAAAAGGAATGAGGCAATTGAGAGGTGCAGCTCTGACGCCCAACTCCTGTCCCTGCTGCTCGCATCACACCAACAAAAATGAGACCAAATGGGTCTATTTTCCAGTGCCTGATGTTGGTGGACAACAAATCACAGGAAATACTTTGATATTTCCCTCTGAGTGGCTTTATCTGAACCTTCACACACTCCCTACTATGATGTTTGGCTCATTATTAACGAAAATGTGCAGGGAGGATGGTTGTTGATGATACACGAGCCAAGAATAGATTCCAGTTCCTTTTACCACTTTGGCACCAAGATTCCAAGAGGGATGAGACACCCTGTAGTAAATGCTGTTCATTTTGAGGCAGCAACTAGAAAATACGGCTCTGGCTGAGCTAGGGAAAAGAATGGATGAGCCACGGGATCTGTGCCTTGGCTGCTTGATTGCTGAATCCAATGGGAATCTATAGAGATGGGAAATGGCATATTCCCTGGGAAATGGCAGGTGCAGGGCTGATGTGCTTCTCTGCCCCATAGCTACCAGTTTCTTCTTTAGCTGCTGCCTCCTAATCCTTCAGGGAAAAAGAATCTGAGCATCCTCTCAGCACTTCATTCCTTGCTCCCTAGCAGGGAGGTATTCCTCCTGGGAACACATCCTACTTTTCTTTAGCTGAGGGAAGCATTAAATAACGACATTGAAAATGAGGCTGGTTAGCAAAGCCAAAGGTGGAGGGAAAGCTTGCAGGAGTGTGAGCTGGAGCACTCGCCTGGGCTGTCTGGAGACAGCAATCCCCTTCCTGTAGGCTGGAACCTTCTGGGAAAAGGCAAAGTGTGAACGTAGGAAGAGCCAAATCCTTAATTTCATATGGAAGGGAATTGTCAAAGCTGTTGCAGTGCTTGAGGGTGCGAGTACATCTGCTTCCTACCAAGATGTACTTGCCTGCTTTGGACTCGGGGTCAGATGCGATAATTAAAGACTCTCTCTCTCTCCCTCTCTGTCTTTCACTCAAGAATTTGATACTCTTCCAGCAGCACTCCCTGCTCCTCTCCCTTATTGCTGCCCAGAGCAGGGAGCTGGAGGGGCACACAGACCTTGGACGTTGCATCTGTTCAGTAAATGCCTCTCTTTGGACTCCACATTAGCTACAAGTTTCCTTTGTGTTATTCTAAATGAAACTGCTGCAAACCCAGCCCAGGATGAGTGTGGAGATCTGTGCATTTAGGAGACAGAAGTGCTGGGAATGGGCACTGCAAGAGCTCAGAACTCCCCAGAGTGCCAGAGCAGCAAGAAAACTCTTTCAGCATCATGCAATTGCTTTCACTATGAGGGAATTACAGCACAACCTTATCCTTGGAGGCTTTCAGGTGTAAAAGTACAAGCTGTGAGGACTTTTGGCATCTGAGAGTCACTGTAAGCAAGTGAGAATTAATATATTTGCATCTGAGGCACTAGAAAAAAACACCCTCCTCCAGTCTGCTCAGCCGTGTTGGAACAGGGAGTTGTTGTCTCCCGGTCCAGGCAGAATTTGTGTCTTCTGATTTAATCACTAAACCCACCACCTTTACTGCACTGGTAACAGGAACAGGACTTCTCTTCCAAGGGGTCTGCTCACCAAGGGAGCACAGGAGTGATGGAGCCACTCCTGAGGGTGTGAAACAAAGCTAATGCAGTTCTAAAGGGAGTCCAAGGAAGATGCAGCCTGCTTCTCCAGTCAGTAGCTTTGGTCGTCTAGCTGGATTTAGATATTTTTCCTTAGTGCTTGCAGTGCTGAATAGCAGCAAAATGTTCCTTGGAAAATATACATGACACGGCACTTATCTGTGATTCACTCTGCCTTTATAACAGCAGTCAGTAGCACTATCTGCTCCTTGCTACTCCACACAAGACCATCTCTCACACGCATCTCTTTGCTTCTTGCTCCTTTAATCTTTTGTTGCTGTGGGTTATTTCCCACCCCCCCATACTAATTTCACTTTTTCTCCACTGCACCAAGATCTCTGATTTCTGGTGCTATTTTATCAGTCTGCAGGGCACGATAGGAACTGTTAATTTCCCCAAAGTAGCAAACGTGCAGTAAAATAATGATAATAAAAAAATATGCTATATGTAAGTGGCATGGGGATGGGGGAAGTTTTTCCTGTAATGTTTGCCTGGGGCCTGGCTGCAGCTCTCTGTCCCCATTTCCCTGCCTCACTCCAAAGAACAAAGTGGGTTTGGACTAGGGGGAGGGTACTGGAAGCTCTGGAAAGAGCAATAAAACAAAAAAAGGCAGATTATTGTGTCACTCTGCTTCAAGTTGTTTGATGACATCATAAACATACCATGGCTTTTGCAAAATTAGCATGATCTCCTAGTGGGTAAATCTGCCCTGGAAGTGGAAAAACAGCAATGTTGGAGGGGAGTGGGGTGGTGATGGGAGCTGCTCAGGGCTGGGGCTTGGCCCCACAGGTATGAGCAGCTTTGTTAATCCCTGAGCGCGCTGTCCGTGATCCTAGCAGCTCCTGTGCCGGGGCCTGGCAGCGCTTGATAAGGCTCTGCGGGTAGATAAGATGCTGCGGTTCAGCTCCATCCTTGGGTGGATCAGGGCCAGCTCTGGCTGGAGCAGCAGGAATTCACCTGCAGCAGATCCAAGGAGCTGCTCCCGGCCCGTCTGTGCTGTGCCACTCCCGGGGCAGCAGCCGGGCGGGGTTTGGTTCAGATCCGTCAGTGATTGTTCTAATGGCTCCTTTCAGCTCGGCCTGCACAAGCGATTCAGGGCAGAGCTTCGGCACCGCTGCTCCCCGTGCTGAGGGCTCCTCCCGTGTCCCGCAGCCGCTGCCGGGCCCCCGATGCTGTTGGGAATGAGCGCCTGCAGCAGGAAGGCGCTGACCCTGCTCAGCAGCGTGTTCGCCGTCTGCGGCCTCGGCCTCCTGGGCATCTCTGTCAGCACCGACTACTGGCTCTACCTGGAGGAGGGCATTGTCCAGCCCCAAAACCAGACGGCTGAGATCAAGCTGTCGCTGCACTCGGGGCTCTGGAGGGTCTGCTTTCTGGCAGGTATGGTCTCCCAGCCAAAAAAACATCCCTGTGGTTTGTTTTGTGTCAGTGCCACGCAGCGGGAAAGGGCCAAGAAAAATGGGTTTTTTGGAGGGTCTGCCCATCTCTGCTTCCAAACTCAGGCACAACCTTTGGCAAGCAATGTCATCGCCTCATGCCCGACTTTAACAGTCTAAAGGACAAATGTGCCTTTGCATACAGGTTTTGGTGAGTTTGTTGCTGCCCTGCCAGATCCCCCATCCTGTTCCAGAGCTGCAGCCACGATGCCTTGGGCAGCAGCTAAAAACTTTCCATTTCATCCCTGCAAAATTTAGATTCAGGTCAGCTGGACCTTTCCCTCTGCCTGCGCCAAGTTTGATGAAGCAACCTGGCTGCAGGGACAGAGTTGAATAGAACCCGAGGGAATGGGAATCTCAGAGTGACCAACCTGAATGTCACAAAGTTTCAACCGCTTTGGAAAAGTCAGGGGAGAAGTGAGTTGCTTTGATATCACCCCTGGGGTGACCTCAAACCCTCTGGCTTCAGGGTTCACATGTTTGTCTGTCTGCTACAGGTGAGGAGCGTGGCCGGTGCTTCACCATTGAATACGTGATGCCCATGAACATCCAGCTGACATCCGAATCCACAATCAATGTCCTCAGTAAGTGGTTGGGTGGGGTTACACCCCTTTACATCCTGCAGAGCACCAAGGTGTCACGAGGGACCCTCCCCAAGAATTCCCACTTACGTCCTTGCCAAAGAAGCTCTGAGTTCCTTGACAGTGCTGCCACACAAGGATGCAACTACATTTTTACTATGGGGATTACCCACTGTGCTCCTAAGCTTTTGGGGACATCCCTTTCTAATGGCAGGATGCCCATGGAGGCTCTAAGCTGTACAATTTCCTGTCACTGGCTATTTGGCACTAATGTTCATCAAAGTGTTTGGCTTTTTAGTCTCCTCTCCATAATTTGCAGCTGTATTTATTCCCTAGCAATTTTACACATTATATAGCAGGATGAATTAAGGATGGAATGTCACAACTCTCATGATGAATTCTGCAGTCATTTCTGATTTAATAAATAGAAGTGTTCTGCAAACACACAGTGAAGCTAGAGAAAAATGCAGGTTCTGATGGTTTCCTATGCAGCACTTCACAAAGGAACCCTCAGAAATGCAAACACCATGGAAGTGGGACACTGGCACAGGTTGCCCAGAGAGTCTGTGGATGCTCCAGCATCCCTGGAAGTGTTCAAGGCCAGGTTGGATGGGGCCTGGAGCAACCTGGGACAGTGGAAGGCAGAGAGATGGAACATGAGGTCCCTTCCAACCCAAACCATTCCATGATTCCATAATTCTATGTTTTACTCAGCTCATTAGCAAAGATTAAAATGCAGACACAATATGGTCGGAGCAGGAGGACTGGAGCCCTCTCACCCATCTAAGCCCATTTCTTGCATTATTTAGGCAATAGTAACCTGTTCTCACTTCCCTCTGCTCCTCTCTCAACAGAGATGATTCGCTCAGCCACCCCCTTCCCTCTGGTCAGCCTCTTCTTCATGTTCATCGGCTTCATCCTGAGCAACATCGGCCACATTCGGCCTCACAGGACCATCCTCGCCTTCGTCTCAGGGATATTCTTCATCCTGTCAGGTGAGTTTTGCAAGCCAGGATTTTTCCTGACAGCCCTTGAGCATGGAGCACGTTTGCTTTGGTAGCTGCTGGTGCTCTCCTAACCTGCCCTGGTGGCTCCTTGTTGGAGTCATCACTCCCAGCTCAGTCCCACAGCCCAGGATCAGCCTTTGTGGGATGGATGCAGAGCTCTTTTGTGGATATGCAGGGAAAGGCCCCCACCACCCGTGCAGGAGCAGGTGCTGGGGGAGAGGATGCTTCTTGTGGCACATCAGTCACAGGAGAGATCTGAAACTTCAAACTGCTCGGTTGGGCTGTGTCTACATGAGAAAAGTGAATGTTTTATTCATGGTGTTGTGTGAGTGCTAAACAAATAGCTTTGACAGCCGAGCTTTGAAGCAGCTCCTACTGGAGCCAGCTCCCTCCTCCCAGTGCACACAAACTTCCCCGAGCAGGGGATGTTTGACTGGAATGAGAGGAGTGCCCTGGGTTAGCACAGCAGGAGTGCAGCTCCTTTACCCAGTTATTATAAGCACTCTCCCACAATTTTTTTACTTTCCCCCAAAAGTCAGGCCTTCAGGAAGGTGCTTCTTCGATAGCTTCATCCCTGAAGTGTTCCCCACTCTCCTTCTCCAGGTCTGTCACTGGTGGTGGGGCTGGTCCTCTACATATCCAGCATTAATGACGAGATGCTCAACAGGACCAAGGACTCGGAGTCGTTCTTCAATTACAAATATGGGTGGTCCTTTGCCTTCTCTGCCATCTCGTTCCTTCTCACAGAGGTACCACATCCCTGTAACCAGTGTATCCCATTCCCAGGGCTGGGCAGACTGAGGCTGTTTGGCAAAAAGAGGGCTCAGACAGGGTTTAAGGGCGGGCTGTGAGGGCAGAGGGGTACTTTATAGCACGAAGGGGACGTATGGGGGGGACAGACCCAACCTGGAGCACTGACGGGGCATTTGATCACAATTTGATGCTGAGCATGAAAAGCAGAGGAGGAGAAGTGGTTGTGCTAACATTATTTACTGCACAGATCTGAGGCATGGGCCAGGGAAGTGACAGCCCTCGGGTGCTCTGGAGCATCAGCAGCAGCGCAAAAAAAGGCGATTTCTATTCTGTCCTGTTTGGGTGGTGGTGCAGCCATGGGCAGGGAGGGCCTCAGGCCGTGTCTGTATCCCACAGAGCGCCGGGGTGATGTCTGTGTACCTGTTCATGAAGCGCTACACGGCCGAGGACCTCTACCGACCCCACCCCAGCTTCTACCGGCCCCGCCTGAGCAACTGCTCCGACTACTCGGGGCAGTTCCTGCACCCGGACGCGTGGGCGCGGGGCCGCAGCCCCTCGGACATCTCCAGCGAGGCCTCCCTGCAGATGAACAGTAACTACCCAGCCCTGCTCAAGTGCCCTGACTATGACCAGATGTCCTCGTCCCCGTGCTGAGCCCCGCTGGCCCCACACCCGCTCCCATGGCCGCCGCGTCCCGACTCCGTTTGTCGTTTTTTTTAGGCCACTCTTTCAGGCCGATTCTCTATTTATAGGAGCATAAATATAACCAGAGAGATTGGTTATATAACCAATAGTGTAACCTAGAGAGTTGGGATATTTCCCTTTCTTTGTTTTTTGGGTTGTTTTATTCCTCCCTGCGTAACCAAGAATCTCTCCAAAGTTCTCTTCTCTCAGCTCATCCCGCTGAGCAAACAGCAGTTCTGCCTGGGGGATAAATCCAAGGCTGGACTCAAGAGCAGGAAAAAGAAAATAGAGTAGAACTAAGGAAAAAAAGGTGTATTTTTTTTGGTGTGGGTAGGTAGGCTGCTAAAGTTTGTGCATTCGACTGTATCATTGAATTCTATATTTACTGGCCTGAGCACCAGCAGGCATAAAAGATTTCCTGTAACTTTTCAAGAAATAACCAGCGTTAGAAAAATAGAAATTTCATCTTGACTGAACACTTGCTGATTGGTATCCCTCACTGCTGGATATCACTTCCAACCAGGCTGGAATGGGAAATATCCATCCTTCAAGGAGACCTCAGCAGGCTTGGACATGAGCAGGTTGTTGTTCCTCTATGGCCACTTGCAAACTGTTGCTTAAATATCCCACGTTAGACTGGAGGCACCCTGGGGTGCTGGGCTGCAGGGGTGGCTCCAGTACCCAAATTTCCTCTTCCTTCCTATAGGCAGGAGGTCTGAAGTGTAAATGGGAGAATTTCAGTGCAGCATTGAGTGGAAAACAACTTAAAGCTTTCCCATGGGAAACACTAAGTGCAGGATTTAGGGAAATTTGTGTCCAGAAGTTATTTCAGTGAAAGGCAAGATCCCAAACTGGTGTAAAGTGATGTAGCTGAGATTATTGATACAAGTCCACTGCAGCAAAGTAGATGGCTTTTAATACATTTTGGCAAGAAAAAGGTATTTTTGCTGCTTTTTTTGTGTGTGTGTGTGCGTATAAACTTTATTTTGAGGTTTTAAGTTTTAAAATTTCCTTTGATTCTTTGGCATTTTGGCCTTAGCCAGCTGCCAGGGGAGAGCATCACTGGTGGAAAACAAAGGGCAGGGAAGGAAAAGGCTGTGATCCCTCATGCAAGGCCCAGATTTCACCTTGCAGGAGAAAGAGCTTTGTCCAAACTTTATTTCTGTTCTTGTTATTTTAAACATTTCTGAAAATTTCCTTTCTGCAAAACAAAACCGTCTAGGGATTCGTGGTATATTTGAGCTTGTTTTGTCTTACTGTTAATTAAAAGAAATAGAATATACACAGTTTTAACCTCATTTGTAGCACACTGCGTAATGAATGTTGCACCTCTTTGTCGTTATTATTTAATATTATAATTTATTGTTTGCTATTAAATATTTATTATTTATAAACTCCTCCAAAGTAGGGGCCAAGTCCTGGTGCAGCACCGTTGTTTGCATCCATTACAACACCCATTCCACAGGACTTCACTGCAGGAGTGTATCCAGCCAGCTTTGGAATGGGATTATTCCTCTCCAGTTCCTCCAGATAAGCCAGTAATGCATATTTGGTGTATATCAGGGTAGCCTGCTGATTTGCAAAGTTTTCAAATCAGGGCATCTTTTTGTAGACACAGCTTTATTTACTCTCGGTTTCTGTATGACCCTCAAGCATTTGTGTTCCCACTTAAGCCCCAGTTTTTAAGTGACAGGTTGGCATCTGGGAAGGTTTAAGCACTAAATCACAACCCAGCCCCACCATCCAGTAACAAATCTGCTGTTCCTCACCTGGTCCCAGCCTAAAAAATCATCAGTTTTCCATCAGGATCTCCATACTCAGTGTGAATTTGGCTCCAAAAAAAGCACTGGAGTTCACAAGCAATCATTTTGAGTTTCCCAAGGCCTGATCTGGTTTGCTGGGCTTGATGCTGGTGATTTTTGGTGGCTCAAAGGCTGTGGCCTTTAGATGTTAGCCTTGATGGATCCTTATATTCTCAGTCCTTTGTGGGAGGGAGATGATCAGGATCACCAAAACTGCTGATGCCCAGAGGCACAAGGGCTCTCCCATGGGCATGTTCCTGCACACTGGGGAGTCATCTTGTGGGTTAATCCCATGCAGCATCATGAGATGTCCCTGTCCCCGAGTGGAATTTTCCTTTGCACTGATTAAACATAGAATTATTCATTTTATAAATGAAAATGTTTGCCTACACAAGTTAGAGAAATTAGAAAAACTTCATGCATTCCTCAGGGCCCCAGAAGGTTTAGCAGAGTCTAGGGGCGAATTAGAAAAGTAATTATTTTAATTCATTGGAGAGATTCTCATCATATGGCAGCGTTTGTGAGCTTGGGAGTTCACACATTCACCCAGTGAGCACAAGTGCAGGACTGCCAGAAGAAATCTGTTAAAATAAATGTTTTCTGCTGGCTCAGTAAATGCATACTTTGGGTAGGAAAATGTGGTGTTTGCAATGTGGTGGCAGCAATGGCTGTGCCTCTGGGTGCTGTTCTGTCCCTCCCAAAGTGCCTGGTGTGGCAGCAGCTCTCTCTGTGGATGGCTGTGGGCCTCCTAATGTGGTTATTACACCTTCATGGACTGTGGAGAAACTATTCCTTTGATCCTGGGAGATGTGGCCTAGGTGAGGGCTGGGGTGAGCCCAGCCACCCTGCCAGGCCCAAGCTGCAGTTCTCCAAGCAATAAATGCTTATTAAATACAGGCAGCACCCCCTTAGGACATCTATTAATCATTTTATCACCTCTTCTGGTCACCTGGCATGGTTTTACCCCACATTCTTCCTTCTTGAGGCACAACACTCCTCCAGTGCCTCTCCCACCCACTTCAGTGGTGGCCTTTCACTTTGTTCTGTGTCTGTTGCTTTGACTGCAAATAAAGAAAAAGTGGTGTTTGAGGGTAAACTACCAATTAAATTAGAGGTTTTACCCCTATGAGTCCTTAAATGCACCCGATGGGATGAGCCAAGCCTCCCCCAGGCCCGTGGGAAGGTGACTGTTGTCTGACACTGCACAGAAAACGGTTTGCACTTAGAAACAAGAAAAATCTTGTTTTGCATGAATGACTAATTGGTGTCAGAGCCTGTGTGTACGTGGCTGCATCTCCTTGAACTACAGCATCAGAGCAAGTTTCTGGGGTTAAGGGTTAAATGAAGCCTGATCCAGGTGCAGTTCCCTGCTCCAGCTGCTGCTCAGGCCTGCAGCAGGAGAAGCATTTCTGTCCCTGCCATCAGCCTCCCAGGCACACACCTCCCTCAGCCTGGGTGTCCTGTGCACCCACCGCAAGGGGAGGGATGGATGGTGATGAGGGAACGGTGTGTGGGAAGTGAGTGAGCCCCCGGCTCGGGGGAGGCTGGCTGGGGAGGTGAATGCTCTGAGACCTTCTCAAGGAACTCGCAGGAGCCACCCTCCCCCTCTGTGTTTGGGGTTTTTAAATCAAATCCCCTTTCTGTAAGCCCGGAGAGGCATTTCGTGGCCTCTATCTCCCGGGACATGAAAGCTCCTCTGCCAGCATCCCCAGGACTCTTCTCATTTCCCCCTTACACCACAACACTCCCATGGCCCCGGGTGTGATGTGGCCCTAGTGGGAACAATTTTCCCATTAGTAGTGTCCTGAAAACCCTTACTGAACCATGGGGTTTGCATGCAAGATGTTCAATAAAGGCCAATCACAAGCAGTAATGAAGTAGCCTAGGATAATAAGGTTGTGCTGGGTCTTACTCTCCTCCAGGTGCTGCTGGAGCAGCTTGAAGCTCCAGAGCCCTTTCTCACACAGTGAAAAAAAAAAGATTATATATATAAATGAATATATAGGTGCAGATGACCTGCCCTCCAGTGCTGCTCCCCTTGCAGCTTCAGGGGAAATGAGTACGAGGAGCCACTGGGAAGGTTTGGGTGAGGCAGGAGACCCTGTGAGGCAGTAACCTCCTCTGGGCAGGGATGCAGATTAGGAGCCCTGCTGAGGTGGTGAAGCTGCTGCTGTGGTGAGATGTGGTTAGGGCAGATGTTTTGGGGCAAACTGGTGCTGCTCTTGCCCAGGATGGGGGGCATGGAGCTGTTGGTCAGGTAGGCAGGGGGAGAGCAAATCCTGCTGAGGAAGTCCCAGATGAACTTTGCTGTTGCATCATCTGGACACAGGGTTGAAGACCTGTGCCCTTTATCAGCTTCAAGCAGACAGGACCCAAAGGTATTTTATTAGGGTGCTCTCCAGGCACACACCACTGTGGCAGAAGGAGGAGCTGACTTGGTGTACACACTGTGGGGGTTTCTTGCTCACAGGGCTCTGCTCTCTAGTCCTTGCGTTGCATAATTAATACTATTTGTCAAGGCTGTGTATTCACTTTCCCAAATGTGAGTTGGCCCCATGGGCTATTCAAGGTGTGCTAAGAAATTAAATAGTCTTATTCCTTCCTGCTGACAGCTTGTTAGCTGTGCAGAGCGGGTGTGCCTGAGCTGGGGATGCTGTGTGAGCAGGCAGAATATTCACCTGAGTAAATACTCCTCCACTAATGAGAAGTAGCTGAGAGATATTTATTTTCTTCTTCTTCCTTCCTCATGGGATTTATTTATTTACTTCTTATTTTTTCCCCAAATTGACAGTCAAACCTATCTAGAAAAAACAGCTTTTGTTTCTTCTTGTTTTCCTTGTCCAGATTTGGGGTCTTGGTAGGGTGCAGCACACTTTACTCCACCAGCCCTTTGTGCCCAAGAACCACATCAGCTCTTTAACTCTTCTTTGGGCAAACTGGCTGCACCACAGCTGTCCTGGACACAGGCAAGCTGAGACTCCTGGGCAGGGAGAAGGATGCCCCCAGGGTGTCCTCGGTGCCCCCAGGGTGTCCTCAGTGCCCCAGCTGCTCCATGGGTGCCACCATGCCTGGGATGCTCCACTGACCTTTCCTCTGTGCACTGCAGGGTTTCTGTCTATAGCTATTGTGTAGATGTCAAATCCCAGCCTGTTCCCATGGATACAGTAGAATGTAGAGAGAGAAGAGCTGCCTCATTGCTTTATCTTCATGTAGGGTTTTATATACTTCGGATTTTGGGTTCTGGTGGTCTCAGTGGGCAGTGGCTATAAAGGGCAGGACGTAGCTGCAGCAATTACCTCGTGTGTCTTTAATTGCAAGCCAGTCTCCCAGATATAACCTCTCTTTTCACACCACTTCATCTTTGAATCTTTGGTTAATTTGGTCTTTGTAGAAGATTCTTTTTCATTTTTATTACAATTTGTAACACAGGATAGCACTATTTCCACAAAAAAAAATAAAAATAGCCCCACTCCACATGCATTGCCAGATTCTATCCCAAGGGCTGGATTTAAGGAACACATTGACTTTAACTGGGTATTTTCCTGTCTTGAGCAGCTTGAACCATGATGTTCCGAAGGCTCTGTCCAGCATTTTTAATCAAACCACCTCAAACTCCCCAAGCTTCATCCCTCTCTCCATTTCCAGTGAAAGGAGAAGTATTCACACAGAAATTGTGATTAATATGCCTTGAAAACACGCAGCACCAGAAGTCAAGGTTATTCCCCAAAAAGCCATCGTTTTTGTCATCGGCTCTGGACAAATCTCCTGGCTGTGATGAGATGCAGCCACTTTTAATCTTTAATGTTAGGACAGTGTGCATTGGTTTTCTTCAAGGCAAACCAAGTGTGACAGGGTGCAGAGAAGGTGCTCCATGGCTTGTGCTTATCCAGCTTTGCAGCTGCTTGAACTGAGGCTGCTGCAGCTCCCAGCCACACCCTGGGTCCTGATTAAATGGCTCATTTTGCATCAAAGTCACTCTTACCCCAATTAGTCCCAAGCACCATCAGCACTTCTAGATCTACATGTAGATAAATCCCCAGACCGGAGATTCAGCTTTGTTGCTAATTAATAAAGTATTTAGGCACGTGCTGAAGTCCCTTGGACTCCAGCAGGATCCTCCTCGGAGCCAGAATGAAGCCCAAGAAAAGTTCTGCTGAACAAGAGCTGCCTTTGTTTAATAGCACTTGGTAGTGGGGTTTCATAAAGAGGAGCTGGAAGGCACAAAAAAGGAGACAGTACAGAGACATAGCCATAAATTTATTATTTTCTATAGTGATAACATTTTTAATGAGGTTCACAAAAATATAACCCTGAGGTTCTCACATCTGCCTGACATCCTGACACGCACCAGCTTTCCGCTGCAACTGCAGGGGAAAACCTGCCAAGGAAGCTGAAAGGTGTTATTTAATTAATAACAGCTAATTTGAATAAATACTGAAATGTCAGTCAGATGATCCCAAGGGGAGTGCGGGGAGTTCAGCTCTGTGGGAAAGGGAACACGACCAGTGTCACGCACAGGAGAAGGAGCAGCAGAGTCTGCCCTGTCAGTGCAGGTCACATCCTGCTCTATTCTTTATGTTTAATAAGTAAATCGATGGCATTTAGGTTTAGCATAACCGAGTGCTGGGGAGGCCTTAATGCTGGCTTAATCTGTCTCCAGCTCGGCTCATCAAAGGCTGCTGAAGTGAGGGGATAAGAGAACAATCCGTGGTACTGGCCAAGGCTGTGTAGTGCCCATCCAACATCTTAAATTGAGATAATATGGCTTTTAAAGCTGCCTTGCTTCAATGCTAAACAAGCTCAAATATCCGAGTGAGAGCTCTTGATTATCCTGGAAAAGTAAATTGTGATTTATTTTAGCAGAAATTACAGGGTCTGTTTCTGGAGAGAGCATCCCTGACTCCTGCTGCACTTAAAATTTGGGGTGACCTGTGTTTGTCCAGGACAATAGGATTATATATTATTTAGTGTTATTATTCATAATTCAGATAAACAGAGAAGGTCTCTCCAGCAGTGCAGAACACATACATATAAAATCCCCATCAAATTATTTATTTCCATATAAATTATGTACTGTCAAAACTGTTCTACTGATCTGAAGGTTAAAGGCTTCATCATGGAAATGTAGCAGCTCCCTGTCATCTTGATCAGAATGTGATTATTTGCAGGAAAAAAAACCAACATCCTAGTGGCTGTGGATTTCCTATTGATCTGCTTCAGCAACCCTGTCTGACTGAGAACAGCTGAAATACATGAAATAAAAACACAAACCTACGGTCGTTTCATCTTCCCATAAAAAGTAGGTCATATCCCCAAGTGAGCGGTATTTTATTCATGTAAATACATTTTTACAATTAAAAATGCAACAAAAACTATGTTCATGTCAACAGAGCTGAGCCTGGTGAAACTGGGTTAGGGCTGATGCCAGGACTTCCTCAGGCAAAGCTTTGCTGATGGTTGAGCAGCTCCCTCACGCCTGTACCATGGGCACGGGACCCCAAACCACACATTTGGGAGCAGGAAAGTGAAGCAGGAGAAGAGTGAAAGAGCTTAAAGCTCTCCAGATTGAGCTCCATATAGGAATAATTATGGCTGCTATTTTAAGAAGTTGTTTAATAACGTTAAACTGATGACAGGCTGAGATTATAACACTGCCACCTCCACGCTCCTGGGGGCTTTTTCTTCCCTACTCCCACCCCACAGTCAGTTCTGGTATATTTGCATTTTCCCAAGCCAATTATCGTGCTCCAAAGGCTCTGGAGCAAGCTGGGAATTGCTTTGCACAAGGGGAGAAGACAAGGCATAAATCCCTCTCCTGGTGTGTACCCTGAGTTTGTTGAGCAGCAACATCTGCATTGTCGCCTGGTCCAGGAAAATATTTTGGGGTAAATCAGAGCTGCTTCTGGGGCTGAGAGGTCACTCCAAAGGTACCAGCCTGTGCATGTGGGGCTGCAGCCTGTGGGAAAACACACCTCTGGCTCAGCTTTCCTATTTATAAACCAGAAACTGTGCCCTTGATTGGCAGCTTGGCACTTTGGGACCTCTGGGTGAAGCGTGTTGCCCCTGGCATACACACAGATAATTCATGATTTTTTTACTGGAGGTTTAATATCTCATTTGTGCAGCATGGTGATCAGCACTGAGCTCCTCCTCAAAGGGTGCTCCCTCCCCAGTGAGGGGCCTGCAGCAGAAATTGGAGCTGCTTATGGAAACTGCCCTAACAGGGTGTCAGGGCTCTCTTAGGGATCTGTATCACCAAAAAATTAGAGCCTGAAACAGAGGAAGAAGAAAAAGAATAAGCGAAAGAGATGGGGCTTTCTGCCACATTTTCCTATTTTTCTGGTGCTTCATTTGTAATAAGGGGAAAAAAATACAAAGGGTTTGGGTGCAGCTGGCTATTGTTTGAGAAGGTGGGTGGGAAAGTGATAGCCTGAAGTTCCCAAAGAGGACGTGTGGGGTCAGGTTGGTGCCTCCTCTCCAGCCATGGCTGGGCCATTAATGGTCAGAAGAAACTTTACTGCTTCTCTTTTCTCAGCTCTGTCCTTGTTCCAGCTGATGTCATCAGCTGGGATTTTTTGTTTGGTTGGTTGTTTCTCGTGGTGTTGGGGGTAGAACTGTCCTTTCCACGCACGTCACCTTTTTCCAGCTGGCAAGGAACAGCTGTTTTCCTGCCCCATGCTGGAGCTGCACAAGGAAAAGGAGATCAGGAAGATCAAAATGCAGTTTCAAGTAGTGTGAAAATAGATCTGTCAACCTGGCCTATTTGCTTGAGGGTCCTGGGGCTGTGTTTGGTTGAGTTTTTTAAGATGTCAGGAAAGATGCTGCAAAATAAATTAGGTTTCATATAGCTCAGAGTAACAATTAAAACTTGGAATGATCAGGGCCTGTTTAGGCAAATCAATTAAAAGATTGGCACATAAATTATGTGTACCTTTGTATTCCACTGCTGCTGTCATGCTGGGAGAACTGCAGACTGGGACTTTTGAAGGTGAGGCCACTAATCCAACATGTGTTTCCATCAGCCCACCCTACAGCTGTCCTTCCTGACCTTCTGGCTGGACTCTAACCTGGGATATTGTGGGCTTCTCCCTCAGGAGGTTTTTTCCATCACCAGCTCCTCCAGCCTCTTTCATTTGAAGCAATTTCATTCTGCATCTCCAAATTCATCCCCAGGAGCTTGAAGGAGCAGGCACACTCCAGTGTCTGCTCACAGTGTTGAAGGAATCTGCTCATCCCACCCCAGGGGCTGTGGCTTTCCATCAGCAGGATAACTCTTGGGAAGGGCAAAAAGGTAAGAAGCCCTCAGGAAGTCCAGTCCCTATTTCACACTCTCTCAGCAAAGGATTTAACCATTTTCACAATATGCAAAGAAATTGGGAAAGGATTTTGGAAAGAATTGCTATTTAAAACAGAGAGGGGACCATGGGCACAGCACAGAAGACATTGGACACAGAAAGGCATTGGATAGAGGCAGACCTTTCAGTCTAGAGGACAAAGGTTGGAGGAGCCTGGAATGGGACAAAATCCAACCAAAACTGTTATAGAGACGCTCCTGGTCTCAGCCTCAGCCCAGCAGCAGTGCTGGTGTTAAGGCTTTCAGGCTGTTCCCAACACCCTGGTGGGGCTCAGCAGCAGGCTTGGGAGCACCAGTGGCTGCTGTGGCATCCCAGCTGCAGTGCTCATTGCATCAAATATTGATTATCCAAAGGGATGCCAGGAGCTCCCAGCCTGTAGCCCCCTGCCCATGTGCCAGAAGGTCACTATCCAGGCAGCCAGTATCAGATCTGTGACATCAAAAGTGTTTGGGAGGGACTTGAGGGACCATCAGTGAGGCTGAGGGAAGGCCCAGGGACTGAAATACTGAAGAGCAGACAGGACAGTTCCCTAATGACAACCTCAAGGAGGGCCTGTCCTGCTCTGAAGGCTGTATTTGGGCTCCAGCTGTGGCTGAAGGGGAGCAGCATCCGAACAGCCACTGGGAATGATGAGGGACAGACTCCCTGGGTGGCTGGCAGTGTGGGGATCAGCCAGGGCTGTGTGGCATCACTGAGCCCCTGCTAGGGGAGCCTCCCTCCACAAACACTCTGAGGAGTTTCTTACTCCAGGCAGGTTCTGTGCAAGGAGCTGCAGTGCTTCTCGTCCAGGCTGAGGACACAGGGCCTGCCCTGCCCAGCACATCCTCCGGCTCCAGGGGCAGGGCAGGCACAGCCCGACCCCTGTGCTCCCTGCCCAGGCCGTGCTGGACACTCATGACATTTGTTTTTTCACTGCAAACTGCCCCAGGGGACCTGGAGGCCAAGTGCCCCAGCTGAGAGGTGATATCACCGCTGGGACAAGGGTTTGTCACCAGGGAGCAGCCTGAGGAGCCCGTCTGCCTGGCACGGGGGGAGTGACCCCTGCCAGCTCCAGTGCTATCCAGGCAGGGATGGATAAACAACACCCGGAGAATCCCCACCCATTCTTCCTTCGTGAAAGACACAACGGGTTGTAAAGTTCATCCTTAATCACAGGGACAGGAAAGCTGAAAATGTTTAAAACGTGGAATTTTTAACACTTTCATGTTCTTTTTTTTTTTT
>VZTN01002607.1:184622-207762 GCA_013400515.1 Erpornis zantholeuca | reverse complement strand
TTTTTTTTTTTTTTTAAAAACCTTACGGAATAAACGTGCGGAACAGTTTCCACCCTGAACTCCTCATGGCTGGGAAGCTGAATCGCTGAGTTCCAGAGGGATTTCTTAATATTTTTTTTTTTCCCGCTTAGTAGAAAATGTCTTTTCAGGGTCTGGAGCTGGGGGGACACCGGGGCTGGGGTGGCTGGGGGACACCGGGGGTCCCTGTCCCCGCAGCCGCCGCCGCTGGTTTCGCAGCACCCTCTCCTGCTCCTACGGCGAAACAGCAGCCGGGAAGGCTGGGAGACTCTCGGAAATTGCTTTTTCCATCTCCACTGATGCTGTAAATGCTCCTCAGCGACCCTGAGCCCCACTGGTCATATTTGGGAACACAGGAGGCTGAAAATGCAGGTGAAGTTCTTTCTGGAGAGGCAAAGGAGGGGGCTGCCCTCCGGAAATGATGCAGCTCCTGCAGAAAGGTTTTAGTTTGGTTTTTTTCAAACAGTAAAAGCAGAGCTCAGAGTCTTCTCTCAGGTGCAACTCGCAGAGGCTGTCAGGAATTTAATAAAGTAAAAGCATTTCTAAAAACCCAACAAAACAAAAACTAAAACAAGAGAAATACTAGGGTAGGCTCAGATTTTAAAAGGCTATATATGAATACTGCTTAAGAGCAGAAAGGAACAGCTAATAGGGGCAAAAAAGTGTAAAGTCACTCAGCTGGCGACAAAACTTGTTTTGGGACCAAACAGTGGCCAAAACCTTTCCCACATCCAGGCAGTGCTCCTGCTTTGGTCTTGCAGTGTCACAGCACCAGCTGCTCACTCTGATTTAAACCAGACACGTCCCTGCACCAGCAGAAACCCTGGGGCTGCTGGAGGGGTGTGAAAAATGTTGTAAGGGAGACACAAGGAGTGGAACAACCACCAGAGCCTAGTTTTCTGTGGGTGGATTCTCTGGTGTCTGCTGGAGATGCATTCCTGCAGCAATCCTTCCTCCAGGAGGGGCTTTAGCAGCCTCCTCCTCTTTCATCCAGCTGTTTGCAGTGACTCTCTAGCACTCTTACATTTTTCCAGATGTGATCCTACAACAAACTGAAACAGCTCAGGAGTTCAAAAGGTGCAGAATGACTCTGACAGGTCTCTGGACCATCACACACTGACCACACAAAGCCAGTTTTCTTCTGAAGGAATGGTAAAAAAAAAAACCAAACTGAAATTTTTATAAATTCTTAGCAGATGGAGAAAAGACAATACAATATGAAAGGGCAGAATGAAAGACCCCTGGAGTACCAGAGAAGTAATTCTGTGACAGGGGAGGTGCAGCAGCTTTGAGTGGGCAAAGCCAAGCAAGAATGTGGGCTTGGAAAAAGGAATCAGAAGACATAGAAGCAAAGGAGCCACTTAAACCTGCATGGAGGAGAGAAGGGGGATAGCACCCAGTCCTGTGCTGGTGGTGGCAGAAAAGTGGAACCAGGGATTTTCTGGAAAATGGCATCAAAGCCATAACAGCAAATATTCAGGTAAAATACCCAGGCTTTCCTGAAAGCCTGAGAACCAACTGGTGGTGGTTTCACCCCTTCCTGCACAGATTCCCAGCCCTTCTTCCCCCACATGGAGCATCTTGGAGCTGGATAATTGATTTTGTTCTGTATTTTCATCTCAGTGGTGGCTCAGAGTACCAGGTCTGGCAGGCAACCTTCCCCATGGGTGTCAGGACCACACTGCCAGCTGCTGTCACATGTGGTTACTGAAGATTTCAGTGGACCCACATTTTCTGTTGTGCAGGAATCCTGGGTTTATGACTTTCAGTGAAAGGGATCTCACTCCTGCCTTTGCTTAGACATTGAGGATACTCCATGTTTACACTGCTGAACACGGGAAAGCAGAATGCAAGCAGATGCCCCACAAGGGAAAGAGCCTGACATGGGGAATATCCTGCCCTTCTCTAGGTCCATAGCTCCAGGGCAGGAGCTTTATCATACAATAATGGAGCAGGTTTTTTATCCTGGCAAAGGGATGTGTCAATAAACACCTCTTTGGTGTGATTTCTGCCAGCTGAGCTTTGATTCGTGTGGCCTCTGCAGCTACCTCGGGGATACAGCTACACAAAACACATGGATTTTGTTGCTAAGGGTTGAAAGCCTCAATGTGGACAGAATTGACCCTTCAATAAATGCTGTCCCAATAAGAGCTGCCTTGCTCCAGCCAGGCTGCAGCACTGGGCAGCTCAAGGCGAGTTGCTCCTGCTTAACCATGAACAGCCCAGACAGAGGGATCAGGAGAAACAACCCCACAAAATTACCTGGCAAAGGCAAGAAAAGCAGGAAGGAAGGCAAGGAAGAGGAGGGAAGAAGGGACAGAACATGTCCATCCTGTACAAGGGCAGGTGAATGCATCCTCCTGTGTCTGACAGTGGCTTGCTGAGGATCAGAGCAAGGCAGGAGTAGAGAGCCCAGAAAATTCCTTACAAACTAAGGATGTGCAGAGAGCAAGAATCCCCCTGAGTTTATCTGTTATTATTTTGAAAACAAATGAAAGTGTTTTTTATTATTAAAAGAGCCTGTCTGAGGAAGCCAAAGACCTCCTCAATATCTGCTTGAATTATTAAAGGGAATGAATCATTAAATGCATTTTGAGACGCAGTCACAGGTAGCAGGATAAATCAATCCCCCGGAAAAAGAAGCATCAGCTGAGGTCTTACTTTCAACTTCTCTTCAGAGCAATTTCAAGGTGTGCAGGTGGGTGCTGCAGGAGGGCACCCTCCTGCCTTGACACCAATAACCCCCTGCAGCACATGGATCTCAGGCTGCAGGGAAAGCTGCTGATTTCTGTGCATCCGTGGAGGAGCCTGGAGCTGGGCTTGGGAGAAACAGCACTCTCTCTTTGTAATGGTGCTAAAGGAAAAAAACAAGCCTCAACTCTCAGCAATAAGAGAATTAGCCTGACAGATGGCTTGCAGAAAAAGAAAAACTATCTCGGGCTTTGAGATTTGTGCTGACTGAGCCGCAGAAAGGAACTACTGCAATTAGCATTTGTGCCGAGTAATTGAGGAGCATTGAGAGAACCAACCCAATTTGCCACCATTGTCGAGCCTTCATTGTTCTTGATTTTGGGGTTTGTTTGTTTTTTATCCATTTTCCCTTCAGTCACAAGTCTGGGACAGACAAAGTGCCACGTTGGGTTTTGCCTTCCTGGGGAGGCAGGCGGAGCTGGGCCTGGGCCGAGCGCTCATCCCACGGGCAAAGGTAGCGCAGCTTCCCTGGGAACACGGGATTGTTCCTGCCTTGTTAGGCAGGTCCGTGGTGAAGCAAACACTGTGATTCATCAGTTTGGCTAAAGGCAGAGGGTCTGGAGCCGTGTGGCCGTGTGCAGCTGTCATTTTGCATTGCTGTAACGCAAGGCCGGCCCGGCCTTTCTCTGGGATGGAATTCCTGTCTCCATCAAACGCAGCCGGGGCGATGCCTCCCGGCACACGTGCTGCGAGCCGTGGCCCTGGCACCCATCACTCATCTGTCTCCTTCTGTTTGGGAAAGAGCCTCGAAATGCCAGTGCTTCTCCTGCTTCCCGTGGTTCTGGGCTGTGGCTGCGCCCCGAGCTCCAGCACAGGGCATGGGGGAGTGGGGATCAGACCCAAACAACCCCAAACAGCCCCAAAACTCCTCTCACTGCTCCTTACACACCAGACCTGCCCACAGAAAAATGGGGGAATACTCTTCCATGCAAGTTATATCCTTTCAGGGACAGAAGGTGGCAGACGAGTTTGCTCCGAGTGCCTGGAGAAGGAGCTGTGCTATTACTCAGAAGTTTAAGAACATTGAATTTCTGGGTGGCTCCCACCCCCCCAGGTTGCTCTCACCTTTACAGGTGCCTGGCACAGGCTCTGATATGGCCCTGCTGGAAAAGCAGCCCCTCACCCACAGGGCTGGGTTTGCTAAAGCCTGAGAATTTCTGTTGTGAAACATATATTGGTTATTTGTTAGCTTTTAGTCGTTCAGCTACAGGCATAGCAAAGAACAGGGCAAAGCAGGATTTAATAAAATCTTTCAATTTATGACATTTTTCTCAGTGTTGGAGGTTTTTATGAGTTGCTCGTGTAGCCAGCACCTAAGAGATATCTGAGAACAGAGCAATGGAACTAATCCTGGCATGGCCCATGCAAGAAGCAACACAGGCAGGACAAATCTGCCTTTTTTTTTTATTGGTTTGGTTTTGGTTGTTTTGTTGTTTTTTTTTTTGTGGTTTTTTTTGTGGTGGTGTTTTGGGCTTTTTGTTGTTTTTTTGTTTGTTATTTTTTTAAAATTGGGTTTTTTTGTTTGGTTGTTGTTGTTGTTGTTTTGGGGTTTTTTATAGGTTTGTTGGGTTTTGGTTTTTTTTTCAATGCAGGACAGTAATTTTTTCCCAGTGCAGAAAAGAAGACATCACTTCCCCATGGATGGCTGCTCCAACTGCAGCACCCACAGCATCACCTGCAGCAGAAGGTGTCATTAGCAAGAGAGGGCACAGTGGAGGCAGTACAGGAGGTGGCTCTCTCTTCCTGCTGCCTCCTCCAGCCCTGCTCAAAGCCCTGAGCTCAGCCAGGCTCAGCTACATCCTGCTGCCCTGAGCTCCTGCCTGCCTGCTCTGGACAGCAGGTTTGCTCCCAGGCTCCAGTGGGTTTTGTTCCCTTTAATTTGTGCCAAAGACGTGGGAAGTGTGGGGCTATAAAAGCTCTGCAGAGAGCCCTGAGGCCCCTGTGGAGGGGGACCTGGGTGGGTGGAGGAGGGCAGTGGCTCAGGTAAGAATCCTCCTCTCTTCTCTGGCATTGCTGCTTCCCAACTGAAATTTATCTTATTTTTAAACTTGATTTCCTCAGGAGCCTCTGCAGGCATCAGCAGAGGTCCCCTGCTATGCCCAGCGGTGCTGAAGAACCTGCTGGGGCTGCAGTTTGAGTCTGAGGAGAGGCTTCTTTCTTAGAAAAAAAAGTTGAACTGCAGTAGCAAACCTCAGAACTTGTGGTCTCAGCTGCTGCAAGGTCCAGGCTGTGCTGGAGGGTGTCATGGGCCTGATGGGAAGGAAGAGGGCATGCTGATGTGAAGCCTCCTGGCTTTAAAATTCCTATTTTAATGTTCCTGTCTTTAAAAAAAGAAAAAAGCTCTCCTGATATGTGTGTAAATAAATCTATCTATCTATCTATCTATCTATCTATCTATCTGTCTATCTGTATATTTATATATTAGGACCATGTGTGGATAAAGACAAGAGATGAGATCACCCTGATCAGGAGAAGGATGAGGCAGATGGGCCAGAGAAAATAATTATGGTCCTAGTGAGGAATACTTGAATTAAAAATACAAATGTGTTCCTCCAGCTCTCAAAGTCTCCAGTAATCAGGTGGTAAACTCCTGAGTTTACCACCACTAATTCCCTGATCCATCTTCCACTGCAGCAAAGCTCATGTTGCAGTCAGGATTTTCAGTTTTCACCTGATTATCAGGCTGCAAGTTGATGTTGCTCATCAGCCATTCCCTCTGCACTGGGACAGGTCTAAACTGTTGGTCAAATGTCATGTCATGGACAAATTCCAATTCTGAGGAGGGTTTGGCTCAGCTGCCATCTCCCAGAACAGGGAATTTCAAACTTCCAGGTGATGATGGAAAACTTTGGTTGTACTTTCTTTCCATACCAGGATACTTTAGTTTGTTTATCTAAGTCTTTATCAAATTCAGAGAAAAGCCATGAGATTAGGGTAGAGCTGGATCCTTTGAGACCCGTGGGGAGTTTTTTGACCAAAAGCTTTAGTTTTTTGATGCTTTGTCATTTGCATTATGAACAAATAAAGGTGAATAACAAACCTCCCCTACCCAAGTTAGAATATTTATTGGTAGTTCCAAACTGTAAAATGAAAGCTAAGTTTGCTGTATTGTAACTCTAGAAAATGAGTAGGCCATGCTCTATCTAGAGACAAACAGGACAGCAGCAGGGGTGTATCTTCTATTCCATTCCCTGCTAATATCCAATTTATAGGGAACACCTTTAGCTGGGAATTGTTTTCAAATGAGTTGCAGGGGAGCTGGCAAAAAGAGCTGTATTGCATTCATGTTCTCTTAAAGATTCAAAAGTGTTACGTAACAAAAAATTATCAATTCATGCCACTTCTTTAATGGACTTCCTAATGTATACTTTAAAAAATAAAAAAAAAAAATAAAAAAAAAAGTGGATTGCAGAGTTTTCTTCCCTAGCTGTCGAGGCTTCTATCAGGAGCAGCTTCAAAGCCATTTTTCTTTTCATATGCTTGTCTGGTGTGTCTAACTGAGCATGATTACTTTTTCCTAAATGAATAGATAATTTTGCCTTATTTTTAAGTAGAGCACCAGGATTTTTTTGTCTGTGACGCTCTTGGGCTGCATCTCAGGATGGCTTCGTGTAATGTCTGTTCATTATTTAATGAAATTTGTTTTGTGGGGTTTTTTTCCTTCCACCTGGCTTTGTTTCCGAGTCACATATTTTTGCCATAGAGCATTCAAACACACTTGAAATATTAATGAGGCAAGTAATGGCCCATTTCAATTGAAGTTTGCCATAATATGCAAGTAATCTTTCACAGGTCTCTGTTTTAGTAACGATGGTGATTAAAATGTCTCATTTTCTCCCCAGCTAAGGATTCTCGTTGGGTTTTGGGGTGTGACAGTCGTTAGCTGCATAGTGGCTGAACTCATTACAAGTGCTGGGAAAAGGGCTCTTGCTGGATGGGTTATGGATATTAAACTGCTTTTCAGGCCACACGCTCACTTTTGGCCAAATTTCCAAGGCCCTCGATAAATAGGTTAGGTGCTGGAAAAACCCAAACTGACTCTTAGGGTGGTGAAATGCTTTCATGGCCATCATGACTTCTAGTCCAAAGTTTGAGGTTTTGCCACCCCAGCTTGGGCAGGTCTCTGATCTTTTCCTGGGGCCAGCAGGGAGTAGGGGTTGGGTGGAAGATGAGGCTTTGACTTCCCATGCATTGCCCAGCCCAGCCACTGCCAGGTTGGCACTGTTAGTAGAAGGCACCTGAGATGGTGTTGCCTTTGGAAAACTTGACTGAAGGGTCAGTGTGGAAAAAAGGGAGAACAAAAGCTGCCTGTGGAGTCCAACATCACTGGTGGGATGGCTCCTCACTGCAGTGGCCAGGTCAGAAATGAGGGCAAGAGCCTCAGAGGAGGATGAATGACTACAGAGAGCCCAATCTCCTACTTTTACAAGAAGCTGTGTCAGAACTTTTGCTAATGTCATGACTTTCCTGGAGTCTCAAACCTCTAAAAGCTGCCTTCCAGGAAACGCAGCTTCCTTTGTGACCCCAGAGGAGAAAAGAGGTTTTTGATTTTGAAGATGTTAAGAGGCTCAGCAGCTTCACAGTGAATCTGTGAGAGCTTTGCATCACCTACAAACCCATTTTCCTTAGATGCCTGGCTTCTTTCAGGACTGTCAGGCTGTTCTGTGCTTAAGCTTTATTCAGACCTTGCAGAGAGATCTCTGTGTCTCGGTGTGTTGCTGTGAACAGAGAGCAAAATCTGGTTTTGGATGGGCTGAAAATGTGCACACAAGTGCTTTCCTGCAGCCCTGCCCGTGGGTTAGGTCTGGCAGGGGCTCTGGTGAGGGGGTGTCCCAGCCAGCACAGGGTTCTCCACTTGATTGAATGAGAAGTAAATATGGTTGGCTTCAAGCTGCAGAATCCAGTGTCAACAGCATGAGCTGCTTGGGGAAAATTGATTGAATATTATTGACATAATTCAATATATTGAATTCTATATCAAGCCAGAGCTGTTCTGCATTTTGTGCCTGTTTTGTGAATGCAGCGAGAACCCCTCCAGGATCAGGGTATGTGGTTGGGGGAGCACTGTCCCTCTGTGCTGAACACCCCATCCCTTCCCCGCTCTCTGAGTAAAGATGGAAAGGAAAAGGGAAGGAAAGCAAGGCGTGGATATTCCTGCTCCATCAGGGAAATTGGCTCTGCAAGTAAACAGCTACCTCAGGGAGGCAGGATTAGGTCCAAATCCTGGGAACGTAAATCACTCTGCAGCGAGTGCTTATCTGTAAGCCCTGATGGGGAGAGCCAGGCACCTCTTCCAACTCCCAGCTCTGCTGCTGATTTGCAATGAGAACTAGAGCCTTGAAGGTACCTGGAGAGGCACATTTATAGGAAAAGCCCCAGAGCTGAGGGGGCTGAAGGAGGAAAATCTGTGGAACCCCTGGAACTCTTATAAACATCATATTCTTGCAGCAGAAATCAGTAGCCATCCTTTCCTTTTCCCAGAGCCACCAGCCCCAGGGCCAAGTGAGCTGCCATATTTCCTTCTTCTCCTCTCTTTATTGTTCTCCATTTGTCTCTGCTGGCTGACTATTATGGAAACTATCATGGTCCTGGTACATGGTATGTGCATTGCTGGGTCTGCAGAATTACTACAGGGATGAGCTGGCAAGCCACTAATGTGTTTGGCTCCAAAATTGTTGTTATTTCTTAAGCTGACATAAAAGAGAGGGTCTGCATGTACTCATGGCAGAGATGCAAACACTCCATCTTTCTCAGAACTCCCTACACATGGACCTGGTTAAGGGATGTTTCTGTATTCCCCTGTAGAAAGGCAGCACTGTCTTTCTGCTGGTGGACGTGGGCCTTGTCCTGGTCTCGTTCACACTGCTGTCAGCTGGATGTAACCCCTCTGAAGCCAGAGTATAGAATGCAGCTCCTTGCCACGTTTACATATTCTACTCCTTACAGCATAATTTGTCCTAGTTTTTTAAGCACCGAATGTCTTCGTAGGAATTTCATTACAGAGCACAAGTTTTGTCAAGTGCATTCTGCTAGTTTTGCTGGAGGTTGCTAAGCATAGTCTATTTTTTTCTGAATCCTTTGTACTGATAATTATATTTGCTCATGCCACACAAAAATTAAAATACAGTATGTAGGAAAATGCAGCTTTGTGTCGAGTTCCTGGAAAAAAGGTTGCTCTTGTAAGGGAAGAACTTTCTGTGCTAGGAAACCTATCTCTGGTGACTCTTGGGGATGAAAACGGGGACAGTCTGAGGGTAATTTGGAGGATCTCAGCCTTCTTACCCAATGGCACAGCAGTCAGTGCTGATAATTGATTTCAACCCATCTGCAAGATGAACACCTGCTGTGCAATATGGCTCTGTAGGATTAGTTCTCCCTACATAGTTGGAGTAAAATCTCCATTGTTGACCTGCAAGATTGGGTGCCTGTTTGCTAAAATCTGAACCACATCCTACTGTGAAGTTAAGGGTTCTGTTGCAGTATATTTTAAGTACTCTGCCTTGACACTTCCACATTTCTGTGGATTTTAATGGGCTCCTTTTTTCTAAGGAAATTTAATTCCATTACTAAATAATGCATTTGGCCTCCAACCTGACTTGTGCTAATTACTCACGTGCTGAATGGGCTTTAAATCTTGTTTGGAAACACTATAGGGCTTATTGTCTTATTAAAAGCACCTAATGTGAGCCGTTCTTTTTAAGAATGCAATTGGTCCCTAATGAAACCAAACAGATAATGCAATAATTTTTCACTAAACTAATTATCAGAGCGGAAGATGCTAATGTGTTCCGCCAACTGTGTCCACGTCTCCTCGGTTAATGTGCAGCATGGCCACGGCTGCTCAGCAAGACTTTACATCTCTGCAAGCACAAAAAGGAGGCTGAATTTAGCTCAGGCTGTACCACCCCTGCCTGCACTTAGTGCTAATCAAATGGATTTTCTTCCTCAGAGGACTCGCAGGGACCTCATTTACACGGATTCCTGAGGGGGTTGGATTTCTGGGTTTTCTGCTTGCAAAGGTCCCAAGTACCCAATTCTCAAAAATTACATTTCTTCAGCTGTGCTGGAAATTGAGGTACCCAAAGTCAATGGCCACTTGAAAATATCCAGGAGATGTTTCTTCAAGCATTGAAATAGAGCTCTGTGCACAAATGTGGGATCCTGACCACACATGTGTGCAGGGCCTGACAAAATCGTCACAGCTCCACGCCTGACAGAGCTCAAGGAGAGCTTGGACAATGCTCTCAGGTCATGGTGTGGCTCTTGGGGATGGCCCAGGAGTTGGACTCGATGATCCTTGTGAGTGCCTTCCACCTCAGCCTGTTCTGTCATTCTGTGTATTACTGAGAATGACCTCTTGTTTTCAATTAACTGCAGTACACAAAAAGGGTGGGCTTTAAAAAGGGACTAAACAAATACTGAGGCTGCAGGAAACCTGGTCCTGTGTGCAAAGATGTGCAAAGGCTGCAGAAAGCCCTGAGTGCTGAGAAAACTGTCCTTTCCTCGGAAGAAGAAAAAAATGAAGAGTGAAGGAAGAGAAGTGAAGTTTCACCTTGAGCAAATGCCACGTGTGCTTCCCTAGCTCTCCTCAGAGCAGGCTACACTGAAAACAGAATTGCAGCTTTGGCAAGGACTGGGATTTGCCTGTCTGATTGCTGTTACTTCCCAAAACAAATAAACAAAACACAATTATCTTTCAATGTTACCCAGGCTAATGTGTAGAAGTGGCACTGGGGAGTAAGGAGAGTAGAGGACACCAGGCTAAAGTCATTAATTGGTAATGGAGTGTGTATATTTGTCAACAAGATGCTCAGCTTGGAGAGCTGAACAAAAAGAAAACAAGCTGCAGAAAAACAAATGCATACCAAGCCTTGTCACTGATATTTATTTAACAGCCTGTCACAAGCAGAAAATGTGGATCAAAGGTAGGAAAGGCAAGGAAGGAGCAGTTTGAGTCCAAGGCATCTGTTCTGCATTGCATCAGGGTTCACTCGTGGATCAGGGTATGTTCTGCCACATCGTGTTACATCAAGCGAGTTGTGAAATGATGGAGCCTAATGCAGAGTGAGTGTTGCGAATGGGAAGAAAAACAACAACCCGTTGTTTTCTTATTCATTACTCGCCATGGGTTTGGGGGTTATCCAGGAACAGAGATGCTGTTTTAAGTGAGGCAGAGAGTTAAGATTGCCAGGATGTGCTTGGTAAGAGAGCCCTGCAAATTGCTTATGGGATTTGATGTTGTCCTATCCTGCCTCCAGAACAAATCATGCTGGTAGGGGGTTTGGGTTTTCCTTTCTCAGTCATTGGAAAAACATTTACAGAAGAACCCTTCAGTCTAAATTAAAAAAAAATAAGTCTTAAAGGGTTTTTCCTTCTTAATCTCAGATCCTTTTACTGGCTGCACCTTCCTCTTTCTCAGCTCCTCAGGTTGGTCCTGCCCCCTCAGTGGAAGTGCAGGGTGAGGTTCACTGGGTTTGTTTGGTGATGAAGGTTGTGGCATTGCACTTCTCCAGTGGGAATGCTGCTGGAGAGATGCACATTTCCCCTCTGGCCACTTAAGCAGAGGTGACTGCTGGCCTCAAAGGACCAGCAGAGGTAACTGCACTCCGATGTGTTTTTGGCCAAGCAATGTGAACATGAAGCTTAACTGGATAAGAGATGGGAACAGCTGAGGGTCCAGAGAGAAACTGCCAGTTGAAAAATAAGCATTGTTCAGCTACCAACAGAATGAACTTGAAATTCAATGCATAATTTTCATGTCTTTGCATCAGAAAGCAATTTGGGAAAGGAATTGATTTAAATGACTGGAATTTCTTTTAAAAGCTTTACAGGCTCCCTTCTTAACCAGCCCCAGTGCTAAGGAGATGAGTGATCAGTGAGAGAAATTGCAGCAAATAATGGAAGCAACTGGTTTATGATATTGCACTGTGTCAAACAAAAGCAGTGTGTGCTGAGCAGCCTCTGAGCACTGTTCCTCACACTGAGCCCATGTGCCTGCACTGAGGATGACTGTGCAGGTCTGGCTGGCAGTGAGGAGCTGCCTTGGTGACTTTCCACTTGCCTCGCCGTGCTGATGGAAGCAGCGGCCACCGCAGCGGCGGCGGCCGGGGTCATTAATCACCTCCCCAGCTGCAGCTCCTGCACCTCCTGGCCCTGCTCGTGTGCAGGAAATGTCGCCTCCAGGATTAATGGGTATTGATGAACTTGCTTAGCAACCTCATCCCAGCTGGCAGCGATCCCTGGGGATGCACAGCCTCCCTGTGCTCGGACAGAAACACCGACCCTGTGCAGAGCAGTGCTGGGCTGCAAGAGGGAAATGAGCTTGTGCCAGCTCTGTGTTTTAAGTCTGAGTCCCGTTTATGCTCTGTCTAAGCCCAGTCTGGTGGCTCCAACACGCAGCTTTTGGCCAACCAGGGCCAACATCTTCAGTTTCAGAACAGTGTCTCGTGTTTCACTAAACTGCTGGCTTTGGATAGGAATTGCAGCAGTAGCACGATCCACATGCTGAGAGTGCCTCTGGAGACTCAGGCTGGGGATAATCACATCCTTTTCATACTGCTAATAATTAACTATTAAAACAATTTACTAATGGATGTAGTGGCTTCTTTAAATGATGAATTGATATGATTTAACACAGCTATGAGATATGGGCTTGATGCAAGTATTACTGAGTGCAAATCCAGCCTGCATTATAGCCTGTTGAGGTCAGAATCTATTAGCCATAATTCCTCTTAGCCTAAATTCCCTTCATCTATGGAATAAATTTTTCCTACAGAAATTATTCTAAAACCTTCAAAACCAGAGCTGCATGTACTGTTATCATAAGGCAATGTATGCTGTCATTCACTAAGTGGAGGAGAAGGGTGTTTATAAAAACTCCAGCCAAAAATATAGCACATATATATATAGTATAAAATGTAATATAGTGTTACCTAATGCAGTAAATTTATTGGATTTTTTTTTTTAATGGATGAACCTTGTGTGCCTGAAGAGATGAAATTATATTTACTGGCATGAACTGAATGGGTTTAATCAGAGTAACAGCTGTTGAATGGGTCTAACATCTATTAATTGAATATGGAACTAGATTTACCTGATTCTTTCTTTTAAGAGGTTTCCAGTATTTACACAACATAACTGTCACAGAAAGTTTAATTAGATATCTGAGACCTCCCAGATCTTGTCAAATTAATTTCTGAACTCTTGACATTTCTGTGACAATACTGTCCTAATTCTACTTGTAGCATGTTCTTAAGACAACTCTAATAACTAAGAGTCATGTCTGACAAAATAAAGACAAGCTGTTATTTCTCTCGAAGAAATGACAGTTCCATTTTTCAAAAGCGAAGGGAAGGCTGCTCACCGTTTTACTTCCTGCAGCAGCAAAATTTCCAGGCGTGGGACTGGCAAAACAAAGAGTTACTTGCTGTAGGTAAAGGGCTTTTCTTTGCATCCAACCACTGCGCTTGGATGGAAAGGTCAGGTGTGTCAGAGATGGTTAAGGCTTTGAAGAAGACAGATGTGTGTATGCAGAAAGAACATAAAGGGGATTGGAATAGCTTAAAGGAATAAGCAGAATTGGAAAGATCTGGGCTTTCAACTTGGTCCTGCTATTGAAGTCATTGTTAGTCTTCTCCCCAACTGAGGAAAAAATGTCTTGGGGGGGAAAAATGCAGGAAAAAAATGAAATATTAAATGTGTTTTTCTGGCTATCTAAACTGCTGGAATTATAAGAGTGCAAATTACTCCAAGCTTTTAGCAACAGAGTAGAATCCACTTGACCTTTCTTTCCTCTCCAGCCTTGTTTTGTCTTCAGCCCTGGGTTGGGATTGTGGGGACAGGTGCTGGCTGTGCTACGAAAGTGGAGGGGGGGAACAAAAAAGTGCCCTGCAGGCTCCAAGCCTGGAGAAGGCAGGAGGGAGTGTGCATGTGCAGGACCTGGCTGTGCTCTTATTCTCAGCCAGGCAGGTTTCTGTGCAATAATTGATCTGGGCTTGCTTAGGAGTTTAGCAATCAAAACCTGCTGCCCATCCACAGAGGGAGGGAGCCCCTGTGGTCTCCCAGCCTGTCCCCACTGACTGTGACAACCACTGCCCTACCTGGCACCAGCACAGAGAACAGCAAAACCCTGTGCAACCCCAGCCCTGCGTGAAGGAGTCTCCACATTTAAAATACCCTTTTGCAGGGATGGTGTTGGAGAACCTGCTCTGCCCATCACCAAACCCACGAGGTCTGTGCAGGGTTTGCTGCATTCCAGTCCCCCCTGATCAGCTGAGCACTGCCTGGGGAACCCTCACACCCTCCCCACCTCCACGGGGCTGCACGGAGCTGTGAATAAAACATCACGCTCAGTCTAAACAAGAAGAAATTCCCCGGCACATAATCAGTTTATTGCAAATGGGGATGGCTTCTGGCACTTTCTTCAGTGAGGCTGCAGTCTGGGGTGGCCGTGGGTGTCTGGCAGCAGCCAATACTCATTAAATAATCCTGCCCACCCATGCTGCCCCGTTTGGTTCGTCTGCCTCCACGATGTTCCATCAGGGACTGATTTGGGAGATTGAAAAGCTTCTACATCTTCTCATTACCCCTGCAATGTCCCCTCTGAGAGGGGGATTGGAATTTCTGGTCCCTCACATGTAATCTTCACCGTGCCATATTTGCCACTTCTATTTATTTTCCATTTTAACACTTGTAAGACTGGAATGGACTTTTTTTATAGAGGCATTACTGTTATGGGGAAAAAGTCAACATCTGCCAGCTCTTGCAGTAGAGATGCTCTGGGTTTCTCTTTTTCCTTGCTACCTAGAAACCATTGTGTTAACAGAGATCTTGCTGGAATGCTTCCTGTGAAAAATGTAAAAAACCCTGTAAAAAGGTAAAAACATTTATGTTAGAAATGTTCACCTATATAATGAAAAAAAGGGGGGACCTGAGTGGGAATAGGGTGGGAGGGGGAAAGGGACAGGAGGAGGGATAGGATGGGGAAGGATAAGATGTCCATATTTTGAATTTCTAAGTTCCATGTAAGAACATGTACATATTTCAAGAAAAGCAGGCACTTTGGGCCAAAAAAAAAAAAAAAAAAAGAAATATCAGTTGAAGGCATGATTTTCCTCTGAAAAATAGAATTAAACAGGACAGTTTTAATGAGTTTAATCATGAAGTCTGACAGTAGATGTTGACCTGGTAATGGTTCTCTGCTGTGAGAAAATGGGTTATTTACAACCAGAATCACTGCTGCTATTTTTCATTCTACTAAGTAAATTATAGTAAAATTATTCACATGATGCCATTGTTGTGTGAAGTTCAGTGAAAAACTAATTCCCTTCAGCTTTTTGAAACCTCATCCTTATTCTTTTACAGTTTCCTCAGAGATTGCAAAAAAAAAAAAAAAAATCTGGCTGCATCAACATACATGGTGTGATGAACCTAAAAGACTTTTTAGAGATTTATCTACTGAATTTCCTATGCAGAAGTTTAATGGATACACCACAAAACAGCACTTTACTTATTTGTTAATTGAATTGAATAATTATCCAATTGACTCTTATATGTGAGGATTTTTTTTCTCCATTAGCAGAGCTAAAAGCACATGGAAAAGCTGTAGGTGTGTTCCAGCCCTTCTTTGCATGCATCACTCAGAAAATAGTGTCTTTTTCATAGCAGTGGCAGTAACCAGCTAATAACCTGCATTAGGAAGGCTCTAAGAACTGGCAAGCGTTTTCTCTTCCTCCATGTTACATATTTTGTCAAGGCTTTTCACAGCTCTGGCTGCTGCAATTCCTTGTCTTTCTCCAAAACTCATTTTCCTTTTGAGCTGATGAGAGTTTTCTCTTGGGCAGATCCTCCTTTTTCCTGGATGCTCTCTGGCAGCCCTTGGGAGCTGTGTTGTGCCAGGGCAGCATCACCCCAGTGCCATCAGCTCTGGAATTGCCCTTTCCATACCCAGGATGGAGAAGCCAAAGCAGGAGCTCAGGGACTGGAACCACAGGGGTTTGCCCACCAGAAGGATCCCTGAAGGGCTGTGAAGTCCAGAATCTCTTACTCTCTTCCACGTTCTTCTAATGATTTTCTTAGAAGAGTTTCTTGATGGGGAACAGAGAAGGTCAAGTTGGTTCAAGGTGCTGCTGAATTTTATTCTTTTTTGACAATTTTAAGAGGTTTTTCTTTGGTTGCTTTTGATTTGGTTCATATATTGGCTGCTGTAACAAAAGCCCTCGTACAAAATTTTCTGCATTCACAGTTTATTGCTAAATGTCTATTGTAGACCTCTCCCTCCACCTCAGAAAAAAAAACCCACACCAGAGTGAGGGAAGAATTTAAACTCAACCTACAGGTGCTACCAGCTGGATGTACTTGATCACCGTGTTGAGTATAGAAACTTCAGCTTAAACTGTACCAAGTTTAAACCATTTTACATGTGGCATTAACAGGATGTAAAGTATTACTGGTCCTACCAGCTTTTCCTCCCAAAAACTTTGGGGTTGACATTGGGTCTTCTTGGAAAAGGAAGGGGAGGAGAGGAACCCCCTGGGACCTAATGCTGATTAAAGACTGTCCCAGAGAGTTTATGGCTCAGCCATGGAGTAGGTGTTTGCTGAGTGAGTAAGTGTGCTGTGACCTGGCTCTGAGCAGACAGGCAGCATCTGAGGTGTGAAGAGAGGTAAAAATCAATAAATACACCATTTACCATTTACTCAGCCCAAACAAAATACTTCATGGAGACATTGATGTGGCTTTAAGAAGTGAGAGCACAAATTACAGTTCCAGAGCAACGTGGACAGCAAGGCTTCATGGAATTCTGCTGCCTGTATTTACAACTCACTTAAAACACTGGGCCAGGGTGCTTTGTTATTATTGCTACAGCTTTTCTTCCTCTTCTTCTCACTGCTTCTGTGGCATGATGTCTCAGGAAAGGGGTCTCTGCCCCTCCATGTACAGTTGCTAAATGAGGAAGAGGTGAATGGATCTTTCCAGCATTTATTCCAACTCAATAAGCTCATTAATTGGGACTGTGTTAAAAGTTCTGCTCTTCTTCTTGGCAAAACTTCCCCTTGAGTTTCCCTGTTTCTCACCTCCCACCTCCCCTCACTTGCTGATTTCTCTATCTGGAAAAAAATTGCATTGAAAGTGGAGAAGAGCAATCCTTGTCAGGGACAGGCTTAAAGGCTCTCTGTTAGATAACCTCAGTCCAGTTAGGAGCCTCCCAGCAAAGCTCTGACTACCTGGTGCAACACCCATCTCCCAGGTGTGATTCTATGGATAACAGCTCTTCAGACCCAGGTTACAAACATCTGATCAAGAGTGTGTTTCTGATGATTCGTGCTCAGCACCAGAGGCTGCAGTTCCAGATGATCCAAAAGGATTTCCTGATCTTGAGTAGAATAAAAGAGCCAGAGTGCAGGGAAGAGCAGATAAACCCACTTGTTGCTGCTTGTTCTATCCTTGACCTCTCAGAAGTAATGACTAGCCGTAATTTCACCTTCTAATTTCATTTTTTTAGGGGGCTGAGTGTTTATAAAACTTTTTCAAGGGAGCTGCTGGAGTGTGCTCCTGAAAGACCATCTCTGGTGAATAATCAGCTGAAATTCTAATGAGAAAATCCTTTCAGTGGCCAACAGCCTTCCTACTCCAATGCTGCATTATCAGCTCCAAATTATTCGGACACATCTGAGGAACTTACTTTAGGCAGCTTAGGAGATAAATTCAGTGCAGCAAGTTATTGTGATTGATTTAAGTATTTAAGACTTATCCTAAAAACCTGGTTTGCTCAATCCGCCTCCTAACACGCTTCCATTGAAGCCCTTTTTTTTCTGGTTAAAAATCAACCTGAGTGCAGCAATTTCCCTCTTGCTGGCCAGGGGTGATTCTCCTGCACCCTCTGGGGCTGTGGGTGATGCAGTGCTTCAGAGGCAATGAGCTCTCCACCAGATTGCCTCATTTTTTACACTCCTGTGACTTCAGCCCTGCTGTTCTACGGTGCCTTCCCCCTTGGGTCTGAGAGGGAGAGTTTGTTCCAAAGAGAATTTATATATTTATTTTTAAAGGCCATTAAAGAGACTAATGTTGCTCTGTTCGAGGGGAGATTAGAAGCTGGTGCCCAGGAGTGCTGGCAGGATGTGCACACACGTGTGGGCTCAGGGAGAGCCCTCACAAACGCCATCCATCACTGGGACATCCCAGTCCCCATTCCATCTCCCAGGCTGGCTGCAGCCCATGTAGGGTTGTGTGGGGTAGCTCTGGGTGTGTGTTTGTACAGCATAAACAGGTGCACAGTTATTTCTTAGAGGTGGCTCACAATGGGTGGAATGAGAGAACCTCACAGGCATTTTTGTTGCCTTCTCCCCCCTCCCTATCATCGTATTGTATTCCCAAGGAGAATTTGTATTTCCCCCTGGACACTGCCCTGAGCATGAACACAGCTCATTCCGGCAGTGCCTTGTCTGGATGAATACTCACTCAGCACATCTATTTCTCCAACATTCAAAAGATGATTTTTTTTTCACTCCCCTCTTAGCAGGTTTCTTGTGCTAGAAACTTCCATACTGTCTCATCAGGACACTCCTCTCCAAATCCTTTGAGACATGATGCAAAATCAAGGCTGCTATTAACCACTTGTTCTTTCACCCATTCCCTTTTTAACACTTTAAACTCACAAGTAATCCCTGCTCACTGAGTTAACTCCTACTCCAGGTAATTTTTAATCTGCCATTTGCCACTGCAATGAATTTCCCTGTGCTTAGGACAGGGACAAGGTAGGACCTGAGACATGGAATTGCACGACAGGTAACAGGCCCAGTGAACTTCAGGTCGGTGAGGCTTGTGCAATATTAGTTCATTCTGCAGCTGGATGTGAATCCTATTGATATTAAATATCTTTCCAGGAGGGCTGAGTGTTTGAAGGACAAGCATTCATAATTTGCTTTGACATTTGACATGATCAAGCAAGTAAAGGAATAATATTCCATTTCTCCATTGTCAAAAAGATAATGAGTTTCATAAGTATTGGTATTATGGGAAAAATAGAGCCTATGTGGTGTAAAATGTGTGAGAGATGCTATATATTCTTCTATAAATTGCATATATCGTGTTCTTTTGTTGGCCCTATTCAAACACAGCATGCCTATCCTTTTTAATTTTCTGGTTTGCTGTGCAAGTCCCTAACAAAAAATATTTCTTTTTTTTTTTTAAATGAAAAAGTTTTCTTGAAATTATTTATAGAAAGAGCAGTGCTGTCATCGAGTCTGTCTCATCATATCATTCTTGGGCATCAATTTCTAGGCTCGGATGACAAACCATAGCAGCTACTTTTCCAATAGCAGCATCTGGCTTCCTGGCAAACTTGAAACGCAGTTATCTGGAAAGCTTTGGAGTTGCTTCTGAGCACATTTTATTTATTAGAAAGCAGTTGTGTTGCTTTGCTGCCCATGACTAAGCCGAAGAATATTTAATATATTAAAAGGAGTAATAGAATCGAGGCCAAGCTGTGTCCCTCAAGTGGCAAGGAATGACAGCATTTTTCCTTTAAGATGACCGTTTGCTCAGCTCTGAAGGACAATCTGAAACTCTTTGCCCTCACTCCAGATGCTCTTTCAAAGGACTAAAAAAGGAATTCAGCCTTACAGCGCCTCGAACAAAATTCGAGTTCACCCTTTCCTAGACTGAACACTCTGAAATGTGATGGTGACTTGTCTGCCAGCCTTGCTGGAGGAAGAAGACCCTCTGCACAGAGTGGGGTCCTCAAAGGTGAAAGACACAATGTCCTTCCAATTTATGGTGAATTATAATAAAAGGAATAGATGGGTCTGTGGGTCAGGTTCTGTGCCATCCCTGAAAATGAGTGAATCCAGCCTTTGTTTCACCACAGAATTTATGAGCTTGGTAAATCATTTGGATCCAGCTCTGCAAAGATCTCCTAAGGTAGCTTAGTAGGTATCATGATAATCTGCAAGATGTGATCCAAAGTACATGAAAGTACAGTTCCAGGAACAATTTTAGTAGTACTCCTTCTTAACCATACCTGTGACCCACTGACACCTTCTGCCACGTCCCAGATTCCTGCAAGGTTCTGTGCTCAGGCTGTGCTCAGGATGTGAAGTTCTGCTGCTGATCTGAGGGTTTAATCAAATCTCACCACTGCCCTGGGGATAAAAGGAGATTATCCAACACTGTACAAAAAGTATGAAACATCCAGTTCTCCATACATAGCATAATCTGAAGGAGGTTGTTAAGGATTATTTTTCCCCCATATCAATCAAATTAAATAGGAAAGACACCAAGACCCATAGAAGATGACAATCACCAAGGATATAGATGTCCTTATAGTTTTAGGACATTCCTAGATACTAAAATTCATTCTCACATGCACAGAGCTAAAAGCTGAGAAAGAACAAGGGAGGATGAAATATCTGTTCCAGGCTTTGATGATGGTTAGACTGTATCTACATCAAAAGCCCTATTTAATTGAAGTGATTATTTTCATTCTGAGAAAGAACTCTCTCGAGTTCTTCTTGAGCAATTTCCAAAAGTTTTTTTCAGTGAAATTCTAGTGTTATTTTTCTAGATGATAGATTTTTTAAAAAAATAAGAAAGCCTAATCTGTTAAACCCAATATGTTTGACACTTAGCAGCAGTAATGCTAAATGGTAACATCTTGCAGTTTTCTTCTGATACCAGTGGTGTCTCTGGGGCAGGATTTTATTAGTGACAGCTCTCACTGAATTCTGTTAAAGCCAAAGTTTTGTCTCCAAAGTAACTGTTATTCAGTTCAGAAATAAAATGATCAGGCACAAGATTTCATTTAAAGCTTTGAACATCAACGTCAAGGAATCAAAACAATTCTGTTTCAAGATCCTGTTTCTCCAGGGTAAAAATTATTTCTGGGTTTGGACTCTCGTCCTTGCACGGTGTCGTGCTGAATTACAGGGAGACACTGTGGGGCTTTCTCTTCTCATTGTCCTAAGCTTCTGCCTCTGGTCTGAGCTTGGAACAATTGGGTCTTAATTCTGATTGAGGATGGAGGAGGCTACTGCAGTGCAAAATGCCCTGCCAAGGCTGCTCTGATGCTACATTCAATGGCAGCTTTATAAGGCTGTATCGTAAGCAAAGCCTGCGAATCAAAGGTGACACGGTGGGCAACCTTTGCTGCATGCAGTGGGTCAGAGAGATTTTGTGTTTGAGAAAAGACTACACGCTTTTCTGCTGTTGAAGAGCGTAAGCACTTTTGCCTTCCTTCCGCCACGAATGGAGATTATTCAATGGTTGGATTTAATGAATTCAAAATCCTTAGAAAATCACTAGAGCCAGACATCAATGTAAAATACTCCACCAGCTTTCTGTAGTGGAATATAATATTAGCTCTCCCACAATCTACTTCATGCATTTCAAAAGAATAGAGAACATTTTTAAACTAAAGAAGATAGCTTGGGCAGAAAATGATTGCCTGCCTTGGATGCCGCTCTGTAACCCTTCAGGAGCCTGAGTTATTTCTCTCGGGGCAGGAGAAACAGAAACAGATGTCTTCTTTGCAAAAATGGGAGGAGGAGGAAGAGGAGCAAGATATTTTATTAATAAATTCTGTTAATGTGCTGTTATCTTGCACAGTCAATAGGAGTGGTGCTGCAGGGCTGGTGGCTCCGAGCCCGTGGAAGCTCTGCTGTTGTGTGTCCCCTTCCTGCTGGTGGAGGCTGCTGAGAATCCACCAGTTCCACCACCATCCTCCCTGTGTCCTGTGGAATGTCTGGACTGGGAGTGCTCAAGGAGGACGTTTCAGTGCCATGTGGAATCTCTGCTCTGGGTACAGCCCACCCAGCCCTCCCCCTCCCTCTGCTCCTTGCTGTGGGGAGACAGCCATAAGCATCTCTCCCAGCAATATCGTAATACAAATAAATAATATTAATTAACGCTTGATAGGTTTAAAAAGCTATGGAAATCGCTTCTCTCCTGCTGTTTCAGTATCTCATTTCCCCACTCTGTCCAAACCCCCAAAGCCCAGAGGTACAAACATATATTTCAAATGAGAAGTTTGTTGAACCTCATTAAACGTAAATGCTCCATCCAGTTTTTCCGAATGAGGTTTCTCTGCTTTGAGAATCAGGAAGAACCTGATTTTGTTTTTCCATCCCTAATGGAGACATTCATTTAGAAGGTGATTTTTGCAAAGGCACTGATACACCTACAAACCACAACTGAAAAGAAAAGCATAATTTACATTTTTAAACCAAGCATCTGACTTTGGAGCTCTTCTATGTTTATAGGCTTCATGTCTGAGCAATTCGCCGAGGTGTCTGTGGAATAAGGACCAGCTTTTAATTTGTATTTGCTTTTTGTTCTCCCAGTTTTTTTTTTCTGAAAAGGACGAGCAGCTGAAAAGCCTCTCTGCGTTGGTATGCTGAGCATTGGAGTCACACAAGCACCTGCAGCCATCCACGCACTGCTCGGCAAGAGCACTGTATTTCTCGAGGTTTGTAGCTCTTGTCCTCCCACTCCCTAATTCATATACATAAAACTGGTGTGCTGCCACGTTCCCTCCACACAAATGCATTAGCTGATCAGGAAGCCTTCCCATTCATCTGGCTTGTCACTCGGATGAGGTGGAGGCAGGACCGACTTGTCAACTCGCGGTGATGAGAGTGAGGGGTGGAAGACAGGATAACGCGACAAAAATGGTGTAGATATTTCTCCCCTTGGTTTTCCAAGGGAAAATATTTTCAGGTGCTGGATTGTCTCCATACCCTTCCAAACAGGAGCAAACCAGCAACCCAAATACTTGCCTACAACCTCCTTGCGTAATTAATCGCAGAGTGAGGCTGCAGGAGGAAATCATGGCTAAACCCCCTTGTTGGCTCTGTTGTAGCTCGCTGGCAATGTGGGCATCTTCTTGGAACTGCGATGCCTCATCCCCACTGTGTTTGGCACCGTTTCCACGGTGATTTCCAGGACAGCCCATGCAGCAGAAGGAAGGTGTGCAGAACCCACCCAAGGAAGAGCAGTGAAGGTGCAGAGCTTTGCACCTCTAGAGCGGGCAAGACCTCCCCGCTCTTCAGACAGATCCTGGCACGCTGCAGGGTTGAGAGCCAACCTCGTTCACACTCACACCTTCATGCCCCGTGAATTTCATAGAATTATGGAATGATTTGTGTTGGAAGGGACCTTACAGCCCATCTCATTCCATTAGACCGGGTAGCTCCGAGCCCCGTCCAACCTGCCTCGAACACTTCCCGGGACGGAACACGTCAGATGCGGCAGAGCCCGCTCAGACCGAGGGACCGGAGCGATGCTCGGCGGGCGCGTACCGGGGGCCGGGGCCGGGCTCTCCCCGGCGGGGCGGCGTCACGTCGAGGGTCGGGAGGCTCTGTGCCTCCGGTGCCCG
>VZTN01002607.1:35805-184279 GCA_013400515.1 Erpornis zantholeuca | reverse complement strand
AGCCGCCGGGCTGAGCCCCGCCGGAGCCGGAGCCGGGGCCGGAGCCGGAGCCGCGCCGCTGCCTCGGACACGGCCGAGGAGGAGGATGGCGTTACCGTGGCAACCGGCATCTCCGACATTGCCATGGGAACCGGCGGCGGGATGCGGAGCGCTGCCCAGGGGAGCGCTGCCCAGGGGGGCGACCTCGCTCCGCGACCATCGCCGGGGCTTCGGGGCTTCGAGGGGCTCCTGGCGGGGTCGGGGCTTTTGGGTGCTTTGGGGCGCACCTGAGCCCCGCAGGTTTTGGGGCTGGGGGTCCCCCCGGGACTTTGGTTTTAGGAGCTTTGGAGCTCAACCACAGCTCTCGGGCAGGACAGCGGGAACTCCAGTTCTTCCCAGTCTGCCCTCAGACAGAGACAGCGGGAGCTCGGGTGAAGGTGGTGTTGCCACCGCTCAGGTGCCTCAGTGTGGACTCGGGGTTGCTTAACACAGCCCGAGGGTCAGGCTGAAGGATAGGAACATCAAAAAGATGGGTGTTTTAGCGGCTGGGCTGGGCAGCAGGACCCCGCTCCCCGCAGAGGCCGAACATGTGGCTCCCGCTCCGAAAATGGAGTTGTGGAGAAGGCGCGGCGGTAACTGCCGGGACAAAGAAGCACATGGGTACTGCGAGGATTTGGCAGAGCAGGTTGCAAAGCCCAGATGGGAAATAACATCTGTGAGCCGAGAGCGCGGGGTTCTGACCGTGTGAAAGCGGCACATCCCCGGGAAAGGGACATGCGCTGGCAGTGGGGGCCGTGGCCACGGTGGCTCTGAAACCCCTCACCTGCTGGTCCATTCTGTCTGTGAAGAGCCAGCAGAGCCTCCGTGGTGCTGGAGGAACGGGAGAGCAGAGGAACGCTGGTGACTTGTGCCCAGCTGCTTTGTGGCTCGTGGGGGTGGGGGCACGCCGGAGCCTTCTCCCCACAGGGATGCACTTGGCTGCTGGGCACCCAGTTCCATCAGCACGGCTTAGCACACGGGAACTTTGCAAACCTGGCTTTGTGCTTTATTCCGGCTGGCAGGCGGCTCAGCCCAGATGAGCCCAGCTCCGGTTCAGAGAAGCAGCTGTGTTCAGATGGGTTTTTTTTCTCCCCAGAAAAGGCTGTGGCGTGGTAGAAAACACCTCATTCTCGCGTCTGTTCTCATCTTCTCTTTTAGCTAATGGTTTAAGACTACAGTCTAACATGATTTTTCTCTTAAAATACCGGATTTGCTATCTAGTAATAGTAGGCATACGTGGAAGAGCTGTAGGAAAAGGAAATATTTTTAGATGCTAAAGAGAGAAAGAATTATTGAAATGTGAAGGTTTATGGGTAATAGCAATGCTTGGCTTTATGACTCTTAAAGGAAATCTAACTCTCAGCATGGGCTTTTATGGCACCTGGAAAATGAGGGCTTGCATCTGAGAGCTCCTGAGTTTGCTTGAGAGATGCTGAGCATCCTCCACTTGAACTGAATCTTGTGATCTTCACTGAGCTTGTACTAAGTGTTTTTGGCCTCCGTTTTTCATGGAAAATAAGTTTGTTTGCATCTTGCAGGAGTTGCTGAACTTGCTCAGCTAGGCTGGACCAGTCAGGAAAAATCCCTGAGTTCCCAATGCTAGGATTTCTGTGTGGTCACCCAATAACACCATTCACAGGAGTGAAGTGCAGCTTCAACTGAAACTGGTGGAATGTCTGCCTTGATTTCACCTGGGCTTAAGTCAGAACTTTCTTTAGGAGAGCAGCAGTGAGGGGAGCTGTGAGGAATGGGCAGTGTTGAAGCAGCCGAGCCCCAGCCTCGCTGCATCGCTGGGCAGCGCCGGTGCTCTCCTGGCACTCACCAGGGTATTTGCTGAACAGCTGCACCCAGGAGTTGTGTGCAAGTAAAGCTCAAACCCCCATCAGTTTGGGGGATAAAAAGGCATTTCATGGGATGCATCAATCCAACAGCAAGGGAGCTGTTCTGCTCAAAAATTCAAATGCTCATAATCAAATTATAAAGTTACAATTTTTAAAGTTGTCAAATATGTGCTAAGAATGCCCAATTTGAGAAAGCTGTCATCTGTTCACAGAGATGAGGAGCAGAGACTACATTCTCTCCTCTTTTTTCAGTATGTTCTGTTTTGTAAGATAAAATCTATAGATACATTAAATTATTCATGTTTTAAACCATACCATGGGACTTGGATTTCAACAAGGAACCATTTCTTTGTTTTATAAAATAATAAAACCATTTCTAGAAGCTGATTTAAAACAACACTCTCTTGACCATTTCAGAGCCTTACTCATTTGAAGTGGCTGAGTCTTTTAGTAATATAAAGGTAATATTGCAATTCTGAGGAGATACGTAAGAGAAAAATAACTTCAGTTATGGATTTTTATACGTGATTAAATGGTCTGGCTTATTGGTGACCTATTTTTAGAAATCTTCTGGTGTTTTGGAAAAATAATTGTAAAAACCACCTTAATTTATTTTAATGGTCTTAATTGCCATTTTACTCTTATGTCAAAAAGACAAATCTGAGACACAAATGTGCAGAAGCTGAAAATGCCTTAAACAGACTCTGAAATTGCTTTTGACATACAGAAAGCATTTCGCTGGGCAGATTTCAATTGAAATTTCCCAGTAAAATCTTTCTCAACTCTATCCACGAAACAATCCGTGTGCTGGATTTTGAGCAATCACCTGTTCAGTAGCCCCAAATTCCAAGACTTCCAACAAAATTGCTGAAACAGGATGTAAAAGGATAACCTTATAATTCAATTATCCTCGATGTTTTTCTGATTTTCTTTGAAACAGTATTTTACAACAAATTGACATCATAATTGGAGTGATACAGCTTAGGGATCAAGTATATTATCGTTGTTTGGACCTGCAGGGATGAAGTCATGTTTCAGTACTAGTAGTTGATACTACTATGGAGCTTAGTCACTGAAGAAGCAGCGTTAATGATACATCAGTCAAACTCTTGCCTGTCTAATCCCAATTTTGTTCTTTTAGCATGTTTGTCAAAGGTGGAGGTAGGAGGTTCATTGAGTGGATTTTAAATAACAGCACTGTTTCTGCGTGGATTTTAAAAAGTTACATCCAAGGTAATTGCCTTCGGTCGGAAACTGAAATGATTCCTGGTGTGGATGTGCAGAACAGAAGTGGCTGAGCCTCTGCAGGAAGATGGCCCAGGGGCTCCCTGGCAAAGCTGGGGTTTGGTTTTCTGGGCCCAAGACAGCCACAATAACTGCAGCCTTGGCAGCTGAAGTTAAAATGTCACCAGAGCAGGGAGTTTCTGACGGAGCCCCCATGCAACAATCAACCTGAAACCTGCACCCCAGCCCACAAATTCACAAGAAGAGCAAATCAGCCCTATTTTGGGTGGCTGCTGTTCTGTTCCATGTCCACACTCAAGCTGTGGTGGCTGTCACAAGCTGTGGGTCCCTGGGTGCAGAGCAGGGTCTTGCAAACACAGCAAATGCTGCGTCCTGTGAATAACCATTTTGTGGTCAACCTAACGTGAGAAAGGGAGATTAAACCATTCTGATTTCCCAGCAGCCCCTATTCCTATGGGAAATGTGCAGCACAGCTTCGTAAGCCTCGCAGTCTTACGAGGAGGATCTGATTAAAGTATTTGCCTAGGAAAACACGATGTTAAAATCACCACTTTATCCACTGCTTATCTTGGTGAACAATCGTGCTGAAGTTAATAGGACAGCTCACAATGGAGCGCTCTGCTGGCTCTGTGACATCAAGATAGGAAATCAAGTAATGTACTTGTAATTTAAATTTATTCAAAGAGTATTTTATTAAACACTTCAGCATATGAATCTCTTTGAACCCATTGTGTCTACTGCTTTTAGCATTCCCTGTTTGCCGTGTACTTTTCGAGTGGTGCAATTGGCTATTTAATTCACGTGGGCCCACGTGTCCTTCCTGGCTGCGTGGCAGGAACATTTATAATGGGGAGGAAGGATCGAGTAAATCATTTATGATTTGAAAACTTGCACAAACGCACATTTGCACAATTATTTGCGAGTCTTCCAGCTTGGATGAATGCGCACAAACAGGGAACTGCGGCACCCACATGCGCTGCTTCCATGGATACTCCCGAAAACAAAATAAAAATGCTTATACCAATGTTTGAGGCAAGCAAATAGAGGCGGGCTGCTATCCATCAATACTGAAAATTCATGGCTCATCCAAAAAGAATGAATATTCCTTAGTATTCTCCAAGCACAGCTATGAAGCTCCAGCACCACCACTGTTGGTAATAAACTGAATACAATGCAGACTTTTTATTCCAATTCTGCAGCTGAAGTGTTACTTGGTGTAGAGCAAATGTTAAATAACTCTAAGATCAGACATGGGCTGCCTTGGAGGTTGTGTCCACAGGCACATTAAGAGGTGGTTGCTCTTCTCACTCTTTGCAGACACTTGAGCCTGTGCTCACACTGTGAAAGAAAAGTGGTTGCAAATGGAGAATACACAAATGGGTGTCTCTGCTCTGAAAATCTTGTTTTATGATGCCACGGCCTCTTTCTGGGACGATATATTTGAATTTTTGGACTCCTGAAGAGTGAACTTTCACCCGTGAATCTTTCAACACAAACATGAACCCATTAGTGAAGGACTTTGCTGAGATTCAGCCCGTGTTTTCTCTCTTTCATTCCATATGTCCTGCTCATACCATCTCAGTTTCCTTGGTGAAACACATGCTCTTAGGAAGGTCCATGTGCTTTAATCACTGTTTTTAAAAGCAATTCTTAGCACTCCGATGTCAGATTTGCAGCCCTGGCTGAAGCAGGGCAGTTTCGTGAGCAATTGATGGAGTGATTTTTTTTAACAGCCTTTTTAGGCTAATTTTTTTTTTTTTCATTTGTTAGAGTTTCTGAATTTGGAGCTGCCTTTATGGACACAGAGTTCAATCCCTTTGAAATATTGTCCATAGTATAAAATACTTTAAAATGCTGAGATATTTGGTGCTGAAGGACCTGTCAGTAGAAGATGGGTTAAGGTATTATCTACTCTCAGAAGAAAAGAAAGAAAAAAAGCATGTGTCTCCTCAATGCCCCTCTTTGAACATTTGTACAGAGGCTCTCAAATGATCGTATTGATGTCACAAAACATCTATTCTTCCCTGCTCTATGGAACAAGGCTCTGAAGCTAATTGACTGAATATATGTCACTTTAATGAATTAATTTGCTTTCTTGAACTCGATCTACTCCGTAGCCAGTAGGGAGCTATCAGGCTACACGAAGGTTTTGGTTTTTCCTCCGTGGCTCTCAGCATGTCAGATATCCCAGTGCACAACTTAGATCCCAAGGACTCTGTGTGCATTAGCAATGCTCCCCGAAGGCTGCAAACCAATGAAAGCACATTTGTAATCCAGCTGTAAAGCTTCTTCTACTGTGCAGGATGGAACCTGGAGAATATTAAATCTTACCTCGGTGTCAGGATTGTTCTGGGGAGGTTTCAGAAATGTTTTGTGAAGAGCCAAGGAGGCATTGGGTTGTACAAATAGGATACTCGTGGCTGTGTTGTGCTGTAGTTACTGTTTCGTTCTCTATATAGTCACACTGCATGTTCTGAGGACTTGACAGATGGCATTTGTGGTAGGATCTGTCAGAGCCATAGTAACTCATTTTGGGGTTTGTGGGGACCTTTGCAATGATGTAATGCAGTCTTCGGGCTTCGTTGAGCAGCTGTTACCTTTAAGTGACCTTCTGCCATGGGCTTTTATTGCTCTTTTTAGATACTGCCAGGGCTTGCCCTGCCTTCTGGCAGCTCTACTGACCCTGGCCAGCGTAAACTGGCAAAACAAGTCAATGCAACATTGTATTTTTCTTTGCTCCTGTGAAATTTCTACACAGTGATTATTCCTCCAGTACGTTCTGTCCCATTTGCTGGGTCACACAGCATCACCTGTGCTCAGGTCGTGCTGCCTCACCTGTAGCTTTGGTCAGAGTCTTGCCAGGTGCAAAACACCTCATAAAAAACTCAGGGAGAAGGGGAGTGTATCTGATGTCTCCATTCTGTAGTCTTGTGTATTTTTCCAGAAACAGAGGGAAAAAAAGAAAAAATATTAGGAAGGGAAGCAAGTGCTTTCATCTCATCTCTTATTCCTTTGAGGAGGTAGGAGTACTTAGGTACTGAGTGTAATCTGAAGTCTGTTATTAACACCTCTCAGCTCCCAGATATTTAGTTGGTGTCTCTGTGGTTTATGTGTTAAAGAGCAGCAATTTCTGTAGAATTTCTGTATCCCCAAACTGAAAATGGAGAGGGAGGAGGAGGAGAAGGAGGAGGAGGAGGGGGACGATGGGCTTGTGGCTCTGGGCTTTGCTAGGTTTCCTGCTTGATCTGGGGCCAGTTACTTCATCTTCCTGCCCCTGACTAGGAGGGATAACTGTGCTTCCTTTCCACCCACTTCCCTCTCATTCTAATAATAAAATGGAAACGAAGATGTGGAGAAACTGGGACACGGGGATAGGGCTGCCCAGCTCAGGGAAGACGCATGAACACTCCTTTAACTGGGGTTGAAGCATTTTGCTTGCAACTTATGTTTTATACATGCAATATTTGGTGTTTAAGCATGTCTTCCTTGAGGGACAGGATTAAGTCTGACTCTCCACCTACGTAAACTTAACTGCTTTCTAGGAAGGCGGTGGAATTATGCCAATATGAAGCCAATATAAGAGAAGGGATCGCAGATTTGTCCCTTCAATTGGACCTTTTCCTGCTGGGCCTTCTTTTCTGAGCCAAGGCTCATCTCAGGAAATAAATCAAACTATCAAACTGAAAAACTGTTCCTGCTTCCAAACATTACTCGGTGCTTATCTTCTTTTTAGATTTCTGTTTACTGGTATTTATTATGTCTCAGACTTATGGTTCAGCATCCAAATTCTTCCCAACAGATGGCAAGGCAGGATGCACAGGAGTAGTAAAATAAACAGGATAAATGCACAACTGCCCATATGTCTGAGAGGCTGATACACATTTATGACTTTAGAACAAAAGGGTGTTCTCAGCAGACAGCACCAGTGCTGGGCAGGACTTCATGGGTTTTTCTGCCTTGTTCTAAAGCCTCTCACTTATCCAGTGTGTTTTGATCAACTAAATTGCAATGTATTTTGTCCTCCCTCTTCTACTCCCAGATAGTTCTTTCCCTTAGTTATTTGTTTCCACTCCCACAGTACATCAATTCATTTTGTCTTCAACATTTTAATGTGGAAGGTGGCTCTTTCCTGGGCTTCAGCTCATATTTTTTCTTTCAGTGTGGTTGTGACTTTTTTGAGGGGCAGACAGAGGTGCTGGGGACCACAGCAACATTTGAGGCTTTCTCTATATTGAGATTTATCATAATATTAATGACAAGTGGCCTCTCTGCTATCTCAAAATAGCAAGCCTCCAGGCAAGCTGCCTGCAGGATGGATAGCCCAACCTAGACAGACTTTTGCTAGATTTCCCTTCAGATCTGGGGGCATTTTTGCCAGTTGTTGCATGCTGTGAGTCAAATGCAGTGGAAGCGTTGAAGCAGTTCTTGATTTAGCCTGGCAGATAGTCCAGCCTGTCTTTCTCCTCCTTCCTGTGGCATCCTGTCATCCCAAGATCTTTGTTCTCTTTCTCTTTTGCCTCTCCTTGCTGAAATGTTGTAACCTTCCTTCTGCTAAAGACATACCTTTGAAATTAGGTCTTCGATGACAGTGCCTGAGTCCTTCTCTAGAAAATGAGTAGATACTGCCCCAGGTAGAAAATTAACATTTTTAATTTCTCTTCTTAACTCTTGACCATCTCTGTGCCATCCTGCCAGTGAAAAATGAATAATCACTTACTTCTCCAAAGGTACAGTTTGGGTTCTCCTTTTCTCTACCTGTTTTACTTGTTTTTCAGAATTAATCCAGGCTCTTGCCTACTTTACAAATGACCCTGTAAGTTCTTCTTCAACAGAATTGAGTCATTTCTTGTCAAATGTTATCTGTGAAGGAATGATAGATTATAAACACTCAGTCATGGTATGAGGAGCTGGGTGAAGGGAGAGCACATTATGGAATTACAGTATTTCCTGTACCAAGTGCCAAGCCCTGATATGAATTAACCTCTTTTATTGTTCTTTTTTAAGCATTCCGCCTTTTAATTGCTGCTTTGGAATTGTGCCACTTAGTTGTGCCCTTTGAATGCTTCTCACTTAGCCAGTCCTGTTAGCTTGATAATGCCAAATGTTTCTGAGATATTCAGAAGCGCAGAACATCCTCTGCTCGAGTGGGAGAGGGACCCAGCTCAGGCAGGAATTACCACCCTTGTTTAGCTGCCAGCAGTTTTTTTCAGATGAAGTTAATAACCTTTTTTAAGTCACTGCCAATTCTCTACCAGGTGTTTCAGATCAGTTGTCTCCCATTTATACTTTTTAAATGATGCAGTTTGGTGTGGAATATGGATGACTGGATATTTTCTCCTGTCCAAATATATAGCATTCAATAACACTGGGATTGTTATTGTCTTCCTTGCATCCCAGAGGCACAGTTTATCTATTGGTGCTGCAAGGCATTAAAAAGGAACCATGACATGTCGCAATTATGACTTGAAATAGGATCTTGCCAGAGGAACATTGCCTAAATGTAATCAAATCTAAACTATAACTTATTGCAATACCTATCAGAGCTGTGCACACCTATCTCCCAGCTCGCTGGCTATCAGTGATAGCTGATAGCAAGGCACTGGATGATTTTGTTGGAAGAATTGTCATGCTGTTGGGGTTTTTTAGAGTTCAGCCCCCAGCATTCAACTGCCTGCAAGCAAATGAAATAAGGAACTCTCAATGCTGGAAGACCTTGTGACTATTTAGGCTGAGCTTTCAAAGGTATCCAGTTATGAAAGTTTGTGATACTCCTCCGTGCATGACTCACTAATGGCAATAGTGGGCTTTAATCATCTTTGTCCAGTGGATATTTTAAATTCAAGTAAACCATAGCAATGCTCCTTTACATAATGCATATATTTTAATGCAAAATTCGCTAGACTTGGGTTCTTTGTGTGTTAGTTTGGTTTTAGCCAGATGATGAAACAGCAAGTTGCATTGTGTCACATCACATTTTCATCCACGGGGATTGTGAGCAGGGTTGAGTCCCTCAAATTCACTGAACAGAGCCCTGGTACTGGAGCCAGGGAAGTCCAAAATGAATCATTAAACTCCAGATACGGCTCTGCTGGGTGTGGGAAGGTGATTTGCTTGCAACTATGAACTATCAAAACTTCAAGAACTTGATTTCCATTGGAGAGGGAGAGCCCCAGACTCTGCTCCCTCCCAGATTTAACATCTCCTGTTCCCACTTTGCCACCTGATGTACACCTGACTGTAAGCAGTTTATTCTGTACCATTGGAGCTCAGGAACAATATTAACCATTTCAAATGGAATTTATTAGAGCAACTGTTGGAAAATGTCAGTATCAAGCAGAGCTCTCCTAGACATGATAAAACATCAGTTATTAGATCTGGGAGCTCAGTAACAGCTTGGAAATGTTTCTTAAAACCAAGTTGCTAACCCAAACCAGTTGTGTCCTTACCCTCATCCTTCTGCCAGCCAGCAAGGGCTCAGTTATTTGCCATGACAGCAATTTGGGGGTCACCAGAGTGCTCTTTGCAGACAGACTGACCCCTTCCAGATGGAGCAGTAGGACACAGTCAGCTCGAGTCCAAAAGCCCCTCAGCACACACTGAACCCAAGCCAATGAACGTAGCAAGAGGCTGAGTTTCTTGGCTCATGTTTGGAGCTGCTTGGATGTTCCCACCCTGGGTTTGGATCAGAGCTGGTCCACGTCCCCCCAGCTCTGCCCACTGTGAAAACACATTTCTGTCTGTCGACAAAAGATGCTCCAAGACAGTGAGCAGACCTTCCAAAGGGTGAGGCCTTCAACCTCTATCCGAGTTTACATTGCGCTGAGAGTCAACCAAATTTCATTTTTTAAGTTACTTGGGTGTTTCAAAATATATTTGTCCAAGACTATGCCAATATCTGCTCACTGTGAGATCAAACATGCTGTGCTTTGCTCCAGAGGATGGGAAGCGTTTCTCCTTCGCTGTTTTGCTGTGCTCTCGTCCTTGCCTTTAGCACTGACAAACGCAGACGGTTCCGAGGTGCTTTGGGATTCTTAAAGATGCAAGACCTGAAATAAACCATGTAGCATTTAGGAATGATGTTCACAGCACCTCTTCTAATTATAGCCATTCGAACAATTCATTTGCAGTGTCCCGCTACGGTGGTGCTTATTAAAACAGGATCTTCTTTATAGTTGGGTAGCAAATTAAGAGGGGAAAAACACAGCTACCCCATGCCTTTGAAAGAGGTTTACCTTCATAATTTGCTTTCTAGGGATATTTCCTTTGTTTTCACTTGTGCTCCTGGTCTGATTTTTTAATGACTTACTTGGTGTCTCTTGGTAGCCATTTCCCAGTGACCTTTTTCTTCATTTTATTTTAATTTCTGTGTATAAATGGCAGCGTTCTAGCTGGAGACAGTCTTTGGGCACAGCACAAAAACCCCATAGGGAAGGGAAAAGAGGCCAGAAATTTTCCACCTGAATTTTAAAGTCTTAACCCAGGGCTTTGGCCACACAAAGAGCCAGCACACTCAGCTCTGCGGGATCGGGGAGCGCTCGCACACCAGAGCTGCATCCTGGTCCAGGATCAGGGCCAGACCTGGGCACCAGGACCTCACCATCAGCATCTCCAGGCATCAGCACTGGATGCAGCTACTCCCACAGGTTATCCCATTTTCTGGCATGGCTGCTGTGCCCCGGGAGGGCTGAGCAAGTGCTTGCAGCTGGCCAGAATATGGGTACACAGCTCCTAATGCTGATTTTATAGCATTAATGTGCACCTGTTTTGGTGGCCAACTGGCACCGTGCTCAGCCTAAAATGTCTGTGTAAGCTCTGTATTAAAAGAGGCCTAAGAATTAGCGTGTATCAAACATGTCATTAGACACGTGCCTGGTAGACATAATGCAGGATAATGAATATGATCACAAGAATAAATTAATAACCGAAAATATTTCTTATACGTGTGCACACTTAAAACAGGGTAGGAACTAAGTGACACTTGTGTCACCAGTTTATAATTAAAATGCAGTGCTTGAATGAAAATGTAAGCTTCAATTAGCCAGCACGACCCTGCTTCCGGCTTTACTTCCCACTGAAAAGCAACGATAACAAGCTCACATTTATTATCAGAGTTTTTCCTGGAGCTGTGCACTGAAACATGCTCACATCTGAGCCCTTTCACTGAAGACATTTTTTCGCTTCAGCAGTTTGGCATGCCATACAAAGGCTCTCTGATTTTTAGTGATGTTCACCTCCTCTTACATAAAAATGTTTTCTGTGCATATTATTTGGTTTTTAGTTAAAGTCCAGGTGCACGGGTTACTGAAGAACCAAAGGGATGGCTCATCACAGAGCACAATGGGTAATTATTGCTGAGCTTCACTGTGTTGCACAGACAAATCCTTTCTTGGAGCTCAGCATTGTGGCTGTGAGAGAGAAAATACCTACGATCCAGCCCAAAGTCCTACAAGGGTAAGAATAGATCCTGTGGGAGATGCTTTGCCCATTTCATTTTTAACTCTCTCAAGGGACAGAGCTTCATGGTTTTGTTTAGAGACACTATTTTGCATTTTAATTTCACCAGTGGGAAGTTAATACATATATAAATTATGAGGTCTCATGTGTTCCCATTTTCATCCCAAGAGGATGTTAGGCTTTTTGTAAAATGGCTAAATAATTCTCTGGGTTCTGCCCCCCATTTAAACCAAGATTTATCTTGATTTATGATCCAAATTTTGCTGCTTTGCCTTAGGATTTAGCTTAATTTCTGCAAGAGAGGGCAGAGTCTTTGGCTGTGCAGGCAGGAAGAAAACCACTCTTGGCTCCTGCCCAACCCCACACTTGGGGTAGCTGGTGCGAGGGGCAGAGCCATCCACGGGAGATTCAGATCCTTGAGGTGCCTTTTCCGAGATCCTGTCATCTTCCCAGTTCCCCCAAAATAGGAACCTTTTAGTCTAGGACTTATTCAGCCTTGTGTCCGTGCAGGAGGTACCTTATTGGGCATTTTTACACCCTTCAAATAGGTCCACGTGCAGAGAAGGCTGCAGGAATCTGTGTCCCAAATATTAATGATAGAGAATGGCCACCTCAGCCAGTGCTTAGGAGAGCTGGTGAAAAGCACACAAACCCCAACAGCCCCAAAATGTCAAGACTGAGCAGCTGAGCCTCAGAAAGTGTATTTAAGGAATATGTCCTCTCTGACAGAGATGGACCAAATGTCCACACAGATATCTTTTGCAATGCCCGCTCCAATATTTTAAGCAATTTCTACGGGCAGAATTCTTGTGATGTGGGAGTGGATGTCAAGCCAGGATATCTCAACTCAGAATAGATATGTGCTCTTAGCTTTGGATCAGGCAGTGACGTGTGGTGGAGTTAGAGCCTCCAGGAACTCTTCAAGTTGTAAAAACTACAAAGCTCTTGGTTTTTCACTGGTGCTGTTCACATGGGACAGAATGACCTCTCCAGAAAGCCCTTCCAACAGCAGCCGCAGTCTCTCTCAATAGCATTTAATAACTACCCATGGAGAAAATTACACTCTATTTAAAAGGCCAGAAAAATCATCTTCAGTTTAACTCTGCTGACTTTGGTAGAATTACACCAAAAATGAATTCTGTCTGATATCCTTTCCCATACTAATGTTCAGTAGCTGGGCATAAAAAGCCTTTCCGAGGCAGATTAAACAAGTCCAAATGGTGAAATATTCTTTTAATTTTCTTTCACACGCGTTATTTTAGGTGTAGCTTGGAACTCTGCCCTTACGAGAGGCATCCCTTTAAATATTTATACAGCATCAATATGTAGCCACCTTCATACGTTTTTAATGATATGTTCCTTTCTAAATTAACCATTAGGTAACCCTGTCCTAGAGTGTGCTGTATTTTGCACTGCATTTACGCTACCCTTGGATTTTTATTTTTTTTATTTCTCTGTGGAACAATGAAGATGTCAAGGCAAGGCCCAGGGGCACTGTGGAAATCGAATTCTTGGAGCACCACTGATGTTGCCATGTGGACACACACTCAATAGCAACACTGTGCTGCTCTGCAAGCCAAGGGGATGCAGGCCCAGCCCCACTGCTGGGCTGTGGCAGTTCAGTGCCAGAACAACAGCAGCTCCTTGCTCCTGGAAATGTAATTCCCAGGATCGGGGCGGGGGGAAATATTGAAGCAAACCCAAGCAGAGAAAGGACAGGAAGAGATATCTCCATTTCCAAGTTCTCCTTGAGAACCAGGAGGTGTCTGAATTTTCCAGAGGTTTTTCTCCTGTTTTTCTTCTGAACTGTGTTATTAAGATGCTACGATGTGGCAAGGTGAACAGGATAAAGCCCAACGCTGTCAGCCGAGTCAAAGATCTTTTTCTCATGATCTGTTTGCTCAGCCCTGATTCAGCCTGAAAACCCACAGATGAGTAAAAGTGTTGGTACAAGCCATGGATTTTTATAACTCTGGGATTTTTGAGTCCTGTTTAATTACACCACATTATCATAGCAAAGCAGTTTCTGCAGAAGCTGCTCATGGCTTGTTTCCCCTCCTTCCCAGGGGGACCACAGGAGATGCTGCACCACAGGACCACGGCTGCACAACCAAACCCTTAGCAAAGCCGTAGAGACAGACAGACAGACAGACACCACCCCTGACAAAAAAAAAGAGACATCAGAGTTTATCCTATGCCCTGTTATACTGAAAATATTCCCACACACTGCTTTGCTAAGAAGAGTTTCACCCTTTAGAGCTGGAACCCAGCCTCTCCTCCTCTGACGGGGCCTTACCCTGGACTTGTTTTGTGAGTAAGAGCTTCAGTTAAGTCAGCAGAGATTTTGTCTGAGGATAATGGGCACAAGGAAATATTGAAATGCAATTTCCCTGAGTTGCAGGGTACTGAAGGCACAGATTGAGTCACCAGCAGTGCCCTTGCAGCACTGGAGTGGTTCTGCCGAACACGTGGCCAGTCGGTGCCAGGCAGGATGTCACCATCCCCTACCCCTCAGATAAGGCACTTTGGAAAAGGCACAGGGGTATTTTTCTGCCTTCCCTCCAATGAAGCAAATGTGGTAGGGTTTGGCTGCAGCAGTGACTTGGTTTCTGGGTGTTTCAGTGTGCTGGTAAAGGGACATTGTTTGCTCCAAACAAAAGCCGCCTGGGCTTGGCATTCCTGATGGGTGCCTGGGGAAAAGAAGCCAGGCAGGAGCTGAAATCCAGCAAACTGCTCCCTTCCACCAGGGGAATGGCAAGGTATGGCCAAGCTGAACTTGGCTGTTATTCGAGGCTTTTCTTTGGGTTGCAGAGGCAATTTTTTTTTGGTGTTTGCTGCAAATATGTTTAAATTCTCTCTGTTTTTGGAGGCAAGTAGTCAATGCATCTGAAGTGCATACTTGACATATGTTTCTTTTCACATGCTGTCCTCCATTCATTTCATGTAGCAGATGCTCAGTTTACCACTTTAAATGTATTCTTATTTACTAGAAATTATTTTAGAAAATAGCTGTTTGGAACTAAACATTTCCAGCCCTTCTTTTGGGTGCAGGGAGCTCCTTTTTGCAGCTGTCTTGGGTGGCTGCATGCAGATGTTGACAGGTTAATTTGCATTTGAAGAGCTGGGTGCAGTGAGCTAAGCAAGGGTTTTTCTTCCCTGCCTCTGAAGGCAGTCGCTTCACACTCCTTGCCAAATTTAACCCCGATGCTACTCTTCTTAATTAACTAGAGCAACATCCAAGCTGAGTTTGGCCCATTGTTAGCTGGCCATTTATTTCAGGCTTGAATTAAAGCCCTTGGCCGTGCAGAAGAAAGGCTCTTATTCTGAAAATTGATTGTACAAGAGTGAAACACAAGGACAGCTCTAATTCACAGCAAGGTGGTAGGAACAAGCTAGTTTATCTGATTTCCTCTATCCTGTTGCCAGAAACTGCAAGTCCTGGTTTTCCTGCCTGCTGCACACTGCTGGGGTCAGAAATGGTTTAGTAAAAAGGGAATCCTGGTATTAAGAAGAATGTGCAGCTCACACTGCTCAATCCCCCTTCCCAGAGAGGATTCTTCTTGTTGTGTGTTTCTTTTTTCCCTTTAAAATAAGTTTATATCAAGACTTTGAGCACAAAAAAACAGATTTAGACTTCAGTCCCTTCCACCACTATAGGAAAAGGCAAAAGTCCTGAGCCACAACCCTGCTGTCAGCCTCTAGGAACTGTTGCTGCTGGTCTTTCATGTGCCTGATCCATCCACATCAGCTCAAAGCTCGGTTTAGCAGAGACCAAAAGCTTCCATGCTGCAGCAGGGAGAAGAGCTGGTGTTCAAAGAGCTGCAGCCCTGTTACCACCAAGGCCCCCACACGTTCCTTCCTCTTTGGTTTCTTTTCTTCCCTTTAGATATTACAAAACTGTCAAGGAAAGCTACATCCAGTGGGTATTAGAGCACTGAGCTGAACCTACAGAGACATGGCAAGACATAATTAACGTTTCTCTTTTTTTTTTTTTTCACCTTCTTTTCACCACATTTCTGTGCTTCCCTGCCACGTCCCTGCCATGCTCTGCTGTGGGCAGATGCTGCTCTCACTTATGCCCCCATAATCTGGATTTCAGCTCAGTTTGCTGTGCGTGCCCCTGGCCGAGGCTGCCGTGGGGACAGGGTTACCCTTCTGAATGTATCAGTTTTGATAAATGAGCACGAGTAACACATTGGATTCAGCCTGCATTCCTGGCAAAATTCTTCCTGGTCACAGTCAAATGCAAGCTAATTCCTCACCCCAGCTGTGCATGATGCAGGTACTGGCACAGTGCTCTGTCTCAAAGGGAAGTGTTTGCTCCAGTCCATCATTTGCATCACACACGAAGCTTTTCTTGGAGATATCTTTGGGTTTTCTACGTAAGAACTTGAGGGGAAGGGATGGGAATGGAGAATGTTGCTGTTAGACAGGCATGATTCAGGTACCCATGGCGACATGAGATCACTGCATTGTCACCAGCACAAGGAGATTACCTTATACAAGAATAACTAAGAATAGAATTTTTGACCTTCAATATTTGCTTATCTGTAAACATTAGATCTGTAGAGCAGTGCAGCCCTGCTTGTCAACAAGAAGAAATAAAAGAAAAATAAAACTAATTTAAAACCCCACAGTGGCAGTGGAATAAATTCATACATTTATCATTTCGGATGTTCCCATCACTCCTGCCTCTTTTCCTGCAAGGTTTAAATGATTACATTTTTTTTTATGTTATGTTTACTCTCCTAAGAATAAAACACACTTTACAGAAGCTCATATGGATGAAAAAGCATTTTCCTTTTGCACTGTTGCTCACAGTTAACACACACAAAGCTACACCTTGAGCTTTCCAAAACCTTTGTTCATACCACCAGCAAATAAATTCATGAAATATTTAGGAATTTATTTTTAAGTCCTTAAAAGTTGAACATTCATTAGTTGAACTTTCACTTTAAGAAATATCATGGAACTCACTGATTGGTGCAAGACTTTATCTAATCCAGTAAAAGGGGCAGATTCTTCACAACACTTGCACCTGCCCCTGCTCCTCCCAGCACTAAAATTGGAGATACTTGAATGAAAAAAGATCCTTAAAATGAAGAAATGCAGGATGAGGTTCTAAGCTTACCATAACAGCTGGAAAGAACCTTGTAAAATAAAATTCAGCATCTGCTTCTGTAGATGTCTCAGGTTTTAAGTTTCTGAGGCAGAGGGTAATTTTTAAGCAGAATTTTAACTTGCACATACATGAATTATTTCTAGTGACTGGCTCAAAAATAGCCATTTGAGCTTGTGCAATGTGTTCACCCAGGGCTGGAGCATGGCCAGGCCTGGGGACACAAAACTTTCTGCACACACCTGGACCCCATACCCCACATACCCCACCTTGGGTCATCAGGGAATGGCCAGAGTTTGGGGTGCAGACATCTCTCTGAGGTCTGAGCCATAGTTTGGAGTCACTGGAAGCCAAAGGCACAGTGCTGTCCCCTGGGAGCAGGGGCTCTTCGTGCTGTGTGATTCAGAGGTGCAGCTGTCACAGCCTCCCGTGGCTCCTCCTGTGATGGGAACAGCTCAGGTGCCCTGGTGGGACTGGGCTTCAATTCACCATCCAAGTCACAGTGCTCAGGCTCCTCGTTTGCTTCACAGGGGAAAGGACTTTGTACTCCTCTGAGAAGGAAAAGGAAGCTGTGGTGTGGGAAAACCAGGTCTCAAGTTCTCATTCATGAGAGCACTGTTAGAAAGAAATCTGAGAAAAAACTCATTTAAAGCATGTGGGGATGGCACTTGAAGGAACCCCTGGTGCATGCAGCATTTACAGGTCAGCAGGACATGTCAGGTAGGATTGTGGGGAGCTGCTGCAGAAAACCACTGCTGTCTCATGAGGGTACAGCTCTCCTTCTCCAGAGCCTGCAGGGGCAGGTCTGCAGAGGGGTTTAGGTGATGCTGTGACTAAAGTCAAAGCTCAGCCTACAACCCCCAGCACGCTGGACAATAAATGACAGCGAAGAGCAGAGTGCAGGAGCTGGACCCTAATTCTGAGCCATCAGACCTTCCCTTCATGACCCACAGGCTGATGTCTGGGGCCATGCTCATCCTGAGGGATGGACACCACATCTCTGAGTGCTCTGGATGGAGTCAGCAGTGCAGGAGTGCACATCCTCCCAGGGCACCCTGGCAGCACCAGCAGAGTTAAATGACGTGGCAGATCCTCCCTCTCCAGTAGGTATTTGCTGGCCATAACCTGGTGATTCCAGTCTGTAGAGCAGAAGTAATGCACAGTCACTAGGCAAACTTTGTCCAGAGCTTATTTGGGAGAGAAAGCCCTGCTGCATCTGCAGGGCTGAGTGCAGGAGAGCTGCTGGAGCCGGGTGATGTTTCAACATGACTGAGTATTTTTAGAGCCATCCTATAGTGCAGGATTTTTAACTTCCATTTCACAGCCCTTGAAGCCTGGCAAACTTTCATTAACATTTGATGCCTTGGAGTCATGCAAGGTCTGGAGGGAAAGAGAGGGGAAGGAGGAAAAAGGAATACACCTTTTTGGAACATGTAGTTTGCAAAGTTGCTGGGAAGCTGAGAAAAAGCCTCCAGTCCCTCCTTTTTGTACCAGGTGGTTTTAAAGGACCTCAACCACTCAGAAAACAAAGCTGGAATTCCAAACCATGGCTGGGTGGAAGAGTCTTAATTAAGATGTGGAATACCTGGAGTCTCTCTGGCCCTTGGGGAGTTGAACCCCACCACCTTGCATAGATTATGCCTCTTTTCTTTCCCCATTATTAGGCAGCTTTGCTCATATGGGGCTGCTTGACTCATAAATCCCCAAATCATTTATCAGCCATCCCTCATCCATCCTTGAGCAGAGAACATGGGCCACGGAGGAGTCAAAGGATGTGCTCCCATTTCCCACTGCCCTCACTGCCATTTCTGCCCAGCACAAAGTAAGGCTTTTTTGCCCAAAGTTATAACCAATGAAAACAGTGCTTCCCTGGCTACAAAGCAGACTTTCAATTGGGAAATAAGTTAACAGAAACTCTATTTTTCCCCCCTCTAAATATACACACATATACACACACACAGAGCGTCTCTTCGAGCACACAACTGAGATTTTTCATAGGCTGAGGGAGTAGGAAGAAGAGACGTATTTTTGTCTCCTTGGCAAAAATATATTGGCAGCATATCACTGAGTTGTAAAGATTGAGTAAGTACCAGAGCATGGCCCCGTTAAGCAGGGTTTGGAAAGCTGCCCTTTGGCTGCCTCTGCCCGTCTGCCAGGGCCCTAGCAGGGACACTGCCCTGGGGGGACTCAGCCTGAGGGGCCCCAAACAGCCCAGCCAGGCTCCTGAGGAGGAAGAGGAGGTTGCACTAGCTGGAAATGAGGAGCTGTCAGCTCTGCATCATGCCAGACAAGGTGTCTGAGGGGGAGAGGAGCTGTAAATCTCCCCCTGGGCATGGCAGCGTTCCCGGGCGGTCGGAGCTGCCGCCTGACTCCTGATGTGGACCTGTCAGAAGGTCTCACCAAGGGGGTGACAAACTGGTTCTCCCCTGCTTTCAAAGCTCAGGGGGAAATGTGGTCCCCAAGATGTTGTTTAACAAGGGCAGGGAGAAACATGAAGGGCTGAGGGGGAAGGAGTCAGTGGCACAACAGTCACCACAACCTGGCCTTTTGTCCATTCTTCCCAGCAAAAGGAAAATGTTTTGGTTTTCTCCTCCCAGCTGTAAACATTCCCAGCTGCTTCCATGCCATCCTAGGACAGCAAGAGGCAATGAGCATTTCTGGTTACAATGGCAGATGTGCCTGATGATGGTGAGGGCTGAGACTCTCAGATACATTATTTAAAGCAAATTCTGAGATTCCAAATTGGATTGCTCAAAGCTCCCACAACCACTATCCTTCCCCAGTGCAGGTAGGGACATTTCATAGTAAAACACAATCCTGAAATACTGAAAGTAAACTCAGAAATCTCCACAATAAAATATTTATGAGTCTGTGCTTTGGTGCATTGTAATTTTGCATGATATGTTTTGCTTTTCAAGACTGACTAGATTAAGGCTCTTCTGATTCATTAAACACATTTTCCCAAATGCTGTTTCTACAAATATTGTTGGGTCATTGTGTTTAGTTGCATTTATTAGCTGGTGTAACAAGGAACTTACGTCTTCCATAAACCTGAGAGGAACTCGCTTAAATGTGTTGCTCTGAGTCTCAGCAGAGAAGAAAACAGTTCTCATGAATAATTAAAGCTTAAAGAGGTCATGCTGGTTTTGCAGCCTCATTTTTATTTGTCACTGCTTAGTTTGCATTTGGAAATAGGAAGTTTCAGGTGCAGGAGCCAAATGGAATCTCTTCTGCATGTGTTCATTTAAACAGATCTATTTGGTAGCCATCACCATTTTTATGCATTAGGTCATTTGTTAGCTGTAATAATTTAAATCAGTCCTGGGAATTAGAAGTTCAAGGCTTTTAATTTTCATCAGGCAGTGGCTCTGCATCTCTTGGCCTCCTGGCAGGAAGGGGCAACAGCTCCTCAGCCAGGCAGAACTGGAGTGCAGGCAGAGAGGGGATGCAGGCAGGGCTGGGATGCAGGCAGGGCTAGGATTCAGACAGGGCTGGGATGTAGGAAGGGCATCCCCATCTGGTCCCCATCTCCATAGGCCCCTCCAATCAGCCAAGCCCCTGCTCTCCTCCCAGGCCCCCTGCCCACCCTTCCTCTCTCCTCCCCAGCTTTCTCTCTCTCCCACTTTCTTCCAAGCCTCTTTTCCTCCTCTGTGAACCACTTCCCATTCCTCCACACTGTGCCCCAAAGTGCTCCTTTTCTCTTTTTCTGCTCATTTGCTCATTTTAACATCTCTCTCCATGAAGGTGCAGCACCTCTTGGGTTGCAGGTACTGCTGGGAATCAGGAATAGCCCAGTCAGTAGTAACTCTAATTCAAGTTAAAATCCTACATGCTGCCTTTACGTTCTCTTCCAGGATTTAACAATTGTGAAATATTCTTGTTCCTTTCATTTTTTCCCACTGGAACCTGCTCAGCCTCTCCAGCAGCTCTGCTGTTTGTTCCCAAGGTTAGACATTAGCCCTGTGTATTCAGCTCAACAACATGCACAGCACTAACCTCTCCTGGTGGAGTGTCTTTCACACTAATACATCACACAGATGATTACTGAAACCTTTGCCTTGCATTTCCCAAATCCAGCCACCAGCAGGGTTTGGCAGTTCCACCCCTTTCTCCCAACCTTTAGATTCCCTGTTGGCATCTGCCTTGTTTCTGTCCCGCATCACTGATTGTGCATGATCAATCTCTAGAGGTTTCACTTCTATGTATAACTCAACAAGCTGGCAGAGGAACCAGGAAGACTCATTTGTGTGCTCCAAAACAAATGGAGACCCAACTCAAGGTCACTGCATTCCAAAGGCAGACACGTTATGAGCGTTCCTTTCAACTAAGATGATTTGTGGAGTGTTATTTCCCTATTGCTTCTTCAATATCCAACTATTTTTCTGAATGTCATCATCTTATGATGAATCTCCATAGATTAAAGAGACATGGAATCACTACAAGATTCCAGGAGAGTCCAAATATCCTGCATATTACTAATCAATTCACTAGCAAGGCCTTTATCACTACTTTCCAGTGTAACACTCACCCTTTTTTCATTAAAAAAACCCCAACTTTGCAATGTGTGAATGAGCCACAAAAAGGTTTGCAAAGAAAGTTCAGCTCTAGATGTCAGGTTAGAGACATTCCCTACTATTGGAGCAGATAATAACTCATTTAATGCAGAGACATAATTATTCAGTGCCTTGCAAGCTTCTGCTACACCAAGATAGTTCACTGTCCATAATCAGAACCATCAGTAATCAATTCTCCATATGGATTGCATCAAAAATATGAAGCATCACCTTATTAATAAAATATCAATAGCATGAACCATTAATAATATGAATAATTTTTTCTACTGACTAGATCTGGAAGGTTTTTTCCATTAGAGAAGAAGACACCAGGTGCACTCGGTGCATTTTACTCCAAACATCCCCAAGGATTACCCAGGGCCTCGTACTGGAGAGTTGTTTCTTAAATTTTAGACTGCTGTATGCCAGCTGCAAACCTTGTTTGGTGGGAAATGAAAATGTTTCAGAAAATGGGAAAAAAACTGGCAGTTCAAGGGGGTCTAAAAGTAGAAATTAAGAATAGGAAGGTAATAGCTGGAGGTTGTGCGTGTGTGAAAGTTGAAGTGGCAGAAAATGCAGGGGATTAAGCATCACACATTGCACTGGGTGTGGTTCAGGTAGTTCAGGGAGCAAGAGGTGACTGTGATAGTGACTCAAATTGTAGACTCAGTAGAGACTCTGAAGAGACATCAATGTCCATTTCCTTAAATTCACCCTCCCAGGAAGTGCTGAGCCACGAGACAGGATTTGTAGACGTGCTGTGATCCTAAAAGGTGAAAGCATCCAGCTGATCCCCATGTTAATGAGGGGGAACTGATGACTTACCAAAGGAATGGAAACCATATGGATAAAGACCAAACTACCCCTTAAGGGAAACTTGATTCCAATTGTGCAAATGCAGGAAAAAGGCACAGTTCAACATTGTGAAAATAAACACAGTTTGTCATTTTGCAGCATATGAACTTCACCAGGCAAACCAGGGGTCTGTTCTCAGAACTGCACCTGGTACAGTTTGGGATGTCAGCCCTCTCACAATAACTGATGGACTGGCAGCAGCCTCCCTGGCTGAGCAGTCTTTGCACCACTGAATCTATGTCAGGGTCAATAAAACTGGGGGGAAAGAATAGATTTTGGTCCAAATCCTGGCTAGCATTCAGGCCAGCACCATTTATTTCCCGCACTGAGGTGCTGGAACGGTGATGGTCACTGTGGGGCCATTCACAGTTGTGAAAAACAAGTCAGTCGCTGACATATTGTGCCAAAAGCACTGCCAGCTCCTAAAGTACCTCTTTAAATTAAGGTATTTGGAGCCAGAATGTAAGTAAGAGCTGGAAACTCGTTGGAGGATGACTCTCAGTTCAGAGCTCTGATGGATGAAGGCTCTCACCTAAGAAGCCAACACCAGCTCCTCAAGTGTTAGACTAATTTTAGCTAAGGTAGAAAAGCCAACTACAGAACTCTAATGGAGGTTTCTACCCAAGCTCCAAATTCACTTTAAAAGGACGAGGAGGATTATATCAGCCACCCAGAAACAGTCTCAGCAACGTGGCAGCAGAGCAAAATATGGAAGTGAGTGGTGAGACAAACTTCTGGGCTGTCGGGATAAAGGACTGTGGCAGGAGATGCAGGACGAGACGGACGAGGTGTGAAGGCAGAACACAGCAAGTGTGGGCCGTGGTGGTAGAGAGGAAAGCAGACACAGAGAAGTGAGTTAACAGCCCCACGACAAACTAGAAATGTTGACAGCTTCTTGGGACTGAGCCAGGCATGAGAACACTCACCGTGGCAGGGCTGACTTATCTCTGACTTGAAAATGTTCCTCAGACAGCATCACCAGTGTTGCCCCAAAACAACAACGTCATGCTCAGGCTGAGGAATTGCCCCTGTTTCCCTGTGCAGTTGATTTACAAAATGCAAACTGAAAGTCAGGGCTGGAAGTTTGTCAGTCTTTCTCCCTAGAAAACACAGAGTCATTCCCTCAATGAGCTCCATAAAAAGGAGCAACAAAAAAGAGGAAGAGAGAACCCCCCCTGAAGTTTCCCCCACTTTGCCATCCAAGCAGCAGCACAAGAGGATGTGGTCGATAAGGAGAGAATAGCAAATGGCAGCAGGAAGATCCATCAGCAGCACTCGTGGGATTACACAGCATGCTCTGTTATCTGCTGTTTGGCCAAGGAAAGGCAGCTGGGAAGGGATAGGAGCACTGCTGAATAACCTCAGCCATGAATTCCGTGGCCAAAATGCTGATTTGTGAGACAAACATTTGAAGAAACTGGAAACTGAGTAGCCTAAACCAACACTTAGCATCCAACTTTCCCCTCCTCTGCCCCGTCCTGCATTTCCCTGGTACCATTGGTATTCACTGTGGTAGCACAAGGACACTTAGTGCTTTTGGCAGCAGTTTTGTAATGACTGAAGAGAATTCAAAGGACAGCAGCCAGACACTGTGATGTGTTCTATTAGCTCCCAGATGTGCAGGTGAGGTGAATCTTTGGGAAATGAATTTTGCTGCCACAGGTTTTCTATCATCACTCAAGGTCTCAAAATCTTATAATGAAACAAAAGGCTGTCATAGAATTTGAAAATCATCTTTGGCAAAGCATCTTTTCTAAATCTGTTCATTTCTTACCCAGAAATACAAATGCACAACATCTTTGATGATATTTGCCCAGCTGAAAACAGGAGGTCAGCTGCTGAGCCTGTGTGTTTTCCACATGAGTTACAAGTGACTGAGCCTCTGTAGGCGTTTCCTGGGATATCTTCTGGTGTAGGTGATCCAGAATCTGGAGATGCTTTACCAGGCTGTATGAAATAGTGTTTGGTGCATCCTGGATTGCAGAATGTCAAAATAACAAAGCGTGTTTTGCTCAAAGAGTAAAATTGTAAAAAGAGTAAAATTGAGTTAGAAGTCAATCTAACATCAGTCACCATCAGAGGTGCCCCATCCTTGGAGGTGTCCAAGGCCAGGTTGGACAGGGCTTGGAGCAGCCTGGTCTAGTGGAAGGTGTCCCTGCCCATGGCAGGGGGTGGAACAAGATGAGCTTTGAGATCCCTTCCAACCCAAACCATTCTGTCATTCCATGAACAGTGGACTTCCTCACCACCTAAGCAAGGTACACCTTCTGCTATGGGGCCAACTTCCCTGGGAAAGAGTGAGCATTCCCTGGCATCTGGAGGACATCAGCTAAGGCATCACATCTGTGCCACAGGAAGCTCAGGAGCGTTGGAAAAGGGGTGGTTGTGACATGAAGGTCGAGCTGCCCAAGTGGGAATGTCGCCAGTGGCTATTTGTGGCTGTGGAATTGGCACTCAGGCTGCCAGGGGTGGCTCCTTGGCCACGCCAAGCGTGAGCTCCACTGCAGTCTGAGAGCTGAGTCTGAGTAAAAAAAGCAATGCAACAGAGCAGCACAGCCTTTGTTCTGTGGGACCATGGTGAAAGGAGGGGCTGTGAGCAGCCTCTGCTCCCAACAGAGAGGGCTTTGTCCAGGAGCACCAGGGAGAGGCTGTGGATGGCAAAAGGGAATCAGATCAAGCACTGCCACAGTGCAGGCAAGTTGGGGAAAGGAGATTAGAATATTCTAAATACTGGAGAGTGGTGGTATAAGACAGTCTCTTGTCTCATTGAAAGTCTACAATCAATACAGGACAGAGCATTTAGGTGATGAAGGTATGAGAATGGAGTGAGCACGTCAAATGACAGGATAAACCGAGACCCTTCCTGGAGAAAACCTGCTTCTGCCAGGCTGGAGGGGAATGGAGAGCACTGAATAAAGGGCAGGCAAGAGCTCCCTGCCAGCCCCAGCTCCTCTGCAGTGCGTGGGCAGGAGCAGCTGCTCCAGTGTCTCCTCCAGCTCCTCGGAGCCCTCCCGAGGTACTGAGCACACCAGAAAGGTGTCCTGCCTTTAAAAGCCTTAAAGAGGAGCAAAATGGAGCAGGCAGCAAATCCTGACTGGTTGTTCCTCACCTGACACCGAGGGGACTGCCAGGAAGCTCTGAACAGTGGAAGGTCTGTAGGCAGCGGAGGGGGAGGACTGGAAAAAGGGGAAATTCATGTCACAGCAGAAGATAAGAAAATAAGAGACTTGAGGAGGAGTTTTGCTTTGCCCACCAGACAATTGAAAATAGATCAAAAGAAGAACCCAAAGGGTTTGTTTGAGATGACAGCTCCAGAGGAAGAAAGTGGGGCAAATTTCATACATTTCAACATTTTAAAATAATTTTCTTTCTGCCCGGGAAGTAGATTGGAAGCACACAAAAAGGAGTAGGACAGATTCTGATCTCACTGGGTGAGACAGATTTGAGTCCACTGTAGTGAAATCAGGATCTGGCCCATAAATAGGCAGCTCCACGCCCTGCAATGACAAACAAGTGAGTTCTGAGTTAGGGAATCAAAGACAGAGAAAGAAGGAAAGGATTTCTATAAGTGAAATGAAAGTTTATTTTTTTCACAGTCTCAAGACCTGTAGAGAAACATGGTTAGGAGTAAGGATGAACTCCTTTTAAAGACTCAGCTGAGCTGAATTTACTTTGTCCTGACCATGACACACACGGGCAGCTCATCCTGCCCAGCTGGTTTATGGCACATTGTAGCCCACAGTTATGGGAATAAACTCCTAATCTTTTTAAGTCCTGAGCATTTTCTGAAAACAGCACCTACCCTGGCAAAAGCATGACAACAACCCCAGGTATGAGTAGTGCTCTTCATCAAATTCATCTCCAAGATTAAACGAAAATACAAACTGTCATGGGGACAAATTTCCAGGACTGGCAGGACTCTGGGGGTGTCAGACAGAATCTGTCTCAAAACCAGCCTATGCTTTGTAGTTTCCAGCTCTCACAGCAGCCAAACATTTTTCAAAGGCAGACACCCAATAAATGTGTATTTAACCTCCCGAGGCTTCTTCCTCTGCCGGCTCCATCCTCCGTGGTGATGGAGGCGGCTCACAGCAGCATTGTGGTGTAGCAAATTCACATGAGGTGTGTTTTGCACATGACCTGCATCAATAGTTCATGATTTCTTTTATAATGACAGCATTAAACATCTCCAGGCAGAGGCTCATGAGATCTGTGCTCATTCGAGTAACTTAAGGACAGGCTTGTGAAGCTCTCAGCAACCAGCAGGAGACAAATAATCGAACTTGGGACAGTTTAACACAGACAGTTCCAAGCTGCAGGAAAAGATGTAATGCTGTTCCTTGTGGTCTGAGGGGAGAGCTCAGGATGGGAATAGCCCCTGTTTGACCACAGCACCACAAAGCAGGTTTTGGATAAAAAAGGAGGTGCACCTTGGACTCCTCGAGGGTTATTTTAGCACAAGAGGAATGAGAAGAAAGCAAACGCAGCAGCTCCGTGTGCTGTGGTGTCAGTCCAGTGAGACAGGGGAGCTGTACTGGTGAAAAATCAAACAAATGAACACGGTGCACAGATAGATATTTCCATGGAAATGAACATTTTTTGACATGTCTGATCTCCTTTGCTCACTATTGCTCAAATCACTCGGCCAAGGGCTTTAGAACCTGTCAGCAGAGAAATCCTCCTAAGGAAAGAAATACACAACTGTTTCTCTTCTCCCCTGGCAGAGTCCAGCCCTGAGACACTCTCACTCACTATAAATAGAGGTTCTGCACTGATGTCCAAGGGAAGTGTAAAGCCATGCCATTAAGGAAACCCAGTCCTGCACGACGTGCTGGGATGGACACTGTGTTCAGGCAACTTCTGTGACAACAGCCCCGCTCTGCATGTCATGCTTTTCTCGTGCTCTGTGATGCTGTGTCAGTCAGCCTTCTCTGTGCTGATATATTCAGAAAACTTGTCATTTAAACATTCAGATATTCATGTGTTGCAGTAAATCAGGCTGACAGTCGGCTCTGGAACTGAGGCACAGTATTTAATCACAGAATAGATGCAACAAGCAGAACCATTGGTCCAAATTTCCCATGGTACCTTACTAACTGCCTTATTTTTAATATGCAGTCAGCTCCTTGCAACTTGTATTCCCTGTTTCTGCAGGCACTTGCTCTCAAATGATCCTGAAAATAATTTCATTCCATGTCTCCAAACCATCCCAGAAGTCCCACATTTGCCAGAAAGGAATTGTCTGGTTGGTGGGGTTTTGGGGTGGATGACTGTGGGTGTCTTTATCTGCCTGCAGGTGACTGCTGGAGCCAAGTGACTCTTCTGCAGCCAACATTCACAGCCCTCACCCCACCGGTGCAACTCCTTTGGGAGAATCCCTTGCTTCACACTATTAATAGTGTGCATGTGTGTGCTCCAAATGTCCACAGCTGCTCAAGAGCTGCAGGAATGTGGCCTGTTAGCAGGAGAGGGCTTGATCCAAGACACTGCAAATGTCTGGTGTCCCATGAGGAAACAAGAAAGGCTTCTCTACCAGGTCCCAAACCCAATGTTCTACTGCATAAAGACGGCCAGCAGCTGAAACAGTTAATGGAGCAGTGGCTCTGCAGAAGATGATGGAGAAGGAGGGAGCAGCTCGGCTCCTCTCTCCTCGAGTGTCTCCCACTGCTATCAGATATCGCCTCCCCTAAGCGCCTGCTCAGCACAGGGAGACAAAAATTGCTATTGACAGAAGTCCCCCGCAGACAGGGCCCTCTGCTGCAGAGCTGCTCGAGTCTGGAGTGCTGGAAACCTATTTTAAATGACAACAGAGCAGTTATGCTATGGGAAGATCTTGTTGTGCAGAGTTTTCAGGATTAGGTCAGGGAGAAAACAAAAGTACAGCCTTGTGGTGACAAATATTGTCAGACATTTGAGGGCTCTGTTTTCCAGTGCTGATTTGTGGAAACACTTCCAGGGCATCAGGGAATGCTGTCATTGATAAACACTAATCACAGGAAATGGCTGTTCTCAAAGACATGGCTGATGCTATGGACAATAATGGGATCGTGTAATGCATGGCCACCAAATTAATAAGCATTTGCATACTAAGCGTTAACCTTCACACTCAGTCATCAAAAAATAAAATCCCAGTGAGCAATCTGCAGTGGTAGAGGCAGGATTACTAAAGGAGTATTTGAGAAAGAGCAAGGAGAAGGCAGTGTCATCAGAATTTGGGATCACTGCTTTGATTTGCTGTTGAAACCTCTATGTATTTTAAGATCCCAAACCCCCAAACAAAGCTTAATCTTCACTTAGGCACTACAGTTCCCTCCCTTATCATGTTATCCAAGTACATCACACTCTAATTATAGTTGTCTGAACAACACTTAGTGAGATTGGGAAGTACTAACCTTGCCAGAGAAGCCCTTGAACACAGAGTAGAACCAAGTCAGAAATGCTTTTTAGTTCTTAAATGCCAGCTAAGTATGCTGCAACCAGTGGAAAAAAATAGTTCTTACATCATCAACAACACTTCAGAAAATTTACCTCTTCATTATCATTAACACAGATCCTGAAGTCCTGGTGCAAAATTCAGAACAAAGTCGTTATTACGAGGGGAAAAAATGCATTCTAATATTTGTATTTCTAAAAGCATCATTAAAAACATATCAGTAATGATTCAAAGAAAGGGGTAATACTTACAGCATCTCAGTGGGATATTACATCTCAATCTCAAGAGGTATCCAGAAGTGCTTCTCAATATTTTAGTGTCTCTCAGGCAGTGACTGCAGTTTATTTATGTCTCTCTAGTGGGTACAGTAGTAGGAGTTAAATATTCCATCTTCCTCTCCCAAGGATATAAGGGACTGTATCCCCAAACTCAAGCAAGGAAGAAAATCTCTTTCCCACATCACCTCCTGGGGTGGGGAGTGGCTTCATGTGCCTTAGTGAGTGTGGACCAGTGGCCTCGTTTGCCTGCACATTTCTTCAAGGCAGCTGTTGAGAAGCCTTCAAGAAGAGCTTCAAGGAGCCCAGACCTCGTGCAGATGCTGCAGAATGGTTGCTACTGAGTGTAATTGAGGCATTTCCTTTTCTGCCACCTCTGCTGTTCAGGGCTTTTATTCTTTTTGCATTGCTTTACATGCCAGGGCATAGAGAGGATATTCCACCACATCCCAGCTTTGCTTTGTTCTTATTTTTTATGTATAAATACAGCTCAGATTCTGCTCTTGTGCTTTCAGAGCTGACCACTGTTTCAGTAGCTTCTCCAGCTAATTTTAATTTTTGCCAAATCTGAATTTCAAAGTCCATTGTTATGAAGAAAAGAGATATTGTTACTTTTCCTAGCAAGCCTTTATTTCTGATACTTTGTGGTTTGAAAGAGTCCTCAGTACCCTGTAGATCACCAGAGTTCTTGATAGCAACTTCAAGCCTCACTGAGAGTTTAATAAGCTGCTGCTGAATTACATTGCACTTGTTAAGTTTATAGGAAAAAGTTATCCAGTCTGCTGCTGTTACTAGCTATGAAATACCACAGACATTAAAGAGGACCCTGAAGCAGTATCTCTGGTCTGAACTATATCAGAAATACTGGGGAGAATATTTTGGATTCCTAGGATTTGACACAAGTCCAAATTTCACAGTCATTTGCTATTTCTATAATAATTTAGCCAAATAAATAATGACCAATAAATAATGACCAATCCCCAGTATTCCTGAAATCTGAAAATAAAAATGAACTCTCAAACTCATCCAGATTTTTTTTTTTTTTTAGAGGGGGGGAGGTGTGGTTATCCTGTTTTTTACCTCTGCTAGTCTTGCTAGTACTCCTTCATGTGAGAGGCTCTAAATATAAGAGCCAGGAAATGAAGGTCTCATCATTGCTGTCCTGCTGGTGCTTTCCAGCCCTGCAGTGGAAGGAATGGCTTCATGGCCTCTGTGAAAGTTCTGCTGAGGGGCCCATTTCACTCAGCAGTTTGATTATGTTGGGCCATTTCAGAGAGCCCAAACCCCTCCATCAGTGCAAGAGGCTTGGGGAATGTTTCAGTCTTGCAGACTTGTTGTCTGTCAAGTGAGTTTCTGGCGCTGAGGAATTTGGGCTGTTGCCATGCCTGCACCCTGGGAACGTGCAAAAGGAGCCCTGGTGGGTGCACAGAGCTCTCTCCTTCAGGCATCTCCCTGTCTGCACCAGGAGCTCAGTGACCTGGGATACTTCTACTTTTATATCAGCTCTGGATAAATTCAGCCATTTACCTTAATGTTTATTGGAGAATCATAGAATCATGGGATGGTTTGGGTTGAAAAGGATCTTAAAGCTCATCTCATTGCACATCGTGCCATGGGCAGGGACACCTTCCACTATCCCAGGTTGCTTCCCTGTCCAACTTGGCCTTGGACACTTCCAGGGATGGGGCAGCCACAGCTTCTCTGGGCAACCACCCTCAGAGGGAGGAATTTCTCCCTAATATCCCTAATATCTAACCCTGCCTTCTGTCAGTGTGAGAAGGACACAGAATACAATACCTACATACAGAGAAGTGTGTACAGGCTGAGAGATGGCCCCACCCCCCCACACACAAGCAGTCATTGAAAAGCCTATTCCCACAGGAAATTAGGATGGGAAGGTTATTTAGGTTTTTTTTCCTTAGTAAATAGAGAGGCTAAAAATCTCACTCTGAATGTATTTTCTGTGAATTGCACACCTTAATGGAAAGACTCAATGAAATGACCACCCAGCCTCAGAGGCTCTGTAATGCTGGGAATGATTCCGTTTCATTGCATGAACTGCCATGAAAAGAAGCACTGGGATCTTTAAAACCTGAGCTTTGGGTTGCCTTTCCCAAGAGCCATCAGGAGCAAGGGACCCTGTGATGGCCAGCACAGGGATGCTCAGGCACACAGGCTCAGCAGGAGCACTCCCAGCTGAAGTGTTCTCCCCACCTGGCAGCCAGGACAGGTGTGTCACTTCCAGATGTGACATGAGCCACTTACATCTTGTTCCCAGCCTTTGAAGTGCTGTGCAGAGAAAGCCTGAGCCGTTGCTGCAATTAGAGCCGATACATCATTTACTGGAAGAATTAAATGCGCTCTAGTAGCAAACCTGCAGTTGACACTCACAGGGTGCAATTTAAATCCTCTGGATTAGTAATTCTTTTGAGATCTTTGTAATCATTGGTAATAGGTAGTGAAATAAATCCACATTTGTATCCTACAGACTGCAGCTGTGCTTCTGTTAAAGTAGTATTAACTGATGGGTTTTAAATCCTTCTGCCAGCTCAAGCTGTAAGCACCGAGGCTCCTGTGCAGGGATAACTCAGCCTGGGTGATGTGTTCCCGAGCAGGAGAGCGCTGGTTAATGAATTATGAAAGCACCACGGCATAATCACAGCTCAGGGCTCGCTCCTGCAGGAAGCTCTCTGGGGAGAGATCCCCGTGTAGCTCCCTGTGCCACAGAGTCCCAACTGCAGCTCAGGCTATGGATAACTGATAAGAAAGAACACAAAATGCTCACTGAAAGCTTTACCTATGTGAACAAAGTGCTGAGGTGTCCAGTCAAGTGAGGGGTTTGTCCAGCCCGCTCCAGCTTTGTCCCTCCAGGGACAGGTATCAGGAGTGCACACTGTGCCCTGCCTTACTGCACAGGCTCCCAGTTAACTAAACAAATATGCCATTAAAAGCTGAGCCAATCTTGAGTGGGACATATGGGCTTAAACTGCAGCAGGAAGAGATTTATGGACTTGTTTTCACAGCCTAGAGAGTAATTGAAGAGGCCTCAGACAAGTCAGCGTTTACCGGCTCCGATAAGGGAAGGCTACACTTCACTGGGATGAGATGGGAAGGATGATGGGAGCGAGATTGGCACATGGAGCCCCAGCATGGAGCACGGACCCAGCGTGACAGCCACTCTGGGAGCAAGAAGAAGCTTTGCAAACTCAGTATGCTTGTAAGATAAGCACGGCACTGATAAAGTGAAGCACTGAGAGATTAAAAAACCTCAAGAGAACGATGTAAGTGGCTGAAGCAAAGAGCCCAGGAATCCTGGCTGTCCCTTCCTTCAGCCCAATCTGCCCAAAATTCATTACTTTAAAGATGGTTTCTTTAAAGTTAAAAAGGTTTAAGGTTAAAAAAAGCACGTTTACCTGGTTCTGTTCCTTATGGTTTCTGTTTGCTTTGTTTCTGTTTAGGAATCTACAAAGGACATTGTTTCCGAATCAACCACTTCCCTGAAGACAATGACTACGACCACGACAGCTCTGAATACCTTCTCCGTAAGTGAGCAGTGATACCACAGATGTGGCCAGAGAGGCTTCCCCAGGTGTCTCCTCAGTAGAGAGCAGCCCCAGTTTTACTCACTGCCAGACTGGCCCCAACTGGGTTGCACAGCCCAGTGGTGGCACATGTCCAGTTCATGCTGCAGCTGCCACAACCATCACCTTAGGGACCCCAATTTCACAGAGTCAGTGAATCATGGAATGGTTTGTGTTGGAAGGGACCTTAAAGACCATCTAGTTCCAACCCTCTTGCCATGGGGTTTCAAGGATTTTTTCCAAGGGTTTGGTTCAGCCAGGGGAATGCTCATGATTTTGGTGTCCATTCTCTGAACATCATATGGCAAATTTTCAAATGAAAACCACAGCTATCGTGCCTAGACTGACAAGGATAGTTTACAGAGGGAGTATTTATAGGGTCAGTGTAACAAAACAGGTTTGAGGGGTGGGTTCCAGCCCATTAGGAAGCTTTACCTAATGCTTAAACCCAACGCTTACTCAAGCCTCAGCCTTTACAGCTGCCGAGCCACAGCAGAATCCAGAAGGGATTTCATCCACCAACCTGGTGCTTGAAATAAGGGCAATTGTTTCACCTCCTCCACATGCCCATTCTCTCAGCTGATGAGAAGTCTTGGAACCCAACCATGAAACCTGTAAAGCTGAAGTTGGATTCTCCTTCCCCAGAGGACTCCTTGCCTTGTTGTTCCTTCTGAACAAAAGAGCTGAGCAGCCAAGCTGAAAGCAGTGCCCTTTACCAGGGAGAGGATCTGCATCTCACAGGGTGCTGGGAAATCAGGGAGCAGAGAACAACGCTGCTGGCAAGGCAGAGAACTCCTCAATTACAATATTAATTACCTGAAACACCACTTAGAGAGCCACTCTGCCCTTCTGCTCATTTCTGGGCAACAACTTCTAGTTGCTAAGACATGAAGAAGGAAAAAATTTCCGAAAAGTTGGCCTCACCAGAAAGTCCAGAGGTCTTTTTCTTCCTTGCTCTTGTCGATTTAGATCAGTCAGAGCACCTGGGTGACACAATTTCAGAGCTCAGGCAAAGGCAGAGTGTGAGCACAGCTGCATTTATCTTTCATACGAAGCCTTGGAACTAATGTTAAATTGATGCCAAGTCAGCTCTAGGAAACAAACATCATTAGTAAAAGGAAAGAGGAATTAAGTAGCATCTTGATAAAAGCACATTTTGCCTGCTTTATATGGAGAAAAGTGAGAACTGGGAAAAACAGTCTCCAGCTCCACGTTAAGACATGAGACTGGTAAATTGTTTGTAAGTGTGCTTGTGACGGGTGTTCCTAAAAGCTGTTTGCAAAAGTGACTAAGTACAGATCTTAAAAACAAGTTGGTCCAACCCTTTATGTCTTCTTCAAAATCAGTCTCTGGTGTCTCCCCCACAGAGCAGAGCTCACCTCACAGAGTCTGCACAGAGACAAGGCTCCTTGGCTTTAACTTTTGTAAGAACAGCAGTTTCCCATGCATACAGTTGATTTAGAGATTACTGAAAGGTTACGTATCTAAATCCAGAGGAGATGAGCTCATACCTATATGTAATAGGGACCAAATCATTGTCTAAGACAGGACAATATTTGCATCCTGCTTCAAAGGGACGTGAGAGCTTCCGTCCTGTTTTTGCCCTCTGCAACACCTTTGCAGTCTGCTGTCTCCATATCATTCTCCACTATTTCTGGCCATTTCTTGGCACAGTTTCTCAGAGGGACATTTTGGGACTAATCCTTATTTTTCCTGCCCAGCTTAGACAAAGGCATGAACACTCATGCATTTTGTGCTCCTGAAAGAGCAGCACGAGGGGTCTCAGCCTCTTCCACAATCTCCAATTTACTTAGGGCTTCAGAGACATGCAATTATTGTAGTGCTAGCAGGATCGAGCCCTGGTTCAAAACCCCATGGAAATCGGGGACAAAAACGACTGATTTTAGGAGACTTCGGTCCAGGGTGTGGGAAGAGGCAGGAGTTTGGATTTTGCCCTTTGGTGTTCAAGCTGCTCCCTGCAAAACCAAGGGAATGACAACTGAGGAGCTCAAACGAGACCCTTCCTATCGAACCTTCCCCGTGGCAAGACACGTCAATCTGTCTAAAAAACTCCCCCTCGCATGCCTGTGCAGGGCCCCGGCGAGCAGCAGATGTCCCAGTGCCAGCACGGAGAGCCCGCGCTGTCCCCGGGCTGCCGCCGCATCCCCGGCGGCAAACGCGCCCCGGCTTCCCTCGGCTGCTGCTTCCCTCCTCTCCAGCATTCCTCTGGGCACACAAAACCCGAGCTGCTCCCATCCAGCATCACAGGAAACTCAAGCACCTCTCCCTTTGCAGAACGGGGATCTCATCCTCACTGCGCCCTGGGGATGTGGGGGCTCTGCTGCTCTGCCCCGTTTCAGGGCCGTCTCTACACTTTCGTGCCCTCCTTTCCCTGCATGTTAGAGCATCCTCTTTTCAAAGCCATTCCCTCGGCTCTTGTCTTTCTGGAGATTAAAAGCCCGAGCCGAGCAGGGTTTGCAGCCCCATGGGGAGGAGCAGCACCGAAGGAGGTGTCACCACACGTAGCGGTGCACAGCAGGCGATGCAAACCGACAGGACGGTAAACAAGGGGGGAGAAAAAGCCGGGCAGAAAGCAAAAACCAGATTGCCTTAATGTTTTTTGATGTGCTGTCATTTTATTACCGGTATCAGGAGACATATGTAAATTCTACGTGGTACCTTATGAGCTTCCTTTGAAATTTCGGAGCTAAAAGTACACATTGTAAGAAAAAAAAAATATACTGTGGAGTTTTTCAGGAAGAGAACACTGCGTGTTTTGTTTCTCTTCGCATTAATTACCTACTATAGAAAAATTATCTCTGGAGATAATTAGTACAAATAGAACAACCCACCCCCTATATTTGGCATGTCTGACAAGTTCCTTCCGATGATATCACTGAAGCATTTTGGGAAGGCTCTTTGATTTAACTGGAATCATTATAAACAGCATGACCATAAAGTACGGGAAACACTGCCCAGAAAGGGTGGGCCACAGGAGATTTTAGGCCTTTAGCCAGGGCACAAACAGACAGACAGAGATTTGGGGTGCCCTAATGTCCAGCGGCAGAGACTGACTTTGAATCTTTTTCTAATAATTGACTGTAAAGAGTGACCCAAAAGCCAAAGTTCTGTTAATTCATACCACACACGTGGGGATACACCCAGGACAAGGGAACAGGCTCTCACCTCTCAACAGGCTTTGACCAGAGCCCTTACACCCACCCGGATCCCTTGGATTTGGCAGTTCCTGCGAGACGCAGCCTGAATAGCAATGCACCCGCCTGGACCGGGCTCAGATCCGCCTGGAAAATGCCACATCTGTGAAGGACACGTGCAGCGACGCTGCCAGTTTGGGGAAGGGATGGACTTTTCTGGCTGTTGCAGATCGATACAGGCAGAAGTTTCCCAGGCAGGGACTGTCTTTTTGGGTTGGTGTCTGCACCCTCCCTCCAAGGCCCGCGCCGAGCGGGAGCACGCAGAGCGATGCTGGTGCGGTACCCCCAGCCCCGTCCCTCCCGCAGCCACTGGGAGCTCTGCCACCAGTTACCAGGGGAATCGCTAGGAAGCGATTCACTGAGTCGGGAACGCCACGGCCATGGACGGCAAAATGGGAAAGCAGCAGCTGTAACATCTGCCCGTGTCGCCCGGGGAAACGAGCGCCGCTCGCCGTGCGTGTCAGCCAGGAGGATGCACCCGGAGAGACCGCGGCGCTCACGGCACCGCAGCGGCACAGATGGCGTTTTCTGCTCTCCACTCACTCAGCCCTGGGGTGCCCGTGGCCTCCCAGTCTGCTGTGGGGTTTCCATGCCACTGTGACACAGCTTCTGACTCTCACTCGCCTTGGGATCCCCCCGAGCCCGGCACCCCTCGCCCTGCCAGGGCTCCCCCCCGTGCCCTCGCGTTTCCCCAGCTTCAGGGTGATCCTGTTTTCCACAGCAGTATTCAGCACCTTATCTCCCCTTCTTAAAAAAAAAAAAAATCATCTCTCTACGGCAATAAAACTCAGTTCCTCACTCTGCCTTTCAGGAACCCCTGCCAGCTTCTACCCCTTTGGTTTTTACAATACATACATCTCTCTTCTCATGCTTGTTTATTTTTTCTCAGCCCTTTTGTTCCCTCCCTGCTGCTTCCCTCTCGACTGCTGCTCTGTCTTGTTGTGACCCAACTTTGAAAGCTGGCTTAAAGTGGTGTTTTAATATTTTTGTGGAGGATTTTATAGCCCACGCTGGTGAATGGACTGAAGCATACAGAATTTTAAATGACTACTTTGCTGTCAGGAAACTAAACACAAACATCTAAGACACACTTGTTAAAATTCCTTCCTCAGAAATCCGAAAGGTTTCGATGTCCTTAATATCCAGCAAAAGAAAAAGGGGTTATTAGCTGTGCTTGCTGGCAACATGGATGCTGCTGACTTCAAGAGCTGTAATTTGTTCACCTTGTGTGCACACCACGGAACAGATCCGTCTGCTCCAGCTGTCCCAAACATTGTAGGGTTCATAGCCAGCTCATGAATTTTTCACTGGTGCTCCCTGCATGATGCTGGGCCTTACTGTCGCTTACCTCATGCTTTGCCAGAAATATTCTGCACATGGTGGCATCAGAAAATGCCAATGATGCTGGACCTCCTGGGAGAAAGGTCAAAAGACTGAAGCCACTCGGTTGAGTGTCTGTCACACTGACCACTTCATGGCCTCATCGTCCCCAAAACATGCCCAGAAATGCAGAATCGGTGATAATTCTAGCAAAAAGGAATAAAAAATAATAAAAAAAAAAATAGATTAGGGAAGATTTCTTCACTGAAAGGGTTATAAAGCACCTGAACAGGTGTCCCTGAGTATGTTCTAAAAACATGTGGATGTGGCACTCAAGACATGGTTTAGTGCTAAGGTGCTGGTTTCACAGCTGGATTTTATGACCTTAAAGGTCTTTTTCAACCTTAACAATTCTCTGGTTCTATTAAATCATTCTTAACAATTTTAGGAAAAAACTAGGGGTTTGGAGACTCTAATCTCCACACTTGCACCCGAGGAGGCATTGGAAATGATTACTGTCTCTCTTCCTTTCCTACCTGTCTCCCCCCAGGCATCGTCCGTGCCTCCAGCGTGTTCCCCATCCTAAGCACAATTTTGCTGTTGCTGGGAGGACTCTGTGTCGGAGCAGGAAGGATTTACAACAGCAAAAACAACATTATTCTCAGCGCTGGGATTCTTTTTGTTGCAGCAGGTATGTTCTGTTTAAATTGAGTTCTTAAGTGCTGCCTTTTTCAGGTGGAAGAGACTGTTGAAAAACTCCTTGGCAGTGCTTTCCCTGCACCCCTTTCTGGGACTGAGGGCATTAACAATGCCATACCAGGCAAATTTCTAAAGACAAATTGTGCTCTTGAAGCTCTACAATAAATATATTCTAGAAAAGCTTTTGGTTTCCCTGTAGAAGGAAGTGAAATTCAGTAACAAGCATGTTTGACACTGTTTAAAATGTATTAAATATTAGATGAATCAGGCATCTCTTATACCTAGGGCTTTTTTTTTTAAATATGAAGGCGAAAAACATTCACCTCTGATAGGTGAACCCGTTTTTCACACTAGAAACATCTGAGAGAGTCAGCCCCATTGTTAATAGCTCTCCCTGAAGCCTGGATTAAACATGCTGCATTTAGATGAAAATTCAGCAAGGTGGAAGAGAACTTATCTTGATCAAGGTGAACAGCCATAGCCCTGAGCTCCAAATGTATTTTTATCATTCTTCTGGATGTTAGAATCCCACTAACAGTATTACCAAGCTCCCATATGCTTCTTTTTTCCCACTGTGGCAGTGAAGAGATAGGAAAAAGTCCTGCTGAGTATTTTGGGATCCATGTGAGCACACGTGACCCATATGTTGATCTCTTGGTTGTTTTTCAGGAATAAATGAAACCTTGAGATGCAAGAGTAATGCAAGAGTAAATGAATGTCATAAAATTCCCTTGTCCCAGTCTTAGAACCATTCAGGTCCAGAAAGTAACGTGGCTTGAATTTTATCTCCCCAGCCACATAACCACTGATTTATGTCTTTCTTCCTGTAGGTCTAAGTAATATCATAGGGATCATTGTCTACATATCGAGCAATGCAGGTGACCCAAGTGACAAGCGAGATGAGGACAAAAAGAACCATTACAACTATGGTTGGTCTTTTTATTTTGGAGCCTTGTCTTTTATTGTGGCTGAAACCATAGGTGTTCTGGCTGTGAACATTTATATTGAGAAGAACAAAGAGCTGAGGTTTAAGACCAAGAGGGAATTCCTTAAGACTTCTTCCAGTTCTCCTTATGCCAGGATGCCAAGCTATAGGTACAGGAGGCGGAGGTCCAGATCCAGCTCCCGATCCACGGAGCCTTCTCCATCCAGGGACATTTCTCCAGTTGGCATGAAGATAGCAGGCACCATCCCCATGAACGAAATTTCCATGTACACCCTTTCCAGGGAGCCTTTGAAGGTTACCACGGCTGCCAGCTACAATGCAGACCAAGAAGCCAGTTTCCTGCAGGTCCACAACTTCCTCCAGAAGGAATTTAAGGAAGGACTCCACGTGAACATGGTCAACAGGAGAACGACACCTGTTTGAAGCACCTTCCTTCCTCGTGCTTTTTGAAGAGATGTCCAAGCAGAATGGATCTGTCAGGAGCGATGTTAAAATACCCTCTCACCTCTTTAATTGTGGCATGTGTTGAGGTAGCAAGTGGAGATCCTCTGGACCAACATAAAGATATTTACACGCTCGTAGCTTTTTTGGAAGCTATTTCGAGTTTGTTTATTTCCGTTCTTGGTGTCACGAGATGAAGGCAGTTCGTGTTCCTGCACTTTTGTAGTGTGTACACAGTCTTGGAGAAACTGCAAAGGACTGGCCACCAGTGTGTCTCAAAGGATTACAGAAAAATTATTGTACGACTTTTTTTTTTTCTAATATTGAGATCCCTTAATACAAACTTGCAAATATAATTTATAACCAAGCCCAAGGATGAATACGAACTCCTCATCAAGTGAGCCACTTTCCTTTGACACGGTGTAAGCTTTGCCTCTTTCAAAAAAAAAAAAAAAGAAAAAAAGAAAAAAAAAGAAAATATTTTTGAAGGCAACACTTTCTAAAACTGACCTGTGCCACTGAAACCGTAGAGCACCCACGTACTGAGCATTACAGACCCTGATGGGGTGGGAAGGGGGTCTCCCATTCCTGGGGTAAGGCATCCCTTGGGGCAATGCAGGCCGAGGAGCAGAGGGTGGGTGCATCTTGAAACACCTAGAAAGGGAAAAGATTAAAGTAGGTGGGACTTGAGCATATTTGCCAATATCATTTCTTTGCCTAACGTTTAGAAAACTTGAATTCTCATTTCGACGAGCCCTAGTGCCTGATCCGGCAAGGTGCTGAGTGCTGGCTGTCAGGAGCCCCCAGAGACTTCCTAGAGCGAGGCGAGGAGCAGGGCTGAGCTCCCCTGCCACCTCATCCCTGTTTCCTTACTGCTTCACAAGTGCAACACCAACGCTACTGGAAAGGAAGATCCCTGAGCAACGAGCGCGAGAAGCTCACGCGCCCGGACTGGCGAAATCCCCGCAGCAACGGGAGCCGAGTGTGAGCAGAGCAGATGACAACTTTGTATTTTTTAAAACAGAACAAAACAAAACTAAAGCAAAACGAAACAAAAAAAAAAAAAAAAAAAGAAAAAAAAAAAAAAAAAAAAAAAAAAAAAAAAAAGAGAAAAAAAAGAAAAAAAAAATCACCGTTTATGAGATATTTATTAAACTCTTTTTATTATGAATTAAGTGCCGCATGGTGCAAGGTATAGTTGCTTTTAGATGGAAATGGTGGTTCGACCTAATTTAATTTATTTTGTAATGATGCCTCTACTTACGTGCAGAGAGCCCACAGCAAACTCTATGCATCACGTAAGGAGGGAACTAATTTGTACCCTTTGCTTCTGTATGTTTCTAAAAGAGCCAGAAATATTTTTTTTTTTCTTATGAATTCCTGATTTCATTTTTTACACTTAGGCTTGGATCTCAAAGCTCGAGGGCCTGACTCAAAGGTCATTTAATTTAATAGTACTCATGCTGATTTTAGTGACCACTCGACCAAGCCATATGAGAATGAGGTGCCCGATTCCCCTCAGATGAATTAGATGCAGTGAGAGAGGAGCATCTAATTCCTGTAGATTCCTTAGAATATCCCCAGCATCTTTGCCCAGAAAATCTTTCCTAGCAGAAGACTAGACAAGTGGTGGCAAAAAAAAAAAAATCCATGATTTGGAAAGTTTGGGTCACTGGTAGTGGGAGATCTCAGCCAAACTGTTAAAACCTCTTTAGTCTTAATTTATCCTATGATGGCCCCAGGGCCAGAGACTCAGTGGTGGTTTGGATCCGAGGCTTTCAGCTAGTGCAACCAAGTCCTCCAGGGAAATCCCGGAGAAGCTGCCTTAACATCCTAAAAAGCAAGTTGAACCCCCTCTCCCCCCAGATAAACCCTGCTCAAGCCTCTCTCCATGCAAGAACCAAGACACAATTCTCAATTTAAGCGAGTCTTCCCCTAGTCACTGTTAAGCTCTGCCTGGCCCTCAGCCTGGCAGAGCCACATCGTTATTTTGGCAGAGGTGGGTTGGAGCCTTCTTCCCTGCTCATTAAGAGTTTCCATTCAGGTTAAAACTCTGCTGGGATCCTTTTTTCAAACCTCTGAACTCTGAGAGCTAAAGTGAATGGAGCAATGGGAACGATTTAAAAGTAGAAAATGTTGTGCTACTTTCTGTATCAACACACTATGGAGAAAGATGTTACACAAGCTTTTTAAAAGAAAAATTCAAACAGAGGCAGAAAAGAAAACTTTTTTACCTACTTTTCGGCTAGGACAACATAAAAGGGTTCTAAAATTATTAAAGTTCTTGATGAAAGGTTTTTTTTACAAGAATCTTTATGCTTTCAAACAATAAATTATTTCCTACTTTTTGAGACTTCGTAATATTAAAATACTTTGATTAGCTATGATAGAAGTAGAAGTTTGCAATGAAAAAAACCAACCTTCTGTCTCATTAGTGTGTCATACTAAGTGCTAATTAATTTACATCTAATTATAGTCAATGTATTTTTCAAGTGCAATTTCCCAGAACTATTTGTTTCCCACTGTGTTAATAAACTAATAGTTAGAACTAAGTCCTCATCCGTGTTTACTGTAATTAAGAATAAAACCATTCCCTTTAAAACCAGGAGTTAGATATAGGCTGTTTCTCTGAACTCATGTACCTTGAACTGGAAGTGGACAGTGTGAGGTTTGCTCCGCGTGGGTTTTGTTCTTTTAGTCGTCGTTCTCCAGTGAATGTGCTTCAAACCACCCATCTGATTCCAGCCAAAGCCCAAGGGTTTTCTTCAGCCCAGCCCAGACCTCTGGAGGCACATGCAGGATTTTTGGCAAAGCCCTGCTGAGCGTTTTGGGATGTTGGTGTTCGCCGGAGCCTCCTCCCCCAGGGCAGGGCTGGGTCCAGCAGCTCTCCGAGAGTGATGCCCTGTTTCAGTCCAAGCTGGAGCATCTGCTGCTTCTCCAGCAGGCACCTGCAAGAAATGGAGCTGGAGTGGGGATCATGGGCTGCTCCTGGGGTCTGGACAGGGAACAAAGGCATGGGGAGATAACAGGGACCAGAGCTTTTGTCCTGTGGGACAGCAAGGGCTGCAACTGAAAACTCAGCAGTTAATTTGCAGTGCAGTAAATTGTTCAACCAAAGCCAAAACCAAAAAAAAAATCATTTGACAATTACATTAAAAAAAAAAAAAATCCTCAAAAACCCAGTCTTTTCCCATGGAAAACTTTGATTCTGACAAAACTGAAAAATTTACAGCATTCCTGCCCATGAACAGCCTTGCTCCATGGTTGACCTATCTGAACAGAGTCAGATTGTGCTCAGACTTTGAAACCACTCAGTGATAGTTTAGAAAAAAGTCATCTGTTCTTCCACATCTCTGGTTTCCCTGGACAGCATCGAACAAATGAGCCCCATTTCCCAGCAAGGCCTGCAGATACCATAAAACCATATCATTAACAATAATCAGTCTTTTGGTATATAACATACTGTAGCAGCAGAACTAAAAAAAAAAAAAAAAACAGCAAATGCTATTGGATCAGATTTGATTTTCCAAGAAACAAAGTTTCAGGTATACCATGAGCTCTCTCTTCCTCGTTTCTCATACACAATAGAAGTAAAAGGAGTAATCACTTCAGCTGCCCAGACATCTAACAATAAACTATTTTTCTATTTCCTTTTCTCTCTGTATGGATCACATATCCACAAGGGCTAATATATCATGTCCCTTGAGGCTACATTTCTGTCTGCAGTTCTAAAGTGTTATTTCCACTGTGCTTCAGTTCTACTGGTATAATCACAACCATGTATAATGTACTTAATCCTTACTTTTTAAATAAACCATTTTAAATGTATTTGGTTTTGTGTGGAGAAAGGTATATCGATTTTTAATTTCCAAATTCTCTGAGCTGAGATTTCTTTCTGACGTTTTTCACTCTTTGATTGCAGCTGGCCATGTAACTGGGAGCCAATATTTCAGAGAAGATAAAATTATTCTTGTGGTCCCAAAGACCACAAAATCTCCAAGATAAGCTCTCTTCACAACATTGCCAGTTATTTGGTTAGAAATTAAGAAAAACCTTCTCAATTTCAGCTTAAACTTGTCCCATATGAGACACACTGTGGTTTCAGTGCCCAGTTTGAGCCTGGTGTGGTGGCCAGAGGCCACTGCAAACCACCCTCGAGGAAAACCAATGTGTTCTGAAGTGCCCTCCCTGAGCCTGAGCTTTCCTCCAGCTTTTTGAGGTTTCTTATGAACTCACCTTGAGCATCCTCCTCTCCCTGATGTTGCCCATTTTGTCTGAGGGAAGCCTGACCCCACGTGCTGAAGCTCCTTACAGCCTTGCTCTGATCACCACCACAAAATCCCAGTGGGACAAGTGGTGCCAAACATGGGGCAGCAGCTGAGCAGCCTCTCCCCACTCCCAGGCATCCCCAACCATCCCCAAATCAGAGACAGTATTTCTTCTTCAAATACTTCTTTTAACTTCACCTCCCAGTTCCTCATCCTTCTGTCTACAAAGATGAGGACTGGCTGCCTGTCTCTACCCCCCTCTCCCAGGCTCATGATGAATTGGCCTGTCTGGAGGGAGGCAGAGGATTCATCTTTTCAAATGCCTCTGACACGTGGTAGCGAAGCCATTTAAAGCTCAGGCCCAAAGCTGCTTCCCTTGGACTGAAATAAATAAAGATTTTTCCCACATTTACATCCCAAGTGTGTGGGTAAATGGTGACCCCAGGAGCTGTGGCTGCCCCACTGTGAACAGGGGTGTTGGGAAAGGTGGGGGTGTTTGAGGAGGGGGGAAGCACAGACAGGATTCAGAAAGTGGAAAAAAGAGGATGTGGCATTTCCTTGGAATGAGCAAACTAACAGACACAGGCAGTGCCGAAACTAAAAGAGAAAGGAGAGGCTCTGCACCTGTCTGCAGCCCAGCTCGACTTTCAGCTGGCGCCCAGAGCAGGGGATCGCTTTCTCCAGCAGCACAGCCAGCACTGCCTGGGGTATTTTGGGAGCATGGAGCTGTGGATCAGTCACAGGGGCAGCAGGGATGGGCAGCTATGTACAGCAGGGTGGGAGTCTAGTGCAAGTTCAAGTAGCAAGCCAAAACACACACACACACACATTTAGCTCTTGCCTTCCACGATCGCAATCCCAGAACCGTGGAGCTTTCAGAAGGTGCCATTGGTGGCATTGCCAGATATTGGCTGTGCAGAGCCCACCCCAATCCCAGTGGTGTCACCACTCTGGGGCAAGGCAGGCTGGGGAGCCCAAATATTACTGAGGAGCTCCTATTTGAAGCAGCTCTTTGCTGAACTCCCCAAGTTCAGTTCTGAGCTGAGAGCAGAGCAGGTGCCATCTCCCCTCCCTGCGTTATTCTCACCTGGGAAGGGTCTTCTGCAGAGCATCTTTCTGCAAGCAGGCAACCACAGAGGAAGGTTAATCTGGTTGTGGTGGACACTGAGGTTGGTCTGGGAGAAATACAGAAGAGTGCAAGTGCTGGGGAGCAGAGCCAAGTCACCACCTCTGCCAGGGGAAAAACCAACACAATAGTTGGGCTTCAGACTCCTCCTTTGGCCTTTTCTCCAGAAGAGAAACAGAATTGTGTCCCTCACTCACTGCTGCTAAAGTGCAACTAATTGCAGTCCTCCCTGATTGCCAACAGGTCCTCATTAACAGTCTGTTCATATTTCATGTGATATCGATTTTTAAATGTGAATATTTGCCAGCTGACATGGGGAGACTGCAGGAACCATTCCCAGAGGATTAGATATCATGGCCTTCTAGATGTGCAGAAAACTTCCAGGGTTTGCTTTAGTCCTGTGCTCCTCCAGAAATCCATTTTGCTTCTGCATTTTTCAGGTGCCCACAAATAACACACAAAACCATTTTTTTCCCATGGGCTGGCAGCACTAGGTCATTTTTGGGGGCTAGGGACAGTGTTTCACCCCTCGACTGCAGCAATGTGAGCTTGGGAAGCCACTGCTGCCCATGCTAGGGCTCTTTGAAGCCTGTTCACACTCCCAGCTCCACTCAGCAGTAGGGAAGGATCAATTACTCCCTTCTGATTTCACTTCAGTTGTTTCCTGGAAATTAAGAAACTCAAAGCCAAACCAAATCCATAGAACTTCTCCAGAATGAAGGATCTAAATGAGAACAAAAAGTGTGATCCTTGCCAACACTGGAAGAGGCACAAAGACCAACACCAGTGAAAAAATTAATGAGTCCCTACCCCTGCAGTCCTTGTAGGTTGTAATTAGCCTAAAGCAGGATCATTAGCACTTGATGCCTCAGCAACCAGAGCTGGCCCCCACTTGCAAACACACATTCACTTCCCTCTGCTCCACCTGTGGAGTTTGTAGCATCAAGGAATTGAAGTCAGGATGCAGCTCCTGAGATTGACTGATGTCTAGTGAAATTTAACAAGAGTCTACTTCAAAGGAAAGGGAATTATGTCTTTAACGCATTTCTTTTCAGGCTTAAAGTCTGCTCCCTTTCTGCTTTCATGACAGCTCCTGGTTCTGGTTTAATCTCTGCCAGCCCCAGCATGGATGTGCCTGTGGTCCCTGGTCCCTGCCTTGCTCCATGACCCCACTGCCCTCCCTGGTCCTCTTCCCCTCCAATTTTGCACCAGATACCTTCACTCCTGCCCACAGTTCCCACATCCCAGCAAGAATGGGGCACCAGACTCCATCCTGGGTGCCCACACCTCCCTCTGCTCCACAGGGGTGTCTAAGCCATCCCAGTCACACATGGAGCTAAGTAATGTCAACCCCTCTAAGTCATATTTCAATTACAGTTATTTTAGACTAACATTTTTTAACTTACACTTTTTTCTCCTCTCCCTTTCCCATGCTCTCTCTACACCTTAATTCCTTGCTTCACATTGTCCTCATCAGCTTGAGCTGACACCTCTGCACCTTTATTTTGACATCAAACTGGGGTGTTAATAAAGCAGGACTGGAGTAGCTCTGACATTATCTTGACACAATGATATTTGCAGCTTTCCACTGGCATTTTTTTAACCATTCTTTTAACATTCAGGTACTGTCACCCTCCTCAGTTTGACATCACAATTGTAATATCACCTCCACAGTGGCCTCTGCATTGACATTACCATCAAATTGGCTTTGCAATCAGCTGAAATATCAAAGGGAAGGAGAGAGGCTGGCCCAGCCCCAGCAATCTGGGAAAGAGAAGGCACTTCTGGAAGAAGGAATAGATTTGTTGGGTGGCTGCTGGAGTTACTGCAGGCATCGAGGGCAACCTGGTTGATAGGAAAGCAGAGAAGCATTTGAGAGATTTTGCATTAGGAAAAAAAAAAAAAAAAAGACACACAAAAAAAAACCTAACCTAAAGAAAAACAAACAAAAAGCATGAAACAAATGGAACCCACAAACCCCCCCACAACTACTCGGAATAGTTCAGGTTATTTAAAAGTAATTATAGTGAAAAACATAGAATAAAAATAACTTTCATAAAAATAAATAATAAAATTAACCAGTTGGCTGATTTTATCACTCTCTGACACAGTGCTGGGCTCTGGAGGCACCTCCAGCCCCAGGCTCCGTGCAGAGGTTGCCGTGAGCCGCAGGCGTGGAGCAGGAGGGCTCCGGGGCTATTAAACTGTTTAGGATCAGTCTGAGCTCAGGCCCAGCACTATTATAAACACAGATGTTTTTATAACCCCGCTGAAAAGTTAATCATCCTATTAATGCCTATTTCTGGGCATGCTGCAAGTCAAGAGATCTCAGCCCCTGAGCGGCGGCTGCGGCCGCTCCAGCGAGCGCCCTCCCGGCCGGGCGTGGGAATCCAAAACAACCCGGGTGGGACGGGGCCGAAAGCTGAGCTGTGCACTGGGAGCCTCCTGACACAGCCCAGCAGCTGCCTGCGGCCCCGGGCTGACATTTCCAGGCACTCAGATGCGCCAGGGTTTCGGGAGCCCTCGCGAATCCCCACCGCGCTCCGCCGGGAGCGCCGCTCCGGAGCGGGATGGACGAGAGCAAACCCCTCAAGGTGCGGCTGACCTTCTCCGTGATCCTGGTGGGCATCTCGCTGCTCTTCGCAGCCGTAGTGACTGACCACTGGGCCGTGCTCAGCCCCAGTGTGGAGAAAAACACCACCACCTGCGAGGCGGCTCATTTCGGGCTCTGGAGACTCTGCACCAAGAGGATTTTCATGCAGGAGCAAGGTCCCAAAGAGAAGAGCTGCGGGCCCATCAGTCTGCCAGGAGGTACGTGAGCATGCACGGGACAAAGCACCAGGACTCACACCAGGCTTTGCTGAGGAGGCTGGAGGACATGGCAGAAGGAAAAACAGGCTCCGTGTCCCCCATGGCAGAAGGAAACAGGCACGGAGCTCGGGATGGGGTGCACGGGTGAATGTTTCCGTGTTGGTCTGCAAACACACCTCGCTGCCGTCCCTGCTGCTGGGAGCTGCTTTGCTGTGTTGCCTTGCACGTCTGTTTGTGACCATATTTGAGTCTCCCATGCAGCGGCGACAGTGGCAGGGAGAGGGGGAGGAGGATTGTGCACAGTGGGAATCACAAAGGGAAATTGGGATGGAGGGAATCTTGCTGAACCCCAGCCAAGGATTCTACAGGCATGTTGACAGCAGCAGGCAAGAGAGAGGATTTATGGGTCCACCAAACACAGCTGGATCTTTAGGATTTCCAGATCCATATGATCCCAGAGGAGCAGCCCATCCACGGTGGGCATTGGCTTGTCCCTAAGCTGTTGCAATAGCAGCCATTCCTCAGGGCGGGGAGGGAGAGGAACCTACAGGATGGTTGGTCAACCTCCAGAAAAAGAGTCATAAACGGAGTTTGAATCAATTTCTCAAGGACTTAGGGAGCCTCCTCACCTCTCACCAGAGGCATCTGCTCCCACACACATCTCCACCTCCAGTTCAATCGATGGGGAGGGCAGCGGGCACGGCAGCTTTCCGGGAAGGCTGCTCAATTCCCATGGCTAAAGGAGCTCATTATGTTTTTGCTGATTGCCAAGTCAGCAACATCCGCGCTGTTTGCACTAATACACTCCCTCTGTGACTGAGCCACGCTGCTTTTTTAGAAGGCTTATAGGGTACTGGATACTTTCCAGAACAGAAATAACAGGATTGCCTTCGTGTTAGACTCACTGCTTGAAATGAAATATATGTTAACACATATTTGAAAATTTTCTGTGAAAAATCTTCCTGCTAGGGCTGACTGTATATTGCCTGTATTACTGCAATCCTTTATCTCTTTGGCCAAATTACATGTTGTGAGGAGAGGAGCTGAGCTTCAGCATGTGCATCTGCCTCTAACCAAACTTGGGAGTGTGTCATCCATGTGCTTAATGTCTCTCAGGAAGGTACTTAGGTGCCTAGAGACGTACTCCTCTCTGCATGCCTTCCCCCGTGCACAGAGAGCTCCCACAAAAGGAAAAAAACAATAGAAACTGGTGGATCAACAGCAAAACGGCACGACCGTGGGGTAAATATAAAACTCATAAATATCCAGCTGTCTGCACAAAGCAGATTCGCAGGCAGGGCACAGGAAAGCAGCCACTATCTTTGACAGACATCAGCATGTGCTTGCACAGACGTTGAATCACATCCCAGCGCCGCATTCCGCCAGGCACAGAATAACTGGGAATTATGGAGGGGCTGGACTGTCCCCCACACCAGAGCTGCTTCATCCAGTTTTTAAAGATACTTGGGCATTTGAATGATGGCTTGCGTCATAATCATGTTCCAAAGGGTGAAATTCGCACCTCAATTATGAGATAAATACCTTCATCCCTGTTTTAGTCAGGAAAGGATCAGAGCGAGGGAAGGGGAGCAGAGCCCCGGGGCTGGGGCTGCCGAGCGAGGCTGTGGCCGCACGGCTCCTGTTAGATTGATTTCACACTTCTGGGAAGGGATGTCGGCAGGGAAACACCAGGGCTGTGAAACCTGCAGCAGCCGAGAAAATGTGAATGAACAAACGTGCAGTAAAAGAGCAGATGCGATGCTGCTTTTCCTGAAAATCATGAGACATAACCAGACATTACTGCCAGGACTGGGAAAGAGGCATCAGAATTTATCACTGAATTAATAACCATTTACCAGTCGCTCCCTGTGGAGGAAATGGATGGCATGATTAACGTTATTTATTAGGTTTTGAGCTCAGCACAGTGCAAAGTGGGGAGGATGACTTGGCTCGCAGTCCACAAAGCAGGGCTGTGATTTAGGCAGAGCTTTAAAATTTTACAGCACCCATCCGAGGGTGTTGACAAATTGAAAAGGGTTCAGCATCCTGCCGTAACAAATAAAAAGATCAAGGAGATGGTTGTTAAAACCAGGCAAATTCAGATTAATACTGAGACATTTTTAACTGTGGTCGGTGGGCACCAGGGCATTTTACTGCCAGCTGTAAACTGAGTTCAGCATCACTGCCTGTAACTCCAGGGCTGGTGCTGTCCTGAGAAGTGGCTCCTGTGCTCTGGGCAGCAGCAGGGGTGTTCAACAGCTTAAACAGGTCCTTGTGAATACAGGAACATGAGTGCAGGCAACTGGAGAGAAGTGCTCCAGCAAATGTGTTGTCAGCAGGGCTGTCTGTCCCCTGTTACAAGGGGCTCACTCTGCAAGATAGGTGGGAAATTAAACTGCTTGGAGAGACCATTGCCAAAACTCCACGTGTGTCAAAGGCCTCATTGGCCAGGTCAGAGCCCAAGGCTTGGCCCCCTCCACTGCTCAACCCTCACCTTAACACCTCCTCTAAGGTCCTGTCTCCCAAAGTCATCACAAGTGAAACCCCACACTAAAATCCCAGATTTTGTAACCATCCTTCCTGCCACAAACCCCCCAATCTCTGGCCACCTCAGGTTCTAGAGCAAGGTGGGCTCCTGCCCTTTCCCAGCCTGTCACTCCAGTGCTTACAGGGGAAGCTGCCACCCAAAACTCTGCATGGCCCAAACATTTCATGGTCTTTCCACCCTTTCTTCCCTCACAAAGTCTCCAAATTGCAGCTCCCCAGGGTTCAACCACAGTTCAGTGGGACTGCACTTCTCCTGCATCCCATGCCTGCATCCAAGAGTGATGGATCTGAAGGGCAGGGAGCAGGAAGGCTCTGGGGGGTGACCCAGAGTGGGGAGGACACTCTCTGGTAAAACACATTCCAACCTAAAGTTCATGTGACCGCAGAGCCCCTGGACTGTCCCCATCAGCACACTGGGGTGACCTCGTGGCAGAGATAATGCAGCTGGGGTGGAGAGAAACAAAGATTGCCACACAGTGTTCAGCCATTACCAACCCCAGTGAAATCCTATCTATTATGTAAACGTGCTCTGACATAAATGGGCTTTTCTCTTATTCATGATGGCACCAGAGTCACTGCAGTGCCTCAGTTCTGCTGAATAACAGACTTGTTGAAATAGAGATCCTCAGCTCAACAGGGCATGGAAGAATCTTAAAACTGAAAACAATTCAGCATTTCACCAAAAGCAATCTAGTTACATTTTCCCACAACAAATGCATTTTCCAAAAACACCAACCCACCTGTGCAATGAGCCCTTTTATCATACCTTGGCAGAGCTTTGCTAAGGGACAGAGGCAGCTCCACCTCCTGCAGACAAGTCCACCTCTAAAAGGTTCATGAGGATGGAGGAGGAGTGGACTGGGCTGGTTTGGTTCCTCTGCAGTGGATGCAGAGCTAGGCTGTGCTCCCCCCACACCAAGTCTGGATGCCTACACCTTTGTACTGCACGCCTGGGGACTTCTTTGAGTTCAGGCTTTTTAGAGAATTAATGAAAAGCTAAACCAAACAATCCCAAAATAAAGTGTCTCAGACACAATGCTCAGCCTCGGCCATCACTGAATTGCTGGTAGAGCCTCCACAACCACTGCTTTGAGGCTCAAAATTCACAATTAGAGTCACAGAGTGCTGAGATCAAATATATTTCTTCCAGTCATTTGCAAGGATAATAAAGAACAGGTCAGGAGATGGCAGAGCTAAACATTAACCTCGTCTCTAACATGAAGAATCTGCAGATGAAATAAAAGTCAGCTTATAAACTTAAGTAGATAAGAGTGTCTCAAAGGAATCTTCCACTAACAGGCCCAAAAACGCTGCCTTGCAATTACCTATCTCCTGGGAGAGGGAAAATAAATCCTCCCTGAGTCACTAACTCCAGCAGCCGCCATTTATGTGACAGAAAAAACCCACAAGAACCAACAGGCAGAACGCAGGGATCTTCTGGCAGAGAAATTAATGCTGTAAGGAAGCACTGAAACGCTCTCTGTGCCCACAGGCAGAAACCCCCAGCAGTCCCTGTGTGGTCCTGCACCCTGTGCTGGAGCAGCCTGTCCCAGCCTGGACATGGAGAGGGCCACAACATCCTCCCAGCCTTCCTCCCAGCAGCTTCTGGTGCTAACTCCATTATTTAATGGAAGTGTGGCTGGCATTAACCAAGGGGTCCCTACTCTTTGTGTTTGAGGCAGCCTTGGCTCCATTTCCTGGGCCATTGGGAGCCCCCTGGGTGCCCAAGAGGTGCTGGGGCAGGTGCTGAGCGTGTCCCCCCCAGCCCAGCTCAGCAGAACGGCGCAGTCGGGGCTGGCGCTGCTCAGTGTCTCACCAGAGCACCCTTCCAGCCAAATTCCTGGCGAGCAACTGTTCTCCCAGCTCCACACCCCTTCAAACCCTCAATTAAATCAGTTATAAATAGCAAGAACACCCTCCACCCTTACCCTTCTGCTGCCAAAGCTCCGAGTCAGCAGGTCCTCACCAGACCCCATCCCGCTGGGAGGCTGAGGCTGGAAGTCTCCTGTGTGTCTGCTGACAGCAGTGACATTGCTCCCATGGCTGGCCCTGGCCAGGCTGAGGAGGAAAAAGGATTGTGGCCATCAAGAGACTCAGCTAACAACATCCCCATATCTCCCTGCCCCACAATCCTGATCCCTGCTCACTTCTCAACCCCCCTACAAACACCCCATACCTGGTACAGTGTGAACATGAAGTCCAGACAGAGGAACTTCATAAAGCTCCCTCTATCTAACTCTGCTGTCTTATCAAATTACCTTAACAGGCTTCTCTGATGGGATCAAACTTAGATAAAGCCCGGCATGAGAGCCTCTTTGCCCTTGGCTCCTACAGCCTTCCCTTCCCTGGGCAACTGCTTGGGCTTCAAAAAGCTTTGGTCTTTTTTTTACTTTGGTCTTTTTTTACTGACAGACAAAAAAAAAAGCTCTCAGCATCCCTATTTCAGTAAAACACCATATGCTTTGCTGCACTGCAGCAGCCTCATCCCTGGGACCCCCATATCAGCAAACCTGTATGCAGCAAAAGCCCCCCACTGCCACACAGGGATCCATGAGCTGCAGAAGGGAAGAGCCAGGAGGGAGAGGTGGATGAGGACACTCCATCCTCCCTTTTTTGGACTCCAAGGTCACCACACCCCGATGGGGTGATGCTGCTGGGGGTGGGTTGGTGAGGGAGGGGAGCTGCCAGCTCAGCTGTGGGCACAGCAGGTCACATCCCCAGGAAATGCTGCAACACCGAGAGGCAGAAACGTGTGATGGCCAAAGACAGAATGAGAAAAATCATCAGTAATTCATATTTTAAACAGAAGAGCAATCAGCTCTGAGAGGGATACAAAAGGTATCAGAGGGGTTTCAGCCTTGTCCATGCTGGTGTCCTCATCTGCTCCCGAGGAAATCAGATCCAACTCCAGTTCCTCAGTATCACCAAGGGTAGGGAGCCTCAAAACCACTGCAAGTTCGGTACATCAATAAAAACCTAATTCAGTTCTACTACATTTTATCAGAGGTTTCCAAGCACACAAAATTGAATTTTCTTTTCTCTTTCAGACCACAACTGCTCCTACTTCAAGCACTTCACTCCAGGAGAGACCTCAGAGATATTTGAAGTAACCACCCAGAAAGGTAAGAATGATTCCAAGAGAATATTTTCCTAATGTTGGATGAAGTAATGGGCACACAATATCTAATGGAAAGGGGTCCCCAAAATGAGGGTTCAGCCCTAGTTCCACTGAAAGCAGCAGAATTTCTAACAGGCATCATCAGCTGGGAAAAACGTGGAAAATTCCCTGGACAAGGTCAAATCCCAGCTTCCTGGGGACAATTATTTTTATATATGATCACACTCATAAACATGATTTTACATAAGTTGTCCCACAAATATATAACAATGTCAATATGCAGGAAAAGTCCTTTCAGCATAAAAATGACTTTACAACATTGGCACTACCCATGACACTCAGCCTTTGCCATTGAAGGGGAAGACATTAATAAAACCTAAATGAATGAATCATACCCCAAGCAGAGTCTTGACCCTGAAAAGAAGTACAGAGGCTCTCTGAAGACCATTAGGAATTTTATGCTTCATATTGATTTTATATGAAAGTCATGTAAAAAATAGAGCGATCGATGGATGGAAGGAACAGGGATCCTACAAAGACATGAACTGTCAGTGTTTACAGTAAAATAGTCTTTCATGGACAAATTTCACATTTTTAATAAGTCCAAATATTTGGAGGGCTCTCCTAACATGCTCCTCCCTTTTTCTCATCCTCTCTTTGAGGACAAACTTCCTAGTTTGCCACACAACATATTTACTGTGGAAAATGTGAGCCAATGGTTACATGACATGTATTAATCTGCTTTGCTTCTAGTGGAACTTGTAATGGTGGAAAACCTTGAAAATAGGTTCCCTAAAAAAGTAGTTTCCTCAGACAGGAAAGGCAGAAATTTTAACTGGATAGAAAAGCATATCTGAGTCACCTGCTTTTGCTCACTTATCTGCTATCTGATCCAGCCACCCGATCTTCAAAATGCACCCAGTGCCTTCAGGGCAATGAAGAAAAAAATCAGGAAGAATTTCTTCTTCAGAAAAAAAAAAAAAAAATCAGGAAGAACTTCTTTTCTTTGGGGCAAAAAGAAAATTTTAAGCCCAGCAAAAGATTTTACAATGAAATGAATACTTTCAGGCAGTTCCAGCACAGAGAAAAGAGAAACATTTAGAAAATGATAATAAAACAGAGATATGAAAAGCAGTGAGAACAAAGAGTGATCTGCTGTTCCCTTTCTCAGAAACAGCTCATTTGGATGGGAGCTAATTAGTAACAGGCAAAAAAAATTCTTCATGATTTTGCCTGGGAGATATTTTTTTTAATGGCTTGAAAGGCAAATATCATCAGGCAATGTGATGTTCATGCATGGCTACATGTGTTAAATATTAAACTAATCTCAAAACGAACACAACATGCAAATGAAGGCCTGAATTAATCAATTAGCAACTCTCCCCCTCCACCCAGGCACTGAGCTGTGCTGGGCATGGGGAAGTGTCCAGTGCATGGCTCAGCAAAACCCAGGACTTCTGGGGAGGTTTTAATCCCATGCCCTGAAGTGGATGGGTTTTCACAGAGCTGGGAGTCATTGTTGTAAAGGCAAAGGAATAAAAATGAGCTGTGCAAACACTTCACCCTTGGCCTGCTGTGCCCACTCGGGTGCTGAACCCACAGAGCACTCGGCTCTCCATGCTCTGGGACAGCCCCAGCACCGTGCACAGGCCAGGGATCTGCAGAAAGCATAGAATAAAAATAGCAGGAGCTGTCTATTTACTCTGGGAGCAGAGTGTGGGTGATGGAAGGGACAAGAGCATGGAGCCCAGCAAGGCTTTAAACAATAGCATTTACATGGCAGAGCCAAAGCAGCTCCAGCCCAGCACTCCATCAGCCCCATACGAGTGGGCTGAGGAGCAAAGGTGCCCTGGGCTCCCTCAGCAGATGTTCAGAAAGTTTTTTCACCTTCCTTCTCTGATTATATATACCCTCCATATTCAAAAGAAACATGGCCATACTTGCCCCTCTTTTCACTTGAGGGAAATCATTCACCAAAGCCACCTCACCCCAGCGTCAGGAGTGCAGGCATTTCTCAGAGTGAGCTGCTGCAACATCCCCATGGCTGCTGGCAGCAGGCTCAAAATGTGCACACACTGTCACTCGTGGTGTTAATTCTTCCTTTGGCAGAATACAGCATTTCAGCTGCAGCCATTGCCATCTTCAGCGTTGGCTTTGCGATCATTGGGACGATCTGTGTCCTGCTGTCCTTCAGGAAGAAGAGGGATTACCTGCTGAAGCCAGCATCCATGTTCTACACCTTCGCAGGTATGAGGAAGGCTGCTCACATTTCTGCACTTGGTTCATAGGACAGCACAGAGAAACCTAAGATAGATCCAGGGGGATGGAGACCCTTCTAACAATGCCCTGAAAGCATTTTCCTCCTGGTCACAGACTACACGTCCCTGTGTGGAGTGAGAAGGTCCTGCTCAGCAGCTAGTCTGTATTTTCTCCAACCCCCTTTAAAAGTATATTCAACCCCAGTCTAAACCAGGGACACACAATATTCTGCCTCGTTTAAGCCTCAAAACAACAAAATGGCTGATTCAGGCCCAATTACTCAACTGTCTCCCAACCACACAAAGACTGCACTTTTACAAGAGCCAGGAATACCCTGACATGCCACAATGAGTGAAAGACAGAGGTGCAAATTGTCACCTCAATATAAAATCTTCCTCAACCTCTGAAAAAGCTCCCCAGGGAATGCAATTATTCCTCCCCCACTTTGAGCTTCCCATCCAAGCCTGCCTAAAAGGTCACACTCAACAAGTCAGTGGCCGACCTGGGTTATGGCAGAGCTCTTGGCAGTTCTGAGCGTTGGTTCCTTCAAACACTGAAGTCAGTGACTCACCTGTGAATCTCACTGCAGTTCCTGTATGCAAAACAACAGATGAGGCGGTTAATTAAGGATGAAAAATTGACAGCTGGTTATTCAACCCACTGCTCCTATCTTCCTTCAGGTCTCTGCATCATCATCTCTGTTGAAGTCATGAGACAATCCGTGAAGAGGATGATTGACAGCAAGGAGACAGCCTGGATCAAGTACAGTTACTCCTGGTCCTTCGCCTGTGCCTGCGCCTCCTTCGTGCTGCTCTTCGTCTGCGGCATCGCCCTCCTCCTCATCGCGCTGCCCCGCTTCCCCCAGAACCCCTGGGAGACCTGCATGGATGCAGAACCGGAGCACTGATGTTCCCTGCACCCACCAAAGAAATCCACAAATTGTTCTGAAAAGATTTGTATTTTTTAAAATGTCTGGGTCTCACTACACAATGTGCTCTCCATCAAGTGAGTCATTACTGAACCAAGGCATGTTCGATTGCAATTATTGCTTTCTTTTTCTTTTCCTCTATTTTTTCCTTTCTTTCTTCTCTCTTTTTTGATTCTTTTTTTTTTTCTTTTTTTTTTTTTTTTTAAGAAAGCAGAAAGACCACTCAACACCATCACGGGTGTGTGTGAATGGCACTGCTCTGTGCCAGTTTGGGGCTGACCTGTGCTCATGCAGTTGAGGGGAAATCTGTGTCTGAGACAGCTCAGGCCACAGAGGAGACAGCTTTGTTATGGAGAAGATGTTTGGTGTAGTTGGGCATAGATCCATGAGGGATATCAGGCTTTTATACCTTACTTGGTCAGAGGGAGACTCTGTGGGGAGTCAATGTCCCCATTTATGCCATACTCCTCTCCTTCCCTCAGAAGAGTTAGCTTGTCTCTCCAGAATAAGTTGGAGATCCTTATGTTCTTCTATTAAACTGTTAACATTTGATACAAAAACAAAACAGAACTTTGTGTAGCATTGGGAAAAAAATCCTCCCTCCAAAGTTACACCCTGCAGTTTCATTCTTTTAAATCAAGCATAAAACCCCACAAAACAGTCTTTTGTTTTGCTTAAACTTCAATGGCGAAGCCAAGAAGTACAGAACATGAAGAGTGATATTTTCCTTTAATAAAAAGCATAATCTTCCGGTAGCATGATTTTCTGGAAAATTATTTTGATGGATGAATCACTTGGCCCATCAGATTCTGCCAGGTCCACGATGACAGTGCAGCGCTGGCTGGTGCCTGCTGCACGGAGCTCTCATTTGTTCCCTGTGAGTGGCTTTTTAAGAGCGCCCTGCTTTGCTCACTGCACATGTGTACAGAGAGCTACAGCTCAGGAAAAAGCCTTCAAAGCAGCTGCCGAGATGGAGAGGACTCAGCCTGAGGGAGCCGGGAGGGGCAGCCCTAAGAACACCCCGGCGGTGCCTCGCTGCTGCTGCTGCAGCAGGAGCACAGACCCCGGGCAGGGCTGGGGGATGCTGCAGGCACTGCTTTGTTGCTGAGACCCTGCAGGGCTGCCTGAAGCACTGGGGGGGCTGGGAGTCCCCCAATCCAACCATCTGCAGCACTGGGGGTCCCCCAGCCCCACATGCTCACCCAGCCCCTCCAGCCAAGCCCTTTTCACGCTCATGGTCCCCTAGCACCAAAAGGTGGGGTGTTTTTTCTTTCTTTTTTTTTTTTTTTTACAGTTCAATTTTCAGAATCTGCTCAGCATTTTCCCCCCAAGCACAAGAAAGTACATGGTGTACAGTGTACTCCTTTCACCCAGTAATTTAAAAAACAGGAGAATGGGGAACTGAAGTGGCCTTCATTCTGTGTTTAGCTGTCCACAATCTCAAAGAAAACCAGAATTCCTAACAGAAAATCTCTGGTCAATTTGAAGAGGTCTGAAATCATGGAGAAATTCCCCAGCAATTCAGTGCTGGCTCAAGGGGCTGCCCTTGGCCCCACCATCAGGATGGGCTGAGCCCCAGCAGCCCCAGCCAGACTCAGGCTCATCTCCATTTTCCCCATTAGCAGAGTGGCAGCGAGAACAGAAGCCTTTTGTGAAGTTGCATTAATGTTTTTCAAGCTCTTTGAAGTTGAAAAGCACTACAAATAACACATATATTATAAAGTTTGGGGATAAAGCACTCATTGGTGCTCAGATCTGAGTGCGAGCTGAGGAGCTCTGCCTGTCTCTCATCATGAGAGACAACCACAAGTCTTCACGTTGTCACACAACCACTCTGAAATGCTAAATGGTTTCGAAATCTTATTTTTGGGTACAGAGCTGACATCCTAAATTTACATTTTCATTGTTCAGGCAAACAGTGGCCAGTTTCTAGGGAGATCCTTTACATGCAACAACAGAAAGGAAAGTAGTCGGTGTAACCCCGGGGTGGCTGACCCCAGGCTGGGACATCCAAACCTACACAGCAAGGATTAATCAAAGCAGAGCAGCTGGCAGGAACAGCATTCCCAGCTCAGCAATCATCATCATCATCACCTCAGACATGCCATGGGTTGAGACAAACAAGGTTTGGAGCCAGGGGGCTGAGTTTGTCCCCCCAATCTGAGCAGTAGCTTGTCCTGTGTCCCTGGGAAGCCCTTGAGCCCTCCACACTTTTTCTGAAGTGCCATCCCTCTCTTTCAATACCTCTCCTGGGAGGAAGTAATTTCTAGGTGGGTTCTTATCCTGATAGGCCAACTTTTTGCCCAGCCAAGATGCTGCTTAACCCCCTCCCTGATATTCAAGAGCAAGACATGCACATTTCAGATAAACACACCCTGGAATGTCTCACCCATCTCCTGCATGCTCCTGGTCCACTTCATCCAAGCCCCAGTGAGGGCAATGGAAAGATTCCTGGTGAGTGCTGAGGTTTGGCCTGGATCCAAGGTTTTACAGCCTCTCTGGGCTCACTTTACCCATGAGGCAGAGAAAACACACAGCTCATGGCACCAAGATCCTACACCCACAGCCAGAGATCAGGCAGCACAGCCAGATGCCTCCTAAAGCCCTTAAAATTCACTGAGTTTTATTCTCTCTCTGCTCCAGGCTGAGGCTTTGTGATAATTCCCTACTCTCTATGGTCCCTGTTAGACTGAGAAGACGCATGTGGATAACTTCATTTTCTTCTTCCAGATATTAAGAACTGCTGAAGAGGGACCCTTCCATTAAACTGGTCATTGGTATTCATGGTGGGAAGAGCTCTGCTCCTGCAGCAGGTTTGTTCTGCCAGAGAGCTGATAATGGGTTTTAAGAGAGTTAATAAAAGTAATTGGCCTTCATAAAGGAAAAGGAATATAATGTTGGAAGGGGGAGCTGTAACCAGTTTCAGTTTTCATTCTCTCAGCTGAACAAATAGCAGGGAAGAGCCACCAGAACCTCAGGAACGTACCATGAAAATGTGAAGGAAACATCCTCACCAGCAGCAGGGAGTCACCAGAGCCAAACGGGGATGGGAACCTGCCTGCCACATATCCAACAGGAGCCCTTGTGGCTTTGGGACACAGCCAAAGAACTGACTGGGAAACATGCACCAGGGAGAGGGAGAGGCAAAGCAATCTGCAGAACAAGGAACAACCCCCAGCCACCATGAAATCCTGAGTATTGGTCCTGCCACGACCAGACCCACAGACACCTCTGGTCACAGGCCCCTTGGGCATTTGCCACTCCCTAATCCAACACCAGCGCCTGTCCCCTCCTCAGGACACCCCCAGAGAGGTGCCCCAGGGCACTGACCATGTCACTGTGCTGAGATTTGGGCTGCCCCAGTCTGCCAAAGCCTGAGTGTTAAATCACAGTCAACGCAACAGAAGACGTGAAGGTTTTTGTTTATGCAAGATTTGCTGTGAGGCGTGGAGAGAATCTGCTTCCCTTGTTTTTAAATGCTGTGTTGTGTGAATTTAATGTGCAGAAAAGGTGTCAGACAAGCAACCCTGAAGAAGAACACTGTCTGTTTAGCAGTGAGCTGAGCTCTTGAACACCCTTCATCTGCAACGAGGTACCGCAGGCACAGCCCGGCACCAGCAGGCGGGGAGAGAAGAGCTCAGCACACAAGGCAGCACAGATGGGTGCACGAGAGAGGATTTCACCCAGAAATCCTGGCACACACCCCTATTTCTCCTGTAGTCCAAACCTGGAAAGAGCCAGCACATGCAGGATGCTCAGGTGTTTGATCACCCTGATGTAGTTTACAAAGGCACAGGTATTTACAGATTTACTTTTTTTTTCACTGATCCCTTTCCCCTCTGTGACTTCCTTGTGGCCATCACCTTTTTCTCCTGACAGCTGCGGAAATTATTTCCACGAAGCCCCAAAAATCTGGGAATTTTTCCCTCTGCAATGAGATCCCTGGCCCTGCTGCAGGAGTCAGGAGAAGTCTGCAGCACTTGCAGCCCTGGGGAGGGCCCTGAGGATTCACATGGAGCCCCTGGGCTCCATCCAGAGCTGCAGCTGGGCAGTCACATGCCAGGAACTTGACTATGGGCAGAAATTGGTAGAGAATAAACCTCAGCCTAAACTTCATTTAAAAGGAGCTTCCACTGTCCACGGTGGGACAGTGCCCCTTGGAACACTGCATTACTTTATAACTTAACTACAGCATTAGGCTGCTCTGTACCATAAAACACACAGAGCAGTGGGACCTCTTCTAAAAGCATCCATTCCAATTACTTCCCCTTTCCACTGTCACCAAGGGACAAAAAAAGGGCATCACAACTTTGTTTTGACTGAAGTAGAGGATGAGATTGTCGTTGCTTTGTCACACTTGATCGATGCTCGGGCTCCGCTGAAGCTATTGAACAGAGATTCAAGGCATGCAGACATCACACATGCCCACTCTGCATCACACACTGAGCTGCTTTTCTACAAAGAAATGCAGAGAAGGGAATAAACTCTGATTTCTGGACTATTTTCTATGTAACAGAACCAGCAGCACAATTCTGTTTGGGAAGGCTGCACCCCAGGCTCTGGGTCAGCCTCAGCTTCATGCCCAGTATCACCAGTCTCACTGGGAGCACCTCGATGGCTTTACAGCTGGTCTTACTGAGGTATTTACCCTCCAGGAGGAAGCCAAGTCTTCTGGAAAAGGGACTGACAACATCTTTTAACCAGTCTTGGATAATTCATATCACAGAGCGTTGTCTGTAATTTGTCAGAAGCATCTATTAATCCTTAATGAGGTAAAAACTCCTCAACATTTCTCAGCTGAAGTTGCCAAAAAACCCCCACATTGAACTGACATTTCCATTGCTGCTGCAAATCCTTTTACTTCTCCTGAATGGAAGAAAAAAACAAATTTAGAAGGATTCAGTCTTTGCTCCCTGACACAGCCAGCAAAAAGAGACTGGCTCAAGTATTGCTACACCAACAGAAATAGCCCATATTTCATGTCAAGGAATACGATGTGCAAATTTTTATAGGCACCATAGATCATCACCATATGTCTTGACAAGTTAATTGTCTGCAGTTTTTCTAGGAAAACTAGAAACTTTAAAAACTAACAAAACAAATGAGTTAAAGGATGATATGGACAGAGCATGAAGCATTGTGGGCTCATTGCCCTGGAAATGTGCAGGTTCTGATATGCCTGAGTTCAGCCTAAAAAGAAAATTTGGAGTGGTCAAACACTGCTCTTGGTGCTACTTATAGCACTGGGTACCACATACATAGCAGAAGAATTGCTTATAGAGCACGATCTCTGCAAAAAAAATAGCTGAACTGAACAAATCTGGGAACAAAACATTAATTAATCAAAGTAGGGAATGGCACTCACAGGGTTCGCAGTCAGTGGCAGGACTCACATCCTGCAAAGGGCCAGCAACACCACAGCCCATACAATTCAAAATCCAGGACAAACTGGATTAGATGACAACCTCCAGGAGAAAATATGGATGCTGGGGCCTCGGTTCCAACCAGCCTAGCTTTATGCAAGACAGCAATTTATAATCTGTCTCGTGGAAACACTGAAAGCTGCCATGTGAAGGGGAATGGAGAGGAACTGCCCCTACAGCCCACCCTGGGCTTCGGGGAGCTCAGCACTGCTGAGACATCCTGGGGACACCCACTGCACTTCAGGGTGTAGCAGGGGACACCAGGACACCGTGGAAGGGCCCCCAGCAGCCAGAGCACTAACAAAGAGAGACAGGGACGTGCCACAGAACCTCTGCCCGAGCCTGCCGGCTCCTGGTGCCTGCACATGGGCCAGGAGCAATCCAAGCTGTGCACAAGCACATCCACGTCCCACACCATAAGCCAGATGAGCCAGGGCACCACAGGGAGGTCCTACAGCATCAGGAGGTGTGAATGTAACCTCAGAATCGAGCTCCAGGTCAGGCTGTGCTCACGGCAGAGCAGCATCACCTCCAGCTGCTCCTGACCTAGGATGGCCACGTGGAAAGCTCACAGTTTCATAAGAATTCAGTCTTCAAATACACACAGAAAAATCTCCCAGCTGCATTCACTAAGTGGCTTTTTAAAGGGTGGAGGCTCTATTTGAATTCTAAAAAAAAAATATTTTTTTTAGAATCCGAAGCATTTCTTTTTAAAAAATCTTTCCCTTCATTCTCCATTAGTTGTTATCACCACAGTGACAACCCCACATGAGGCATCCAGATTTTTCTCATGAAAAACAGGAATTAAAGAAAACAAACCCACAAATTATTCTTGATATTAAATACAAGCTCACTAAATTTAGATCTGTCATTTAAATTTTCCACGGACAACAATGGGGGATTATTCCTGGACAAGGGGCATGGGAATTGACACTAAGTGAAGCATAGAAGAAGTCAGGGAGTCAAATGCCCACTTGGTGCATATGCCCCAGCTTCCACTCATTTCCCTCAAACTGAGATAATTCACACAAACTCAATTTTGAATTTTCCCTGTAATTGCAACAGGTCCATATTCACAGTGCAGCCTGAGCAGTGCCCACTGGAGCCATCTGTAAGGCTTAATTTCATTTTAGTAAGAATTTGAAGTCCTTGGAGGGTTTAAAATACAGTTTTGGGGTTTTCTAAACATGACTTCAATGAACATTGGATAATTTGCTCCAAAAACCAAAGATCTCACTCAGGGCTGTATATGTGACATACAATGGCTAGACAAGACACTTAAAAAAAATAATCTTTCGGAAAAAAACTAACTCTAAGAAATCCAAATGATTCATGCTGAAGCTGTTAAGTCAGATCATCCCTATCATATCATCCTCAAATTCCTGGGTGAGAGCACTTATGAAAATTTAGCACAAAACCAGCTGGGGTTTTCATAAAGTTAAAGAATTGAAATTCTAAGTCAGAGAGAAAATGGGTTTTTATCTGTAATATTATCAGTGTAGATAAAATACCAGTGTAAAACAGAATAAAGTGTGGTGAGATGTGACCATCTCCCCCTTAACTGATTGACAGATAGCAGTAAATTAACAAGTGATGTTTATTAGTTTAATATTCAATATTAAATGGTGAACAGAATCAAAAGGCTGCTCCATAGAACTGAGTGACTTTGAAACCCCTGAAATTACAAAATGCTGACTCAGGGACATGAAGTGCATTGGATCCCCACCTCTGCTCCTCCCTCCCTTGGATCCCCCCCCCAGCTCTGCCAGTCCTGCTCCTCTCTCCATCGGATCCCCAGCTCTGCTCTCTCCCAGGACTGCACAGAGCAGTGCTCAGGACACAGATCCACGGAGGAGAACTGACAGTTCTGCCAAAACACCAAAGCTGAGGCAAACTCCACTGAGCCCCTGCCCAGCCCCTGCAGGCAAATTTCCCATGGCCTGATTCCTGCAGCCAGCAGCTTGGCAAAAACCCATTTAACAGCAGTTTTGCTTGAGTCAAGGTTGCAGAATTCGTCCTCTCCTCGTTTTTGGGTCATCTGGGTTCAATGCCCTGTGCTGAAGTGCTGAGCAGAACTTGGCAGGGGCTGTCCCCTCCCCAGCATTGTTTGTTTGGTATAACATTAGGAAATAAATTAATGAGTTACACGGGCTTTGCTTTACAGCAAAAAGAAGGAAAAAGGTTTTCAGATAAGTTTCTGAATCATAACCCAGCAAAGATTTATAATAAAAAATTTATATGCAAACCTCTGCAGTGTACTAAGTTTAAATCAACCCCATTACATAATGACCCTTGTCTTAACACATGAAGTCAAATGCAAAAAAATAAACCTGATTGATAACCAGAGCAAAAATCTGATTGAACAGAGCAGCAGCCACTGCTCCCCTGTAGGTGTCCCATGGACAGCTGTAAAAATCTGAAATCACCCCCACATAGCTCTAAAACTTCAATTCTCACAGGTAATTAAGTGGAGGAATTCTGAACTACACCCAGCTCATCCCTGTAAAACAGTTCCCAGATTTAAAGTTATTTCAAGTTTAAAAGGAGGACTAAGGAGAAATAAAGGAGAAACTCTACAACCCCCTCTGGAGCTCCCTGGCCACAAGGCAGGGACAGTGTGCAAGACCAGAAATCTTTATCCACAAAGTTTTTATCTTCTGAGTTTTCATTCACACTTGTTCCTTTAATTTCTTTTTTAATATCCCATAATTAATTTTTTCAGACTGGATTCCTTAAGGGCCAGGTTCATGGAGAACTTCACAGAGCTCATGGAGATAAATAACCTGGTAACCATTCTAATCCCCAGAAGATTTCGATTAATTTGGATACAGCTTTGACAAACATTAAATCTCTTCTTTAATGATGTTCCTCAAACAAAACAGTTAGCAAAATATCTGAATTTCCTTGTATAATGTCACATTTTAATGTAAACATCAAATAATGTACCAAAAGTTTTACCGGAAAAAAAAAAAAAAAAAATTAAAGCGGCACAATTCTTTATACCACTGGAGAAGAGGGGAGGAAAAAGCCAGATTACAAACATTTACACATGCATAGTGGAAAAAAAATTAAACAAACAAACAAAAAAAGTATTTTACTAAATTCACGCATTTTTTTTAAAATAGTTATTAAATCTACTAAGCACCAACATACCTAAAAATTTATTTTCAGCTTCATGATTCATTTAAAAAACCTATCAAATTAACTTTTCAAACAAGCTTATATTACTAGCTTGTCCAAAAATAAAATGTAGAGTTTTTTTGGGTTTTTTGTTAATTTTTTTCTTATTTTTTCGATTTTTTTATTATTTTTTTAAAGTATACCAATACTTTTATCTGAATGTTTCCAAACAATGGCATAGGTGTCTGCAAAGAATGCCTTTACTTTACCCTACAGTGGATGGAAAATACAATACCACATCATATAGAATCTAAAACTATAAAAGTCTGAGAATGCAGCATCCCTTCACAAAAAAGCTGATAAAACTGAAATTATTTAGAAGATGCTGCACCTTTATTTAAAAAAAAAAAAAAAAAATTAAATGAATTTAAGCAGAAATAACATACATTTTTACATTAACTGGCCATTTCTGGTACAGAAACCCAGCATAGTATGCTAATGTTATTGAATAAATGTAAATGCTACTTACAATCTTCTTAAATACAATTTAGACAAACTTTTTTTTTTCCTTTTTCTTCTTTTTCCTCTTTTTTTTTTCCTTTTTTTCAAGTTGTACAGGTAATCTTTCAGCTGCTAGTTTAATGCAACATATCATTAACATTACACAAATTAAAAAATAACACGTGTGTGTTTTCCTACAGAAAAGCTTCCAAAAACCCGACCCACATCAAAAAATGCAAAATAATGGAATATAATTAAAAAAAAAAAAAAAAATTAGTTGCAAGTCTAGCAGCAAAGCAATTAAGTGAGGATATATTTACTAATATAAACAAAGGGAATATTTGCAACTACAGGTGAAGCCCCAACTATCTTAGACCTACTGACACAAATAAAAATTAAATTCTCTCTAAAAAAAATAATCTGATTATTTAAAATAGGAGTAAAAGCCATTGCTACCTGATGAACTACCTAGGCTAAGTTCCTGAAACAAGGACAGGGGGTCGCTGTTCTTTTTTGTCTGCTCAGGAGGAGGTTTGGGCTTGGGGGGAGCCCGCAGAGCGCTGGCATAGGACATGACGGGTTTGGTGCCGCCCGCGGGCTGGGGGCTGCTGCTGTTGGACTCCACCAGCTGCTTGTTGGGCATCAGAGGGGGGAACTGGCCCAGGTGCTGGAGCATGTTGTAGTTGAAGGAGTTGGAGAGCTGGATGTTCTCGGCCTTCAGGTGTTCCTCCGGGGGCTTGGCCGCCTTCGGTGGAGCTGCGAAGGAGAAGCAGAGTTGGAGCACGTGAATGGCTCTGACTCAGCCAATGCACCTGCGGGGAGCCCAGAGCCAGTGCTGACACCACCCCTCTGGTAACCTCCTCCCACACCCCCCATCTGCTGTGTTTAGTCACTCTGAAAATGTAGTTCATAGAATGACACAATCACAGGATGGTTTGGGTTGGAAGGGATCTTAAAGCCATCCTGTTCCGTTCCCTGCCATGGGCACAGACACCTTCCACTAAACCAGCTTGCTCCAAGCCACATCCAGCGCGGCCTTGAAGCGATCCAGCTTCATTCCCAACTCTTGGATCATGCAGCAGTAGCACAAGACTGACATTACTAAGCACATCCCCCATGTGTTTGTACCCTACAGCTGTAACCCCAAACCTGCAATTCTGCACAGCAGATTCTCTGGGTGCACTGAAGGGAAGCTGCTTCCGAATGGGACCTACTCTAATTTAAGCACTTTATCCACTGAGACAGCACAAAGAGTATTTCATTCTTCTTGCTTTACAGCTTAATAGGCTAAAATTAAAATTTACAGCACCATATATAATTCATTCTCCAACAGCAATTCAGAGTCCTGAATGCCGACCAACTAATTATTGGTATTTCAGGCTGAATGCATTCCTGCTAATTGATATGTTCTTGCTCCACATTTAACAACTCCTGTAACTATCAGAAAAAATGGTGCTTTAAACCAGAGGTATAAAACTGCTTTCAAGTGAATTTCCTGAATCCTAATAAGGTCCCTTACTTTTGTCTGGAGAATTCTGCTATCTTGCACAGCCAGAGAGACAGCACACAGAAACACAGCTCTGTGTTCTATCTCCAATACTCTAGGAACTGGGCAACAGATATATTCTGTAATTATTTCAGTCTTTAATCACATAATGTTATTTTTAAAGTGCACATACAAAAATGTACCACCAAATGAGTGCAAAAGTAGAAAAACATAAGTAAAGTTTCTCACTGGAAGGGTCACACACAGGCTTCTGCTTTTTATAGAGCACTCAAAAAAAAACCACCCCAAAACCAACCCATAGAAGAATGGATATGGAAAGAACACAAGCAAAGCAATTTTGCTAGGGTTGCTATGGTTCAACAAAAAACAAACAACCCAGAAGACGAGCAAAAAACCTCCCAAAATAACCACAGCACTCAAGAGAAGACAAGTAATGACAAGCAGGGCCAGAGGTGAAAGCTGTGTGTGGTAGAGGTGTCTAACAGAACGAAAAATATGAAATACACATCTTGAATAAGAACTTAAATCATTTTCTTTCCATCAACAGAAAAAGCAATGCATATCAAACTCTCAAATTGCAATTTTGGGAAGCGCCTGCATAGAACAACCCTGAGCAATTGCCAGCAGCTCTCCCTGTGCTCCATAGATCCATCCTGATCCAACCCAACACTGGTACCACAGCCACTCCTGATGTACAGGAGAGATCAGCCCTCAAACAGCCTGGAGCAAGGGTCACTTCCTCTCCAGCAACAAATGCAGGCACAGGACTTTCACAGCATCACATTCTCACGGGGTTTTATTTCATGGATAAAAATCAACAGTAACGAGAATGGAGCAGTTACTGGTCATTAACCCTTAGCTCTATAAAACACATTTGGGCTGTAAATATGATCACAGGCAGTGAGCTGTAAATGTGGAAAGGCACAGCAGCCATAAAATGGAGATGTGCTTGCATGAACCATTAGATACAGGGCTCTGTTTCATATACATTTATTGACAAAACAGCAACCATGCTTAACCACAATAAAAAATACTTCATTGCAGTTACCAGTGAGAACTTGATATTTTCACTTAGAATTTAGTATGTGACAGCAAATGTGTGTATATGGTACTTTTTACATGCTCATCTGTCCTCTGAGGACTTTACTCACAAACAGGTTCTCAAGCTTTTCATTAAAGCAAAGAAATGTGGGACTGGCTCATCCCAACATAAACATGCCAGAGTTCTTGAGCTCCTCTTAGATAACCACGGAGTTTGGAGAGCAATTCTGTGTGAGCAATTCAGTGATGAATGCCACATAATACTGTGAATTCAGCTCCTTGATTTTCAGTAAAAATAGAAATAGATTGAAGGAGGTGCCCTGAGCTTGAAGCTTTGAACTTAGCACGAAAGATGCTGCCATAAGTAAGGGTTTGCAAAATAACATTTTCACATTTTGGAAATTAAAAGGCCCATTAGGAATTTAATTCTTGAGTGCTGTCACAGATATAAAGAGCTTTTTTCATTCATTCTACACTGCATGTTCCTGCTTCAGAATTACTATGAAATTACAAGATGTTTTAGGTTTATAAAGTTTGGTGAAAAGCAATTAAATCTTTAAAGGCCAATAAAAGCACCTTATAAATATTTTTCCACATTATTAAGTGGTTTTAATAACCACACTGGAATATTGTTTGCATTTTTATTAATTTTGTTTTTAAATTACCACTGGAGATTCTTAAAGCAAAATCACAGGGAAGAAATTGTACTACCCTGGTAATTTTGTTTTTCATAAACACAAGAAATATGGAGAACAGAAGAATAGAAGAATAACTGCACTGCTCCAGCTCTCTCCTTGCAGCTTTTTTTCATCTCTGAAAAGTTAATTTAGTTTCTGTCTGCTCAATCAATCAGCACTGCTGCTACCACCAGGGAAGCCACATTCCACTGAGATTCTTCCACGGTGAGAGAGAATTTAAACTCGTCACTCCTTTGATGAAGCACCAGAATTTACTAGAGAAACGCTGAGAGCACTAATTCAGTTTATGTGTTGCTCCCCCAGACTGTAATGCCAACACAAAATATCACTGATTCTGGAAACAAATAATCTATCTTGCAAATAAATCCCACCAGTCACCTTAGTTCCCTCCAGCACAAACTCAACTGCACTTGAAGCCACTGTAAGAGACTACCTGGGTTTACTGGAGCTTCTGGAGAAGACTGAGAAGCAGCACTGCTTTTTTAGATGAAGAACAGGATGTTAATATGAAAACAGGATTATTCCAAGCAAACCTTTAACTACTGAAACAAGGAATACTTCAAAATCTTTGCTTAAATTGTTTTTGGGAATTCACTGGGTGGGAAGAAATGCACAGGCAGCCCTTTCCCTCAGGCCTGCTCACTGCAGAGAGCAGCAGCTGCAGCTGTACCCACCTAAGAGCTCCCGGGGGGGAACAGCTCTGCTGGCTCCGTTGCATGGAATGTTTGGGTATGGGGCAGAGGAGGAGGAGTTCACCCACAACTCAGGGGAGGAGTAGTTGAACGATGACTGGTTACTGTGGTCCTGAAGCTCTTTACACTGACCAAGACTGTCTTGAGGAGTGCTTAATTCTTCAGAACAAGCCTGGACTGAACTAGAGGAAATTCTTCTTTGGTACAACGGCCTGCCTGGTCCTCTTGGTTCATACTGTGAACAAAAAACACCAAACCATAAAATAGCCTTTTGCTCTTTTGATTCAACTGCATATATCAAATACCATTTCCCCATTCAACTTTTTCCCTGAAATGTTTTTACCAAAAAAAAAAAAAATCCTTTGCATTTTAAAAAAAATCTAATACATTTCAAGTTATATGCCATATACTGCAGTCACTGATAACATATTTTATGCATCATACAAAATAGAGAATTTTAAAGGAAGTGCAAAGTACATCAACTGAGATTTCTTAATTCTTATCAACCTTTTCATCTCACACTCCTACGTGGGCGATGGATCACACAGTGAGGAGGAAGATACCCAGCATTTACAGACGAAGCAAAGGAAGCACAGAAACACACAAGAGCAAGAAAAAATGTTCTTACAATGTAGTCAGGAAAAAAATGGCTTTTCCTTTTCCAAAGGATAAATTAGTGACTTGTACAGCAAGATCTGGGGAAGCAGGATACATTTGTATACTGGATTTTGCACATACTAAACAAAGCTCTGGAGAAGCGAGTGCCCTCGGGAGAAATAATGCAGAGAATTTTATCTGAAACCACAGAAATTACTTGCTTCCATAAACCCTGTAGATCATGTAGATGAAAATGGCAGGAGCTCCATTAATTAACCTGTGGGCTTCAAGAGTTCAGATTTAAGGGCTCTCTAAGCTTTCTCAAGATTCAAAGCAATTCTGTTGTATTACAGTTTATTTTTAACAATAAATAGACTATTTACTATTTGCCATCTGCACTGACTAACAAGAGCACCATTAATAGAAAAGTCATACAGGTAAATCTAGACTTGGTAAAGGGAAAGAAACCTATCCTAATGAAATGTCACAAGAAATTAGCTAAACAAACATCACTTAACTTGCTTGCAGAGTCACAATATTGTTACTATATCATCTACAAAAAATAGGGGGGAAAAGTGCATGAAAGGAAACTGTTACATCTTATTTCAGTTGCCACAATCAGGGGATCAACACTTGGATGTCCTGACAATCCACTCTCCTAAGGAAATTCTTCAGCAACAACAAAAACAAATGAACAAAAAAAAATCATAAATTACTGCCCAAATCAACCCAAAAAGTATACATTTATTGAGTTTTAAAAGGGCTATTTTGGTAAGCAATCAGGAATTTACCAAAGTTCTGGACACTTGCAAGTACAGAACCAGACAGAATAACTCCAGTATTCCCTTTGATGTGCAGTTCAGATCTGGTTTGACTAAACACATGCAAAAGCTTTCAAGTATCAAGTCAATTAACAGCTTTATAAATAGTGATTGAGGAAACAGTTTAATAGGGATACAAAAAGTCAAGAAAACTGCCCTGACAAGTGCCTTGTCTGAGGGATATCTGTTAAAAATACACCTAAAACCCCTGTTTGATTTCTTTGTGCATTCAGTCCTACCTACCAGCTGGACCAGCAGTTTTGGAAAGTTTATAAACAAGTCTCTGTCTTGTAACACTCTTACTGCATTTGGCATTTCTGTCACATATTTTGAAAGGAAGAAGAAAAAAGAACTAAACTGAATTTGCACTAATTACATAAAGACTCACTCTATTTGTCTTCAGATAGCAGGAGCTGTCACAAGCTCTATAGGAATATTTATTGGTTTATTACTGCTGAAAAGCCATTGTTCCTACGTCCTGCTGTACTGACAGCATTAACTGTTGTCACAAAGTATTACATTTTATACAGGGTGGTATGACTTAATGGACTGAGACATCAAATTTCTAAATGTCTATAAACCCAAACCTTACTACAGCTCTGGCTGGGCCTGAGGACTCCATTAACCTCTCTGGGTCTGTTTAAGACAGAAATTTGTAAAATGCACTGGAATTCAATTTTAGTTATTTTTCTCAGGCTCATAAATGAAATATTTTCTGTTTTCAGAAGTTGAAAGACAAATTAAATATGTATTGTGTGAGACAGTGATGAGCAGAGCTCTCTCCCCAGCTTCTGTAAAACCTAAACAGAAATACATCACAGAACAAGCCACTTATGTACAAATATTGGATTACATGCAGTCAGTGATAATATTAATTCTCACATTCCTGGAATGCAACCTGGCTCCAGGATACTCCATGTTTATGCATCATGCACTCCTCAGCACCTCAGATTCTAACAGGGAATAAAACCTCCTGTTCAAAACATGACCTGTCCCAGCTGTATGTGCTGGCACAGTCTGCATGCCCTAACAAACCCCTTAGAGTCCAGGACAAGAGGAGGTGGAAAGAGACAGCCAGCTGTGGCAGGGTGTGTGCTGGAGCCAGCCTCAGGCAGCACAGCTGCATGTCTCCAATTTCCAACACACAGCCCCTAAAATACACAGGGTGGCTTTGTATCAAGTTAGTGCAGGCAGGGTGGGATTTATGAAATCAGGTTTTGTACCATGTTGGAACAACTGTTCAGCTCTGGTCTCCTATGAGACTCAACCACATCAACACTGAGTCAACTGGCTAGGTCATTCCAGCTGACTGTCCTGAGTCCTCTCCTGAGCTTCCACCTGAGCTGTGGTTGATTGTCACTGCAGATAAATTACATGCAGACACAGAGCAATGACTCCACAAAAACTCTGAGTAACATTTCAAAAGCCAAGGTTTCCCATAGAGCAGAGAAAATGTTACACCTGCAGCGACAAGAACCACGGATCTGCTCAGGGTGAACAGAGGACAATTCCACCTCACAGAAATTCCCAGTGTGAGCTTTTAATGCGTGAGGTGTTTTGCATTCATGACCACTTCACGACATAATCTGATATTAAAAGGACAGGACAAGTGCAGAGCAGACAGGAACACCCACCTCTTCTAAGCTGTGGAGCGAAGAAGCAGAAACTGCTCGAGATGCGAGTGGGTGAAATGGCTCCTGACCGACTGCGTGCTGATGATTCTGGATTTGTATAAAAGGGCTTTGCTGCGACCTGTGGGGCAGTGGAGGTATTCCATAGTGAAAGCCCTGCCCCAGGAGGTGATTCTGCTGTAGGTTAGCGTAAGTCCAGGATCCATCAGGTTGCAGGTATTTCAAGGGAGATGGGGTTATGTGTTCGGATGGCATTGAGAAAGGGGGGTTGTACATTTGGGGTAAATGCTGCTGAAATGCTGGGTTAGTGGGCAGTTCAATGTCTCTGCTGTTCTCAGTGAAGTTGGGGAAGTGGGCGCTGTGGTTGGAGTTGCAGGAAGGAGAAGGGAGTGCTGGTGGGCTTCGGGGCTGGACTTGTCTGTACTGCAACAGTCTCGACTGGGGGGGTGGCATTTCGGCTACGTCCCGACTCTCACTGGGGTCGCGGTGTGACAGCTCCCGGAGCAAGTCCTGGAATCTGCATTGACAGAATAAATGGATCAAGAAAAGAGAAGAAAAAAAAAAGTTTTGCTGAAATCTCACTCTTTTTGAGTCACAGAAAACTCAGAGCACAGAACACTAAATTTAAATATTCTCATCTTTGCACTTACTGACCCTAACTTCAAAGGATGTGACTGAGCAATCAGAAATTAGGCACAAGAGGATTAATTGGATGAAATACCCACCTGAATCATCTCAAAGTTTTAATAACTCTTGAGATTTCCTTTTCAGTCAGAAGAATCAATTTTTGTTATCTCTTAAGAGACAACTAAAAGTAAGGATTTCCTGCTTTACTACACAAAGTAAAAAGTTCATAGAGTTAAAAGAAAATTTTAACCCCTTTCAAGGCAAAAGCCAGAACAATTGGGGACTCCCCTCACTTGCACAATATACTTCCAAACTTCTTCAAAAGGTCAAGAATATTCAATTCAGCACTTCAAAGAGTCAGCTAAGAGGGCATTTGGATGCTTTACCATGGCTATAACTAACCAGATGGAAAAGAAGGTATAGTGGGAGATGACAGTAGGCAGAGGCAATTTAAAAATCCAGCCTTTACAATATACATGATTAAAGTTGATGACCACTGGAACCATTTTTCTGTTGATGTTCAACAGCTTCCTTTCTTGCCCCCTAAAGCTCCATCTCAAATACAAGCATTTTTTTAAAAATCTGCATTTAAAAGCAAAGGGATTTTGAAAAGGAAGAAAAGCTGAGGTTTCACTGGGGGGGCAGTGTTTGGGGAGGGGCTGGTTTGTTTATTTTCAAGCACACAGATCTCACACTGCTACTTCACTCTGAAAAATTTACACCTTAAATAGGCCTTAACTACGTTCAGACACCTCTTTCATAAAAACACAAGGTTGTTACTCTCTATCCATTTCTCATTCCATAAATACACCACTGAAAAGCTCCATAAAAATATTTTTCCACTACAGCTTTACTACCCAATATACTAACAGAATAAAGCATAACACATAATAAAAGCATAGTTGTAAGTCAGCCTGCCAGCTATTTTAACCTTCATAATAACAGCAGCAAAAAGCAATACCTTTAAGTGCCTTGCACTTGATCACAGTGTTACAGATAGGTGCCCACTGCTCAGTTTTACACAAGCTCTGATGACTCAGTAAACAAATACCTTGAATATGTTGCCTCTGTTTCATCTTCTGTATTACTGGCAAGTTTCCAGTTTGCCCTAACTTGCTGCTGTTGATGTAATCCAATTGGTTGCTGAGGAAGATGTGGTAGATGAGGATGGTGATGGTGTTGATATGGAATAGTGCCTTGACTGAGATAGGCATTATGTTCATTCCATTGCTGTAACCTGGCTTGTTGTTGCTGCCTTATTGTTTCCAAAGCTACATTTCCATGCATACGATCTATAAAAATAGTTTTAAAAAAAAATTTTATCTAATGCCCCTTTTTAAAGATCTTTATGTCAGAAAAAAAAAAAAAAGAATATTTTTTATACAGTTTATTCCAGGGTCTATTATACACTAACTGCATTGCAGTGCATAACCTGGTTATTTAAATCATATGGAAAATCATATAAACATGAATCTTCTAATAAAGTGCTGAATATTCAAACATGCCTCAAGCAGCAAATTATGCTCAATGACATTACTTATGGAAACTAACCCAACAATGACCCAATTCAGAGCAATATGCCTGAAAAAGGTAAATATCTCCTTCATTTTCACTTCAATGTAGTTATAATTGCACACTCTGAATTTAAATAAAGAAAAGTCACCTACCTAAAGTGTCCCCTAAGGGCATTCCTGATGGATTCTCTTCAATGAAGTTGTTCAAGTGGGTTGGCAGAACTGGGTTGTGCTGTGCAATAGGCCTCAAAGGATTATTGACTTCTTGTAACAGAGGTGGGGGGTGTTGTTCTGAAATCACAGCATCTACAGCAGGAGAATGTGGTCGGTGGGGAATGGGATTATTAAAAAAGGACTGGCTGGGGCCTGCCTGGAAAGCAGGGGAAAGCTGCGAAGGTGGTGGAGGCTGCTGATTCAAGTGATTATGCTGCTGAACTACCTGGCTCTGCTGGGGTGGCATTTGGTTGGGTTGTTCAGGCAAGTGATTTTGCTGCTGATTTAAAAGGTTTTGCTGCTGCTGCTGCTGCTGCAGAGGGTACGGCTGCCTCGGGATCTGGGAGAGGTGCTGGAAGTGGCGGTTGGGAACTGCAAACTGGGAGTGGGGTGGGGTCAGGTGCAGGTTCAGCTGCCTGGGGTTGGGGTTGTCTTTGCGATGGAATTTAGCGTTGGGGTAACCAACACTGGAACGGGACTCTGGGCTTCTCTGCTGAGGATTTGCTTCTAAATCAACCTGCAAAGAAGAAGAATAAAACGTTTTGTAAATTCGCATTAAAAGACAAACAAATAAAAACATTTCAGTAATGACTCAATTCTTTAAGAGAGAGTATAAAAAAACCAAACAGACAAAAATACCCAAATCCCCAGCAAATAAACAAAACAAACCAGAAACCCAGACAAGAGAAACCCACCTGCTTGGATTCCAGAGGTTTCTTCTCAGGTGTTCGAATTTTACTGATTTCAGGTCCAGTAGTGTTTTCACTTTTACCTAAAAACATTTACAAAATTATTAAGTTTCAAAAGAAAAATTATTATTTTGTGATTTTTTTTTCTCCCAGACGCAGGAAAATTGACTTATTAGTATGGCATTTACAGCATTACAGACATTTAGTATCATTTACCTAAATAACACTTTCCCTTTAATCTCTGCACTTTGTTCATTAATCATCACTAAGTAGTTCTTCCAACTTAATTGCAAATAACATCAGCAGTACTGCAGAAAGGAGATGCAACAATTATACCCTCAACATACCTCCCCCAACCCCCAATCCTTCTGAATCTCACAATATCTCAGTTATTCTATTTGAAATGGCAAATCCCTGGTTATTTCCCCAATCTGTGAATCCCTCTGTTAGGGAGGAAAGGGTGATGGATAAAAGGACGGAGGAAGGAAAGTCCTTCCCACAACATCCTATTTCAAGCACAAACTCTCCCCAAAAAGCAGAGCATTTTCAGTGCCATTTCAAGCACTAACCATTTCGGGTTTGTTCATGCTGCTCCTTGTCCTGGTGCGGGAGCTGCTGCTGTCCTATGCTAACAGGAGAGTGGTGTCCCAGGCCATACGGGATCGGGGACCCTCGCCCATGTGCCTGTAACAGGTTCATGTTATATGCCATAGCTGCTTGGTGAGTAATGAGTCGAGGGTCGACTGCAAACCTACCCTGATACCCCGTCCATGGTACCTATGTGGCAAAAAGATTAAAATAAAAATTAAGAAAGAGAGAGAGATGTGATCTGTTAAGGTACATTAAATTAAAGGCAGTGTAATAATGAGTGCACTGATATTAGGTCAGTGCATCAGCTGGCCTGACACACTTACACACAACTACAGCTGGTGCTGGAAAGGGAGAGCTGTAAGGGCAGGCAAAACAAAGGGCAGAGATTTTCAAGGAGAACCCTGGGCAAAATTTTTTCTATCAAAACCCATTCCTGTTTCACTGGTTTTGAACTTCGGAGAGAAAAGACAGATGGACAAATTGTAGTTTAATAAACTTCAGATTAACCTCTTCTCTAATTAAATAGAAATGGGTGAAGCTCAAGCAAATACAAAGCCTTTTCTCTTGGTAGGTACAAGACACTGGGCTGTGGCTCAGAGGTGGGGACAGAGAGAGAAGCCTCAAAGCTGAAGAACAGACCTTGCAGCACCCAGCACTGCGATTTTGGGCCACAGCAGGAGGGGCTGTGCCCACCTCTGCACCCACAAGACAATCAGTGAAGTTCCCAGGATATGGGTGGAACCCAGATTAGCCAGAGATGAGCAGTGGCAGGAGTGACACTCCAATGTGTTTGTGCTACAGACATGTGTATTGTAGAGTCAAAGGAAAATCCCCCTCCTGAATGCAGGTAAAAAGCCAGGATTTTTTACAATGGTTTTGATTTTATTCCTAAAAGGAACGTTAAGGGAGACAGCTCTGCATCAAATGAGTTCAATCTTGTCCTGTAGGGAATTTATTAAAAGAAAGGAATTATATGAATAAGAGGAGAGTGCAGGGAAAGTCATCCCCAACACTCAGGCTGCCAAAGCATCCTCTATTGACAGCAGCAAACAACCTCCTCTAGCTTCTACCTTGGGTATGGAAACTGCATTAAACAAAGACATCATTTTATCTTCCATGAACATAAACGCATTTTACTTCAGTCCTGACTTGTTTCAAGTGTAACAACTTTCATCCAATTCTTTTTTTAAATTACTATTTGCCCTTGAAATGTGCACTTTGAACTTTAGCTTTAGGCTACTATTGCATCTGCACAACCCCAAATCATCTCCAAGCTTCTTTTCAAAAGTAGCAGTCTCATTAGTACCTCAGTCTTCCCACTTAATTATTTAAAAATCCATCCTCAGGGAAGGTGAGTTCAAAATACTTATTTTTAATACATTTCCTTTGATTGGAAACACATAAAAAATATATTAACCTTGGAACAATAAGACAGAGCTTTTTAAATTACCTTGGTTTGATATTAATATAATGTGAGCAAGCATGACAAAGATACAGCTGCTGGCCTTCTCATTGCATTTAAATTTATCCATCAAGATTTCTAGTAAACTTGGGAAAAGGAAAATTCCTTGGCCTAGCAAAGAAAACCAATTTACAGCTGCCAGCTGATCTAAGACACAAAACTGAAACTACAGCAAGTCTCCTATTCAGCATCCCTAATTACAACAGAGGACTCTGAATTATTGAAAAAAACCCAAATTAGCTGTATTCCAACATTTAGCATTATGAATAGAATTAAACACATCTGCATGTGTGGGTTCCACGTCACTGCCAGGTCTTCAGGAGGTGTGTACAACACAGACATGTTACTCCACAAGCTTCTGCAGCCTTTGTTCTTTCTTTGCATTTTCCTCCTGGAATATGTGACTGTGAAAGGTAAAAATACAGCAGAGACTGCTTCTTTAATGTGTGTAAATTTTGGTGGGACAGTTTTATTTGTAATCCAAAATTCCATGCATAAACATAGCCTAAAAGAACTGATTAGAGATCTTCATTCTGTCAAATGTCATTAAGGAAAGGGATTGGAGAGGAAACTGGTTCACTATGAGGTTCTGGAAGGGAAAAACATCCCATTATGCTTATTTTTCTTATCACTTCACTTCAGACACCTTGCACTGCAGACATCCAAAACTTGTAATTTAGACTGTGTGAAGCCAATAAAGGGAAACAAACTCGGTGTGAATCACTGAGGTCTCTCCAATGATTAAGAACTGAACCAGGCAAATAATTCAGAGGCAGGTGTCTCAAGTCAGATGAGACAGATTCCACTGGTGTGCCTAAAACACACCAAATTACATGAACATGAAATTGCTTTTAGCCTGCCTGCAGTTATTTGTGGGAACAAAGCTTTCAGGTCCTTATTTTCTGGTGGTCCTCTGCACTGCCACTCCTAAAGCCAGCAAAGCCCACAGATTTGGAGTGCTGAAAAAAACCTGCAAAAAATTCACTATCTGATTTTGCCATACATTTATGTGCATACAATAACGGAGGGGGGAGAAACAGAAAATGAATTCTTACAGGCAAAGGCACAGACATGACCATATTTCCTCCATAGACAGCAGGTACATATAGAATACTTGTCCCAGTGTGTGGATCTATCCTTTGAACAGGACTTGGAGATTTCCCCAGATTGGGGTGAGGTCCCAGAGGAGGAGGGGGAGGAGTGTATGCTCGGATAGGATTTCCAATTAGAACAGAAGGATTGGGCTGAACTGAAAATAAAGATAAAAATAAAAGATATATACATACAAAAAAGAAAGATATCTACACAAAAAGAACATGAAGATGACCATTTCCTTGGTTTTTTTCATTCTAACAGCATTTATCTTTATAAAGTATGTGTGCAACTCTTTTACAGGATAGGTCTGATATACCATCAGAAAGCATTAATCAAATCCTGCATTCCATTTCAAAAATTTGAAGAGGCAGAAAATACGAGCTGAGATACAGAGAAACAAGTAGCTGGTAAGTGCATTAATGAAAGAATGTCCCAAACCAATTAAATATGCTGACAGTCAGAGTGGCTGTTAAGCACTGCATCAAAAACTAAAATAACCCTCCTTTCTTTAGCAGGGAAGACAAGCTCTAAACTAATGCTTTTTCAAATTAATAACAAAATTATTCAGCTGTTGCATGCTACCTTGCAAAGGTATGATCAGGAGTATCTGGATATATGACAGCACAATTTAACTTCAAACTACCTCAGAAAACAGTGCATGCAAAATAATGTCCAAACCCTCCTGGTGCAAACACTCTGGTACAGAGCTGTATGTGATGAATTTCAAACACAGCCACTTTTCAAAGGCCAACAATTGTGTTTGTGTTAAGGCTCCAAAGTCAGTGCACACAACACCTGTACAGGGAGAGCCTTGGAAATATCAAATGTCCACCTAACAGTCTGTGATCGGATTCCCACATGCAAACAAGAAGTAAATGCCTTTCAAACAGAGAAGAGACCAGATAATGTATGTCAAAATACTGTCAGCTTCACTGGGCTCAGGAATTCCCCCAGGAACTGCAGAGGCACTTACCAATTCCATCAGGTGGGAAATGGTCATTCTGGTTATGATGATGGACCTTGCCCTTTAAAGGAAGAAAACCAATAATAGTGATCTTTGCATTCTTACACAAACCAAAGCTTTTTATTTCAAGTGAACATGATAATTAAACATAAAAGAGTTTGAAAGGAGTCAGCCCAACAGTTTTTCTTACACATTCAGCCATCCAGTTCCACCACCTGACTTTGAACTCACAAAGCTGGACATAAAACACCACTAATTCAATTAACCAGGGGCTCATTACGACTCCATCTGGGAAAACTCTCTCCTAAGGCCTGTTTTCAGATGCAAAGAGAGTTACAGCAGATATTTTGATTTTTTTTCACCATTTTATTCCCCACTGTCCCACATCTTTCAGGAGCAGCACCCAGTACCAAAGTAACCCTCAGTACTCCTCTGCCACAGCAGCTTTAGTAGAAGAATGATCTATTTTCTGCTCCGGGTCTCAGCTGAAGAACATCAGAGACAAAGGAGCTGCCCCCAGTTTTACTCAGTTGCTCACCCAGCCCCATCAGACATTGTCTCCCTGCCCCATCTCATTTATCAGCTTCTGGGCTGTGGCTCCTCTGTGACTGCTCCCCAAAAGTACAACACAGGAGAGGAAAGAACCCCAGTGCTCTGGGGAAACTGTTCTTCCTTGGTGAACTGTACATTAGAAAAGGATTTTAACAGACCTGAGTTATCCCTCCTACCTCCTCATGAGTTTGCAGCATCAACTAATTAGTTAATATTCATAAACTGTGAGCACATATTCCATTGCCACTATGCTCTCAAGTCCTTTGCAGCACAGAAATACTTTACTTAATCTAGACCTAAGTATGTTCACAAATTTAAAATAAATCTAAAAACGCTTTGATGCTGCAAAACTTTTCTTGCCCAGGAGATAAGTCTAGGCAGTTTTCCAGCACTCTGAGCAAATTAGTCAGGGTACAAAGACAGGTTGTTTTACAATGTTGACTCATGCATAAACCAGATTAAAGAACTGGTCTCCAAATTTTCTTCTCATTTGAAAAATGAATTATGGAAAAATAAAATAATAATAATTGCTTTTCATTGCAGCACTTAAACAAAGGAAGCCTGTTTATTCAACAAAGATTCTATGTAAAAACATGGAGGAGCTTCAGCCTTAATCACTCATGGACAGCACACAGCATTTCTGTATCTGTTACAATGTCAGAGGCAAGCAGTGTGTGCAGAAGCCTGACAAACCTCTGTAAGTTTGTAAGAGAAGCTGTCCTCTCAATGGGAGCTTCAGCATGTCCCTGTATCAGATTGGTAAATAAAAGTCACCACCTGGAAGTTGGGAAAGGGAGTTGCTGCCTTTCTTTTTTCTTTTTCCCTTCACAGTTTTGATGGCTTAATTATTTTATTATAGTCTGTTGTTACCCCAACTATTACCCTTTCTCAAAGATTTTCACACCAAGGCTCATGTCCCCACCATCTCCAAAATACCTAAACCTACCCCAGAACTGATGGCAACTGACACCACTGGAGCACAAATACACTCAGTTTTCTCTAAAAACTCGCTCCACTTTTGGAATATAAAAATCCACATTACACAAAGGCACTCAGAGGAAGCCCAGACCAAGATTTGGGTGACTGCAGGCAGTTAACAGCCTCATCATTCCTTGGATCTCCCTTTAGTCAACAAACAGGAGTAGAGAGAGTTCTCAAGAGATTTGTTCCGACCTGTGGTCCTCACTGACTGCAGGAAATGTCTGGGATGATGATGCACCCTGATTTAAGTGCCTGAATCCAGACCAAAAGCTGGCAGGCAGCGAGTGGGAGGTAGGAAAGTTGTAAACTCAGAGCTTAATTTACTGTACACGAAGTACCCCGAGGGAGCTCTGAGTTCTGGAAACTTTCCCTTTCCACATCATCACCTTCAATAAAGGCTGTCCCCATCCAGCTCCCAACGTTCCTTCCTCACTCCCATGCCCAGCCAAGCCACACGAATGCAGAAGGCAATGCCCTCACAGTTCCATGCTGGCTGTTTGCCTCTCAGACAGACAACTCTGAAACATCTTTGCTTCTTTAAAATCTAAACAGCAAAGAGGATTTTAATGTCCCTACATAAATCCAGGAGCAATTCTGCTGAATAAGGAGGTGCTGTTTTGGTACAAAATCACACGTGAAAGACAAGCCCTGACTTGCAAAGGTCCATAAACTCACCACAAAATATGGTATTGGAGACTGTTCTTATTTTTTTGCTGGGTTCTAATCCTTCATTTCTAATGTTAAATACTGTACTAGGATGTCTAAAATAAGCAAAACCAACCATCTGCTTTTAAAACTCAAGCAAGGGGAAATGTATCCCTGATCCCAGCTGTATTCTCAGTGTATTTGATTATTACTTGCACACTGCTCTGCTGCTACTGCACACACTCACTACCTGTCAATGGCATTCAGAGGGAAGATTTTATTCAGACTCATGATACAGGTGGTTTAAACACTTCACATCTCAAGCTGAAAATACAGTGCTGGCAGTTTGAACAGCACAAGGCCTTAGTTTACCAACAAACTAAAGAAAAATAAACAGAGCTGTCTACTTACAAGACTCTCGCTTTCCCCAACACTCACTCCCCTTTTTTTTCTAAATGTACTATGTATCCATTTTCAAGTACTTTTTTTTCTTTTCATTTAGGAAACTAAAAGTATTAATAATGATGTTCTATTATTAAGGAATAGACTGAAGAGCTCATGAAAAATGAGAGTGCAGCAGTGACTTTTAAAGACAATTTTGTAATTTCTGGTTTTCTGTAAGCCCAGTGTTTTGACACACAACTAGAAGCTTTAGAAATCTGGTGTTTGTTTCAGAAAGTAATGCATCTTGATGAAGAAACCAAATGTTCTCACTTACAAGCTCCCTTTTGGGAAGGACTGCCAAAGGGAAGGCTTTCCTTTTTGTATTAAAAAAACCTGTTGTAAAAATTTCATTTCAATGATACAGCTTGGAACAAAACTGCAAAGCTTTGGGATATATGTGCAGCTCTTCCTTCCTGTACTCCGAGTTCATCACAGAGCTGACAACCTGCATTTCAGCTCCACCTCTAAACCCAATTTAATTAAATTACAACCCAAATGATTTTGATATAAACTACAAAGAACTATTAAAACAGAATTCATTACTAATATATTACCTCCCCAAGAAAGCACTAAAATTTAGTGTTGTTCTTTATCATCCTAAGGAAGCTATGTATTTTCATCACTTCTTCACCTGCTTTTATAAAAAGAGCTGATGAAATTACCACTCAGAGGTAATTTTATCTCTCTGCCCTCTTGATGCTAATGAAATCTGGTCTTCTGAAGGACATTATCACTGAGCTAATCTATGCAATGCAACAGTTGACAACATATTTTTAATTACATCAGAAAATTATCTTACATAACTTAAGTCCTTGAATTTTAAATGTGATTTTTAGACCAAACCAAATCCCTTTTGGTTATTATTTTGTTGGCTTCCTTTACTCCTTGTCTGTATCAACCTGTTGTTTCTTGGGGTACAGTCAGAGCACAGCCTGGGACAGAGACTGGCTTTTGCTCAGAGAGTTTAATCTGATTTATCTAAACCCTGAGGTTCCATGGCTGAAGTTCTCCAGGGTCACTGCCAACACTGCCAATGAATATGCCAGAGGGAGCCAAGGTGTGTCTTAGTAAGGGAACAAGGCTTGGACAACCCCAAGCTATACTGCTAAAAACTTTATGGTAATACAAGTCTGGAGCTTTCACCTGAAAATGCTGAGGATCCCTCTGGAATTTGCATTCATATCTGATTGCATTGATGCAATTTTAAAACAAACAGCTTGTTCCATAAACCTTTTATGTTATTTCTCTACGTTCACTTCCAGTTTCTGACAGAACCCATCTCCAGTAACACTTTACCTTTGGAGGTGACTGCTGCTGTTTGGTGGGATTGGCTGAGTGCTGATGCCGGAGAGCTCGGGGGATGAACTCAGGGGCCAGAGGGTTCAACACGTAGGTTTTCTTTAACTCCAGAGCTTCCAGCTGAGCTTTGATCTGCTCAAACGTGATGCCGTGAAGACTTTCATTCTCATGACACAGGGCAATAAACCTTTCCCAGAATTTCCTATGGAAACAATTTTGCAAACAGTGAGGAAGACTCAGTGCAGATTGTTAAAATAAAAACAGATTTAATGTAACTGTGGGACACTCCTTTTTTTGTGTGTGCACATTTTCCACACCGAGCCATCCACCCTGAACCTGCTCCCTGCAGCTGAACCCCACAGCACAGTGCAAAGCTCCCCAGCCATCTCAAATGGAGGCACAGGGCTGTCCATGAGCATCAGATCACAGCACTGGCTGGGTACCACATGTAATATTAATGTCATGGACAGCTCCAACTCGGAATTTTTTCCTAGAAAACCAAAACCAGCAAACTCAATGTTTAAAATTCTGGAATGTATGTGATTTAGGCATTTATTGAAGCTCAAATAGTCACAAGAATTGTACAGATTCTCAGTCCCAGATGATGTCAAGAACATTCTCTGAATTTAGGCAGATTATTGAGTGTAACAAATACCAGAGCTGAGATGCAGCCTCAAAACTACTCTTGTGAAACACTTCAGAAGCACATGAAAATTAATATTTTTGGGAGTTTCTAGAGATTCCTTGAGATCCTCTGGTGGAAAACAAACAAAACCATAAATTCTAGTGCATGTCAGATTTTTCTGTAACATGTATAAGTATTTTAGAGCTAGAAAGACAACCATCAGGTGACACATGACTTGTCTGTGAAAATTCTGTTTCCAACCTTTTGGAGGATGGAGGGGTAATTTAAACCATGTAATAAGAGAATATTCCTCCCTGTCTTCTGCTTTCTCATGACATGTCTTCCTACTGCTTTATGAAAAAAACTCTTTTTCTTTTGTTAACAACCACAGCAGGATCTATACAAAAACTTAACACTTACGATTTTTTTTAACCTCAAAGGAACTTTTTGGGTGAAGTTACTGAAGGTTAAAAGATATTTAAATAAGGTCTGAAGATGTCACTTTAAAAAAAACCCAACAAACCTGACTGAGCTGCCTCTTTCAAAAATACCAAGAGTAAAGGTGTGCTTTAACTCCTGCTTGTTCATCCTTCAGTAATAAGGCCTGACCTATCAGCAAGCCCTGCTCTTTCCCCAAAACATGTAAAATGAAAGATTGCTGCACACTAGCTTTAACAGCAGTGTCACATTTTGCTGAGTAGCTGACTTTGTGAGAAAGAACAAATTTCTGTCTTGCAAGAATGCTGTGATGCCAGTGATGTTTTTAAGAATTCAAAATAGTTTTCCCTAAAAGCCCATTTCTGTTGTGATTTTATAGAGGCAAGAAATGCTCTTTCAAAATTCAGGATGCAAGTTAGCCCTTTTTCTGCAGTTTGCTCTAAGGCAAATACATCTTGCAAGGTTTTAAGTGAGAATTAAAAGCCAAAATTAAATGCATCACTGCGAAGCTTTAATGATGGAATTCCCTCTGATTAATCAATTCAGACACCAAACCTACTGCCAAGTACCACAAATCCACTGAGACTCATCCACTTCTGCTCAGAATGCTGAGAATGCCCCGAGCAGTCTCTCTACACATGGAACACTTGTTCTGGGGTGTAAGAACAGAGAATAAAACCCTGCTGTCTCTGTGTGAATGTGCTCGGGAGTTTAAAGGGGGTGTCTGCCAAAACAGCCCTGTCTGGTCCAGTTGGAGCACACAGGAATGTAATGATTACCCTGGGCATACTTCACAAAGCTCTCTACAACTATCATTACAGTCTTGACTCATTTTGACAGGTATTAGAATATTTATAAAATTCAAGTACACTCTAAACTTTTTTGAGGTCTGTTTTTCCTAACGAAATGTCACTTCTTTCAGACTTCTCTACTCCTGTTGTACTAAAAAAGAACCATCTTCCCAGCAGCCTCCCTGAGCCCCTCCAGCACTGTTTTCAAAGAGTGAATGTTCAATTATTCAGTGAAACAAGACAATGGTGTATTAAAGGGAAAGCTCAAGATACATCTTAATAAAGTTTCAGTGCTCCTTGTTTCTTAATTATCTTTTAGTTTTATAATTTGGAACACCTCTACATCTATAAACAGCTGCTGGTCTTCCAAATGCAAACTCAATCCTTAATTGCCAGCACTGTAATTTATTTACCATGCTGACAGCCTATATTTTTATTTTATTAAGTTTTTGCATGCCCTATTTCAGATATTTTGAAGGAGTACTCGGGAGGCACATGGGCTCTTTCTCATCAGCTCATTACATAAACCAGCCCATGCCTAAAAAACCCAACCAGGTAAATGGAAAAATGAACTAAACCCACAACAATTATTTTTCTGTCAAAAAGATGTTAGCAGCCATTTAAAGCAGATCACTGCATTCATGTACAGATACTCCTGATGTGGCCCCAGCAGGGAAGCAGTGAAATTCAGGTTACATTTAATAAATACAGTAAACAAAGGTTTGAGTTCCACTTGGCTTTTTCAACTCTAATCTTTGAAAACCACATCCCTTTTCAATACAGTAGAAAAGGCACTGCTGAGGAAAGTAGAACACAACATAGATATAACAACTAACATGTATTTTTAGCTTTATTTTAATAATGTAGTCAGTGCACTGTTTCCTCTCTTCGAGAATAAGCTGCAGGGTTTATCTCTGATCATCTCAAAATTTCAGCTCTTCCATCAAAAAAAAAACCCTTTGAAGAACAAGAACTTGGAACCCTTAACGTAAGTGTTTACATACCTCAGCATTTTTCACATTTCTTCATTTAGGTCTGTAAAATGTAAATTCACTCTAATCTTAACAAGTTTTTGTGTCATGAAGACCTATCAAAACATAGGTAATGTTTTCCAAGTCTTCTACCATCCTATCACTGCCATAATATCCAACTTTAAAATACTACATTACATCACAATTTTAAACTCCAAATCACGCATTACTTTATTTGCATATAAAACTGTAACAGGTGTGCAACAAAACCCTACTAGAAAGTAAAATGAAGCATCTTCAATTGTTACTGTTAAGGGAAAATTTGACCAACTATAAATACATGAAAAGACAGTTTATCAATGACCAGGTGTAGCTCACACTTTTTCCCTGTTATCCATGATGACATCCATCATTTTCCTAAATCCATCCATACTGATAAACACATTCTCTAGTACCCTTAGCCCTGATTAACCAAGGAACATAGACGAAGTACCTGCATCTTCCAATGGAACATAAAGCAATAGGATCTCCCACCACAGCTACCAAGGATTGTGCTCTTGTAATGGCAGTGTTGAGAAGTTTGTAATTGGACAGAAAACCATAATCCAAGTCTTCTGTTGAATCCTCCAGTAACTGTTCTTTCCTTTTAATTGGAGTTTGCTTGTGTTTGCATGTATGCCGTGTTCGTACTGTGCTGAGGAACAAAACTCTGAACTGTTTTCCTAAAATGAAAGAGAAAACATCTTTGAGATAATTGTTGCTATTTCTGCTCATCCCATGACCAGACCACTGCCCTTGCCAGCCAGATTTCACACCTAGATGTTCTGAACTCATAGCTACCCTTCACATGAAGGGCTTTATGCAAGAATAATAAGATTTAAAAATTTTAAAAGATGCACTATAAATAGCATATTCCATTACAAGAATATTTCCTCTTTTAAAAACTTACTTTTTCACCTTGATATTAATCACTCCTGAACTTTCTGAAATGTTAATTATCATTACAGCCTTGCCAGTCAGTCAATAACAAACCTTGACTTTATTTATTCTACCTTAAAAAAAGTTCTGAACATTTTTGATTCATATTTTAAAATTTCTCAAATACACGAATATCCACCATGAAAAAACAGAGCAAACCACTCACTGTCACTCAGTTACTTTATCATCTGCCTTTGTTTATTACTGACTAGAAGTGCAACCTAGCAACAGGCTATGCCTACACAAAATCCTGGTTATCAATGTGATTGCAGGAAGAAACACCTAAATTTTTAGACTCCTTACAGTTTATTCCACAGATGGAAAAGAGAATCAGTAAAACATTTTGAGCCTAAAGTTCTGTTACATTTGTCTTTGGAACTCTAAAATCCATCAGCTTGTTAAGAAGGTTTATGTTAAAAATCTCAGCTTTCAAAATTTCCACTCCAAGCAAGGTCGAACTTAATTCTGAGAAAAGATAAATCTCGCGTCCCTGAGTTTATAGTCAACGCTGGAGCAACACCTGTCTCACAGCTCTCCTTTTGCTCCCTCTGCTTTAGGACCATTTCAGTAAGTATGACTGCAGCAGACACATCTCCCCCTTGCCCAGGCCCTGCTCCTCACCCTGAACGTTGAGCACTCTCTCCACGCTGACGTCCGACAGGCGCTTCTTGCGCAGCTCGGCGCGGATGCGGAACACCTGATCGGCGTACGGGGTCACCACCCCGATGCTGCCATCGTCCAGCTTGCCCCAGGCCACAGGCCACTTCCTCCTCAGCTCCTCCACGCGCTCCACCACTTCAAACACCTTAGAACAAAGGCAGGATTCTTAAAAGTTATGCCCCACCGAGCATCGCTCTTTGATATGGAAAGGGAATTTGAAGTTTAAAGCTCTGAAACGCTTCCATGACACTGTTACACAAGCAGTGGAACTGCTGCATCCTACAGTGATACTCTAAAGTATCATGTATGAAAGCAATAATTCACTACACAGCACCCTTTTGTACCTCGAAATAAGTTATCCCACAAAAGTCACTATTAAAATCACAAACTTCAAAATGATATTAATAATCTTAATTTTCATTCTTATGCGCTTATGAAAATGTCAAATGCTCTAGGACCCTTCCTGCCATACTGAATCTCATTCCTGTAAGTAAATGTACTGCCTAAATAGGTATAATTTTATTTTTATTCTGGATATCATATATACATCATCTTAGAGTCTGATAACTCTAGACACAGAGTCCACACACCAGAGCACGATCATTCCCCATTCCAAAGGATACCATTGGGACTTTCAGATTATTCATCAACTGCTAGTTCATCTCTGCAAAATACTATGGAATGTGCTACCTGAGAAGACTAATGTGTAATAAAACCTGAAAACCTCCTCCTGTGAGGAGACAGCCTCAAAGTAACCTCCTGCCAGAGCAGCTCATTTCAATACACCAGAGGTAGTGCACTGCAAAAGGCATTTCGGAGTAGCTTCATAGAAGTTTGAGATTCCTTTTCTTTTTTTTAATTTATATTCAATAAATATTTCTCCAGCCATTTAAAGCATGATAATAGATGATGCAGTTTTCCTACAGCATCACAAATGTCAGCTCAGCCTCTTAAAAGAAAAAAAAGAACTGATAATCCTTAAAAAGTCACAAATACCTTATTTTTGGCAATTTCAGAGGACAGTGAAAATATGGCACTGTTTTTATGCAAGTCCTGAATATTTTTGAGACATCAATTCTTGTATTTAAAAGTCAGCTCTACTGACAAAGGATATTAGAATAAACTTTGATATCTATAAAAACCATAGCACAAAAATAATGATCTTTTGTAGGTATTTTGGCAAGATTCTCTGAAAGTATAGAGCTTCTGGGTATGTATTTAGAATTAATACCACATAGGGAAATTTTAAAATGAAGACCAAAAAGGGAAAGTGTATTTCCCAGATTAATTCTTAACATAGGCATCAATGAACCACAAGATGCCCCAATGCAAACATCCATTAAGGGTCAAACAGAAAAAATCTCCCTCATCATCTAATTTCAGTTTTTCCTGTTGGTGTTTAAGGAGCCGTTGTCCTTCATCTCTGCCTGTGGCTATTAATGACTCACAGTTTTCAGACAGTTACTTGGCCACTGAAGATATTTTTAGGTCTCTTACAACTTTTTTTAAATGGCAAAGTAACCCAAGTAGATTAATGAAAGCAGTCAGGTGTCCAGAAGTCATCGGAGTTTCTTATTTCAGCAAAGAATGTTTAACAAGCACAGGGTTAACAACAACAAACAGGTTTCAAATTGTGCATCTGATGAACCACACCATGATCAACGAGAGGAAACAGACAGCTCTGCAGTGCTTCCTAGCAAGTACTAACCACAAATTCCTCCTAAGCTTAACGAAAATTACTGCTATTTCTTGGATTTTCTCTCCCTCCCCTAACTGAAGGTGACTGGAAAAAGGCATCTTCCACTATGAAAAGCATTATCAAGTCAGAAGGTGGGAGGTGGGTGTTGCTGCATGTGTTTGTTTTTGTGGGCTTGGGTTGTTTGGTTTTTTAAAAGGGGGAAGGAATGAGAATGAAAGTAATTTTTGAAGAATACCAATAAATCTACGTGAAACAAACAGATTGAGAATAGGTTCTCACCTAAAAGAATCTAATCTGCACATTATCAGTTAGACACTGATCCTAAACATATTAAAGCAAATGTGAAATGTTACTCCAGAGGACTCTTATCTGAGTGGGAACATTTCTACAACAGTCAAAGAAATCTAAGTTTTACTTCAAATTGCAGTTACTCTCAGTTGCTAAGATACATCTATCAGAATGTCACATAAATTATCAGGAAAGACATCCTGAAGAATGAGGCTGAGAGAATGAGATGCGGATTATAATTTGCAAAGAAAGAAAGAAGGTAAATTAGTGGAAATGTTTACTACAATTTTCATTATATCATGTTTAGCAAACTCCATGTTCCCCTCTCCTAGTAGAGGACAATTTATGTCTTCCACCCACACTGAGCATAAACCAGTAAATTTGGGGGAGTGAAGCTTTAAGAAAACAATAAACAGTAAAAGCAAAGAAGAGTTACCTCTGCATTATTGTAAAATGCTGTACTATTTTTTTCTTGCACATCTTCTCCACGTGCTGTGAAGAAAGTCAAAGGGTAGAAATCTTTGTGTGCTGGCTGCTTTCCACTTGCCATCAATTTGCCTTCATAGAAAAGTTCGGATGTGTAACTGTAACGAGGCAAAACAGGGTAAAATGTGGAGTCTACACATGAGCTCACTGATAAAATATGCAAATCTCCCTGATGAAATATGCAACCACAAAATACTTCATAAGGAAAACAGAACCACTGATTACTATTCAGCATCTTCAAATGATTTCTCTGAACTGATATTTCCCTACTACAGACACAGCAGAAGGCACTAAAAATATGCTTCTCCAACACTTTTTCTACAAAGGCTGTTTTTTCTTCTCATCCAAAGCTCAACAAAGTTATGAACATTCTCACTGATGTTTCACTTAGAAGTTCTAGTGGCTGGAAACTGGGCAAGAAGAACACTTGCTGTCAGGCACTGGTTATTCCCCAGGCTGGACAATGAGCTTGCTCATGTCAGTTAAGAGTTATTGAACTTGGAAGATAAATTTACTACAGATTTCGTGTGCACTGAGCACGACACAGGCCAAGCGTTCAGCTGTCAACCAAGCTTTTCTTCTGTGACTTCTACTCCAGGCTGATCTACGTTGCTAGAGACCAGACACACAACCAGAACACAGCTCCTCTGCTGGCAGCAGCCATTCCAGCAGCTGGCTAACTGGAAAAGAAATGAGGCAAGAACTACCTCAAGCTGTAAGAGGGAACAAGGCAAACGGAATGGAATGAGGCAAAAAGCAAGGAGAGCCTGCAGAGTGCTGTAAATCCTGTATGCTATTGCACAGTAGAGATGAACTAATGCACTAATTACAGTAATTAGTGAATTTTGGTGTCATCTAACTTTTCAATGCTCAGCCTCCACCCTTAATGTTCTTTGGATATCACTCAGAGGCTGCAGTAACCCGAGTACAGCCTGACATGAAGACAACCAAAGCAGCAGACTGTGCAGCTGGTGGGGTCCATTGAGTTCTTCCAGGATTCCAGTTATTGCAGCTTAAGGTGGAAATAGCTGCTCATGGAAAAGCCACAGAAACTTGTATGCTACCAAATCACCATCAAAGCACTGCAGCCCCCCCTGACCTGAACTGGCTTACCCTGGACAACCCTGAACAACACTGGACTCCTCTGTGGATTGGGTTGCAGCAGTCACACCACAGCAGCCAGGGGGCAAAACTAACCATTTCTTCTGCAAATTAACTTTCAGTAATGAGATCTCATTACACAACAAAACTTTTCTGTATGGGCTGTTTTTTCCAATTACAGCTCCAAAGTCAGTCTGCAATAATGGTGTGTTCTTTCCTCAATTTCTCATGGTGTCTCTGCTTCAGTGAGGTGAAGATGATTAATGAGCCCTTCATCTTCCTACACTTCTGTCCTAAGTGTCACAGTCCCATTTGTCAGTGGAAATTCCACGTTATACAAAAGAGGAGCCTTGAGACATCTCCTAAAGGGACCACCATGAGAGTGTTCAGGTGGTTTCACCTCACACAGCAACACTTCCCAATGGAACTGGGCACACTGGACTTTGACCAGAGAGCCAACCAGCCCCAGTGGTGTTTCTGCATCCTCACCTCAGTGTTCAATACAGTGGATCTTTCTTGGAACTCCCTGTCTGAACTCCAGCTGCTGAAGTGAATTTTCATGATCTTTCTGAGGCAAATGACATAGAAATGATCTCTAAAGAAAAGCTGAAATGATACCTTCCTTTACAGATGTTCTCTCATTTCAAACTCAAAAACTCAAGCAATGTGTAAGAAATTTAGCAGCACTCAGCCTACAATTACAAAGTCTGTAAAGTGAAGACAGATCAAGCTATGTAAAAAAAAATCTTACATTCTCACTTTTGATTCCCTGGAGCACTTAAATATTTCTGCTTTTGCTTTGAACACAGTGATAACCTAATTAGTATGACTGGATACCAACATAATATTCCTCAGTACACATTTGAGCCAGGATTTAAACTTTAGCATTTTTCCCCATGATTGCACTTATTCTTTCCAGCACAGCTCATGGATGAGCTCATTACACTGGCAGCCATTAGTTTATCATAGCATAAAAATGCAAACCCACTGATTAATGTGTCTTGAAAGAAGTAATAAAAGATGTCAACAGTAAAAAAACACGCTCAAAATTTGACCTATTTTTTCCATTCACAGTTGCATATCCATATGTTCCTTACATTGCCCACAGCTTACCATTCCAAGATAATCCACCCCAGTAAATCTAGAATTCTGAAATGGTTCAAAGAAGCACAGAGCCTATATAATGGACTGCACAGTGGTTAAAAAGGGAAAGTTGGCTCTTCTTTGATTTAGTGTGAGAGCAGCCAAAGCATCCCCACCTGAATGAGGGGTCTGTCCCACAGCTCTGGCAGCTGCTCTAGGAGACCATATTACAACACAGAATGGCTAATTAACTTTGAAACGATTAAGATCTCATGACAGAAACACTTCAGCTCTTGGCTCTTTTGTTCACTCACAGCAGTCAGAAGAAGCACATGATACAGTGAAAAAGTTCACACCTACTTGATGATAGCTTCATGGGAGCGATAGTTCTCACACAGCAGGATCCTGCATGGGAATTCTGCAGGGTAGTGCTCGTAGAGCCGGTCGAGCAAGGAAACATGAAGGTTTCTCTCCCTGGCAAATTCACTGTAGACAAAAGGACTGAGCTGTAATAGACACACACATACAAAGAAAATGTAACTAAATAGGTGGACTCGGAATTTCATGCTCCCAAACATATGTATTTTGCATCAAACCAAAAATGAAACCTTCCTTTCACTGTACATTCATAGTTGGAAGACACAGAAATGCTCCTTCTTACCAGAAAAGTGACAATAGACCAGCATGGTCTTAAAGGAACAATAAAATATTCAATAACTATGGAAAGAGCCCTTATATCTAAATTCAATACTCCAAACTGTGTTTAAAATGACTTTACACTGTTTAGAATGACTTTACACCATTATTCTGACAACTACTTTTACAATTAAGTTATTACCACAAACAGTACAGATCAGAAAATAAAGAATTTTTAATACTATTTAAAAAGTTAAATAGAAATGTTGTTAAAAAACCAGAAACCCAGTGACCTATTTTCTGTTACACTAAACTCCTACTGGGCTTGTTTAACAATAAAACCAGCATCTACTACAGTAAGAAAAATAGAAGCAAAAATGATGAAAAAGAGTATTTTAAAATACAAATTCAAAGTGTAGAAATAAAGCAAATCTATTTTGTCATTCTGAATTCATATGATTGAGATTCTGAGTTGTACTTCAACTTAATATTAATTTTTGAAATTTAAATACTGGACACCCTGGTAGAGGATCTTCTGGCAGACCCTGAGCTATAGAGCAACCTGGGACACACAAGCCCAGTCAAGACTTCATCCACCCAGTTGGGCTGATGAGAAGCCTGAAGTAAGAACTCCAAGCTCTTGAAAAGCACTTTTGAGAGCAGTATTTAAAAAGCATATCCCAGCCCTTGGCATTACTAATATCATGACTTGAAATAATCCAGTAATATTAAATCATAGGTGGCAACACCATTCTAAGTTTGTTACTGTACCAAAGCAAACATCCACTCTACTGCTACTGTGAGATGCAAACAGAATTAAAGGCAAATCTATAAAAACAAATAAATCTGGCCTAAGTCAATAAAGCAAGTAAAGCTGGCTTTTCCAAGCATGCTTTTCTTATGCCTAAAGGCTGCAAAATGACAGGCATAATCAGTGTTTCAAACTCTCCACACCAAGCAGCTCCCAGGCACTTTGCAGAAACATAAAAGCACTGGCTAGTTTCAGTTTCCCATTTCCCACTTGTTCAAATCTTCACCAGATTAGATACTAATCTAATTCTAATTCTCCATATTCTTGAATTCTTTTAAAAATCAACAGGGAATACCAGTCATAAACTCCTGACTGTAATAACTATCCCCATACCTTACTAAAATAACATCCCTGGAATTCTCCCTGACTTCCCCACCTATTTATGATTTGGTGTAGATAAATAACTTCAATATATAAATACAAATATTTTACATATGCACTTCATACTCAAAAATTCCATAGCTCTTACCTGCATATGGTCTCCAGCCAAGACAATTCTTGTGTTTTTATTAGCTAATGCTAGAGGCATAATAGTTTCACACTCCATAGCTTGAGCAGCTTCATCTAACAGAATGTGTGTAAAAAACCCTGTAAAACAGAGATATCAGCAAATAAATGAAACTTGAAATATGATAAAATGAACACTGGTAACAAAACAAAAACTTGAACTTAACATTCTGTATTCTGACAGTAACCAAAACTAGAATTAAAAAAAAATATGGCTTACACAAATTAATTTCTAGCAACTACTGAAAATTACCCAAACAATTTTCAAACCCATCAAATAGTGGTCACCTGGTTGCCAGTGACATTAGCAGGAGCCCCCAGGTCTGCCTCTTTCTTGTGATACACATGAAATTAAACATATTTTATCTGAGCCCTCTTACACCAAGAGGAAATCTCTCTTGGCTGACCATCCCTCAAGAGGTTTTCACCACCATGAAACTTGAAGAGCTTTGGACAGTGACAATGACAAGGAATTCCTCATGTACTTGAGTCCTATTAATTATTTTATATACTAGATTTCCCATTAAAATTGCACACATACCTGAGCACTTTGCTGGTTATGGGCTTAAAGGAATGTTGGGGGGGGAAAAAAGGAACAGAAGTTGAAGGAAAATTTAAATTCAATCTTATGATAATATTGGACCAAAGGTTTGGTGGGAATCTATGCACTGGAGAACATGCACTTGAAAAAAAACTTGGCCACTGTAGACTTATATTTTATGAAATCTAAATTCAGGATAGATATAGAAGTGGTTTTGTTCATTGACATCTGTAGTATATTAAGGTTTAAAACAAAGTATTAGAGGACTTAGTGTACCATCCAATTAAGATTACATACATAAAAATGGAGCAATTTTCTTTGGAAAATATGAATTTCATACAGCTGCACACACATTGCTATGGCATGACTGTACACAGCTCACTGCCAAACAAAGCAGCTATTTCTATCTAAAGACCCAAAAATATTTACCATAAATTCCACATTAGTTTTCTCTGTTGCAACAAATGCTTAAATGTAGCCATATAAAACCAACCCTAACAACTTATGTAAAGAAATTCCATGCTTTCCAAAAAGCAGATGGATTTAATTTGGAGATCAGGAAAATAATAAACCCTAAGCAGCCTCTGCCCCAAAAAATCAGTTTGATATATTTCAGTTTAGAAAACAACCCTAAATGTATCATGTTAACAAAGACAGGGCTTGTATGTGTGGGAGTTGTTTGCAAAGCTAAACAATTCACAAAACAAGGGAAAAAAGCTCTCTGTTATTTATGCTTACATGCTCCACTGAGTAATGACCTTAATGAGCATAATATTCAAAGTCAGAATCTCAAACAGAATTTTCCCTCTTGGATCTCAGAAACACCAGAACATAGATAGTAGTGCTTCTTTATTTATTTTTATTTAAGAAGGAAAAAAAAGAATAAGCAAAAGGTTAATTAGAATGCCAGCAGTTTACTTTGTAATAAACATTTATTAATAAAAAAACAAAAGAGCATTTTAAGATTATCATTGTTTACTTTATTTTTTAACAGTTCCAAGAATTGAGTATGGAACCAACACTTAAGGAGGAAGATAAGGAAGTAGATAAGAGGAAGAAGATAAGAGGAAGATACTTCTCAAGCATGAATACTTCTTGTTTAGAAATTATCTTACCTGGTTCAAGATCCAGCTGACATAGATACTGTGATGTATTTAAAGTAACAACTACTACTCTCTGCTTAAGAATGTCTTCTTTCTGTGGCATCTGAAAGGTGGAATGTGTGCTTGAAATCAAACAGTACTGATGCACAACTGGGTGAACAGTCTTTACCCAGCGATTTCGGAAATATACCCTAGGAAAGAAAAAGGGGCTTATTTTCCATGAGGTTTGAACACAGCAACAGCCTAATATTTCAAATATTAATATTCTGTTTTCTGGTATATAAACATCATCCTCAAGAAGCAAACATCATAACTACACAGAATTACATGCTAAAATGTCTTGGATTCACTTTCTGTTATTGCAGTGCAGTATTACAGACATGAGCAGTTAACAGGCTTTAATTCACATAGAGAAATCCGTAAATTCTTCAAACATTTATGTTCTGTGACCCTCACATCAATGCTTATTTTATGTAAAACTTACAAAATAAACTCATTTTAAAGAAATATTTCCTGACCTGAAATGTAACTATAGCCCAGAGTATGGAACTGAAATAACAGAGCACAACTGACAGTGCTCTGCACATCTCACCCACTGCAGCTGATATATGAAATACATTCAAATCCTGTTGTTCCCTTCACACATCCCATGTGTTGTCTGCATTCTAAGAACCAAACATGAGGTGTATTCATCTTTTTATCAAACAGGGCCATAACCTGATACACTGGATAAAAGAATGAGAGAACAGTGCCAGAAGTTTGGCTGGAGTCTAAAATATCAGGACATTGACTGGGCTTCAAGCGTCCTTCCATGATAAATAAGGTCCATTTAATCACCATCCCATGGGATCAGTGAAGAATTTTTCTCAGGAAGGGATGACATGTAAGAGCCAGTTTAGCTAAATGGAAGAGAAAAACAGAAGACACAAAGGCTGTGCCTCAGAAAACAGAGTACAAGTAACTCCAAAGGGGTGAACAGAACAACTCCCAAACACATCCAAAGGAGCTGGATAAAGGTGCCCTGTGACACCTCCAGCAGCTCTTTCTCAACACTGTAACCTCTACTGAGAACTACAAATCTGAAGTAGAACCTTCAAACTACAAGAAATTACTGTACAGATATTAAAGGTTTTCCAATTTATTTCCAAAGCAAATTAAGATGCAATTAATTCATTTCAGTTCTAAATATAGGATTTAATGCTGTTCAGTTTATCTATTCAGTATTTTATTTCTCCTGCACCCATAGTTCAAATCATTAATAAAGTGTTTGGGAAAGTGTAATTATGCACCTAACTGCAAAACATGAATGCACTGGCTGGACTCTGGATATCACATGTCCACCCACATCTGAAAATTACAGCTGAGCTCCACATAATGTGAGAGAAAGGAGTACTAGGATTATAAACCAATAAATTTGGTTTGTGAAGATACAACGTCCATTTTGGACAAAATGAAATGCAAAGGCACTTCAGTATCCTCAATGACTTTTTATGTGACAACATAACCAACCCAAATCTACACTTGGAGACCAAAGGTAACTCCAGGTAAAACTGGGTTCAGTGCAGGAGCAACACCCACACTCCTGAGTCATTCTCAGAACAAGAGGCTTCTATTGTTACCCCCATATATTTATTTGTTATCAGCTATCAAACGGATGAACTTCATTTGATAAACTGTTATTACACCAAATCATGGCCTATCAGCTACAAGGTAGTGGGAGTGAGATAACCCTGCTCCACTTATCCCAGCTTTTTTATCCTCAGCTTCTGTGTGCTTCACTTTCCCAACCTTAACTGAGGTAATACTTACCCACCACCTCACAGGAGTATTGTGAGCATTACTGAGTTTATTGGGAGTTTATGTTTGTAAAGCACTTTGAGATTCTTGGATGAAAGGTGCTATTGAAATGCAAAATATTATGGTTATTAGACATTATTATACCTTGCACTGTCTTTTATTACAAAAATTCAACTGTGGGTGACTCACAGATTGGCTGACAGCATTTCAAACTGCATTGCTGCTTACCCATTAATTTCTTTTATTTTGATGTGAGATCAAAAAGGTATCCCAGAGCTATTATTCACCACTGGCATAAAAACACCTGACAGATGTGACTACTTCGAAAATGTCGTGATAGAAGTTAAGCCTCACTGAACAAGGACTTTCTTTCTCAGGTGCAACTTAGGCTAATAAAATCACCCATAATTTCAATATTAGGTCTTTTTTCCTCAGAGTTGGAAGAACCAACTACAAAAATGGGATTTACCAGCTTAACACACATCATAACATTTCACCCTGCAACATGCCCTTAACTTCTGATTCAACAAAAGACTAAACTTCTAAAACGTTTAGTCTTAAACCTGCATGAGCAGGGACCCTTAACCCCAGCAGAGGCAGGCAGTTACTAATCAAAACACTCATTAGTATCTACAACACATTTTATTATTATTTGGGTACAAAGTGCAAAAGCTGCAGCCACAGAAGCCAAACCCAGCCACAGCTCACAAGAGAGATTTTCTCCCATCCTACCAAGACTTTAATTCTGGAGAAATGAAAACCTTGCAGGGTAAGGTTTACCCAAACCACAGGCAGTGAAATTACTGGCAAAAACATGGAGCATTGCCTCAAAATGGAAATCCCAGAAGATTCTAGATCAGGGACTGACTCTTCTGCAAACGAAGGCACCAAATACATCCACTGAACCTAAAGCCTGGTTAACATGCATGGAATCTGCATTTCCTGTGGAAATTCAGCTCACCTTTACTTCTCTGTGTGGCATCTGGATATCTACAACAGAAGCCTTAATTGCTGTGCATCCCCAGACAAGGAGCCAAAGAATGCAACAAGCTGTCAGCTGACCTGCCTGTGTTCCCATCACCTTCCCAGCCAAGACATCAAAAAAAAAATTTCCCCCAACTACTTCAACTAAGCATCAGTCAAACTGAGAACTTCCAGGCTGGGATTGCTTCTAGCCACTTAAAGTACACTTCTAAAAATTTAATAAAGGGGGAGTCTGGATTCAGACCCTCTGAGGGAGGCTAAGAAGAGTTTCATCTGCATTCCTGTCCTTCAACAGCAACTTCTTTTCATGACTCCTTACAAGAGAGTGGGGACTAAACTTCAGTTCTTCAAAACTTCTTTTCCCTGTTGTGAACTGGAAACCACTGACTCCTCCCAGTTCCCCACAGAAGGGCCAGGACTCTCTCCCCTTTCAGGCTGTGCTCCAAGAAACCCTTCTATAAATCCCAGCTCCTCAGCTTTTGTCACTTCTCTCATGAAATCCCTCAAGTAAAAAGAACACAGAAACTCAGAGGGAATCTAGCAGGCTAATTTCATGCTTCTGTTAAGAGACCATTAAAAAAAAAATCTAACTAGTGCCAAGAAGCCTAAAAAAACCTTAAAAGCACCTGATTTCCCTCTTCCATTTCTTTAGATCCATCTATAAAGAGAGGCTCGTCCTCACAAACAAGTATGTTCCTTGGGATGCAGAAAACATGTGAAGAACCTGTCTTACAACTTGAAAGTTCTTTTTTTTAATCCCTTTTCCTTTAAGGATGGATAAGATGGAAGCTAGAGTTTCAAGAAAAAAGTAATTGGCAGAAGAGTAATTTATTTTACAAACTAATGTTTGATAAGATAAATTAATTCTATTTTCAGTACAAGAACTCATTTGGAAAAAAGGGCAATGGTCTTTTAAAAACTGCTGGGGGTTTTTGGTCTGGGTTGATGTTTACTTTCTTTTTTAATTCAACTCTGGCTCCTATGGATTCCTTTTTATAACCTGGATAATCCTTAGCCAGCAGCCACATACTGAAGCTACCTGGTTCCAGGATATATGCAGGACTTATACATATATGTTGTGATCAAAGTACTAAAAAAATAAACCAAAGGGCTTTCAGTGAGGTATTTTCAACAGAATCAACTTATTTTTTGACACTGGTGAACTGACAGCAAGAAGATGCTAAGGAATAAATAAAAATACTAAATATATAGATAAAGGCTGTGTCAACCTCTTTCCCTTTCCTTTAGTATGACATACAAAACCAGTGTATGGAAACAACTAAATCTGAAATATGCAAGTAAAATAATACTAAATTAATATTAAAATAGTACCTCAACCACTGCCCAGAAACATACAGAGGAGTTGCTGGTATCTGCTTTTGGAGTTTTTTAGGAGAGGGTGATAATCTGAATTCTCCTGCTACAGTGCTCTCCTACCTCAGCACCCACCTCCAGAAGGTTCTAGCAGCTGATGGAGACAGGCACATCCAGGGAGAAAAAGAATATACAAATTAGGAGCCAATTACTCCCTCTTACTGCTCTGACTCACCATCTAAAGGTGCCTGGCTGCTCCTGCACACTAAAAATCAAGTGTCTCACCATCAAACAGAAGCACTTAATTGAGGCTCTCTCCTCCCAACTGTAGCTTGGGTTTGGGTTTCATTCCTTCAGAAGCATTTCTGCATTCATTTACGTAAGTGTATGAAATTGTTTTAGTGTCAAGTTTCCCCAGTAAAAGGCAGGTTTTGGAGTGTGCCTCTAATACAGTTGACTCATCTAATCAAACCCAGGGGCACAGTTTTTTCTGGGTAATAATTCCTTTATGGGCATCAGGACTATGAGAATTTGGCCTTCAGTCTTAACTGGTATTTCATTTAGGTGCAGAACTTAAGATTTAATGTAAATTCTCAGTGTTCATTCTGACTTTGCATTTTCCAAAGGGAATAGAAAGTTATTTTATTAAGAAAAAATACAAATTTATAACATGATATTTAAACAAAAAACCCACAAACTCTACTTTTCAAACTTTTATGTCACATCACTGACAGGATAATTTATTTAGTGTATGTCTTACCCACAGAAATATCTACATGGTTTTCAGTACAAAATGTTAAATAATTTAGCTTTCCTTCTTTAAAAACCACATAAATATTATAAAATATTATGTTGTTCCCCACTAAGCCAACTCATCACTTGTAGAGTAAATAAGGGATAAAATCAACAGCAAAGTGTTCAGTTATTTAGAAACACAACAAACTCTGCAAGCAGCACATCTACCTTGAATAATTAACTGCTTCCACTCCACTTGAGTTTCCTTTAAAATACTACAAGAGGCTCAGATCACCCTGTTTAATCTAACAGCAATGATTTTAATTTGAAAATACACTTTTACTACAGTCAAGAAGGGAGGTACATCCATAATCAATTTTGAGCTGGGAGTCTCATCCAACTCCAGCTCTGAATCTAAAACTGACCTTTAACTCTGGCCAGAGCAGGGTACAGGCACTTTGTGCTCACACAACAATTACATGTCAGATTTTTTTATTTGAACCATAAATACTTGTGGATCCATTAATAGATATATATCCAAGTCTTGAAGTGCCTCCATTTTCTTAAATTTCAATTTTTTATAGAGATGTCCTGACTCTTTGAACAGCATCAGACAATCTACAGCAGCACTTTCTGAAGACTTCATGACAAATACTACAACAATTAAATTCAAACGTTCAGGGATTTTAAATTACGTGCTATGATTTTCTTGGCAAATATAGACATAAATTTTAACCATAAGAAAAATACCACTTTTTATGTTTTTCATATTTCTGAGACTGGACTACACAGTCGAAAACAAGGTACCAAAAACCTGGCAACAGTAAAACTGTATTTAACTCCTCGCACTGTTAAATCACACTTCAATATTCCCAGAAGTGTTGATTACACACATAATTCCCTCCAGAAAATTAAGACTCCATAATGGTTTTCACCTCATGGTGCTTTACAAATCACCCTGAGAAAATCTGTGTTAAAACACAACCAGATCAAAGGTATCTTTTCAAAAATACACTGCCTTCTTTCCCTTGGCCAGATCCTCAGTGTCTGTAAAATGTCACATGGCAACAAAAGTCAACAGACCTAAGAGAATTTACACCTGTTGCAAATGCAGCCCTTTCACATAACTTCATTGGCTTTACTGACATTGCATAAGATGTAAGTCCAGGATGGCTTTTAATAGCTAGCAAGAAAACACAGAGTCATTTTCTTAGTAATATTATAAATTTACCCACTGGCACTCAGAAAACAATGCCCATAATTTAATATATATATATATATGTATATGTACATACCATGTTAGCAGTATAAAGTATACATTGTGATTACTGGGTGAAATGTTCCCAGGAGCAGATTTATGCCCACAAATAAATCCTCCTTAACTATTCCATGCAAGTTTACCCTCCTTGCTCTTAAGATTCCACTTCTTTTTTTTTTTCCTTAACTAATTTCCCCAAAACACCCACAGTAAGTACATTTCAACACATATACAATCACTTCAAACTGACTTATCAGAAGAGGCCAAACTACTTTCACATAAGTCTCTAAATAAGTAGCTCCTATGACATCAAAATATTTCTCCAAGAAGCCAGGTGGGGAGCTCCAGTTTCCAAATTAGCCTCATAAATCTAAGTCAAAATTTTCAGAAATTAAAATACAATTAAAGTTCATTTTATTTTATCATAGTAGCTTTCAGAGGAGCCTATCAAAAGCTTGCTCATTAGGAAAGACACATTTATCAACAGAATAAAAAAAGCTTAAAAAAGGATGTCTTTATTTTTATTTAACAAATGACCCAAAATTATGTTACAATATTTCACATTCCTTTTAGGCTGTTTTTAAAACAACTGCTGGTAATGCCAATATGCTTTCATGTTTTAAAAGTTCTTTAGCCTTTTTTGATAGACACCTTTTCTTAAGAATAGTATTTTATAGAAACATAATAAGCCTTAAAAAAATACCTGAGAGGTCTCGCCTGGGGATTGCCTGCTTCTACATATGGATGTAAATAATCCTTTATGTAGAGATCAGCAGCACTATTAGAATGGGTGCAAATGAGAATCCTGCTGGAATAAATGGATGCAAATAAAAAAGCAATGAAGAAACAGAAAACAATTCAAAGCAGTAGAATACAAAAAAAAGGAAACAGTGGCCATCTTCCTGCACATTCCTCTTCATGAAACTACTCACTAACCTACTACTCTTCCCAGGATCCAGCCCTCAGCTCAAACCCTTCAGTTATCAGCTATCAAAGAGTTTTTCGATAATCAATTCGTAATTGTTAATCTAGACTTCATTTTAAAGAAATGCTTTTGTTATCTACCATGCTGCAAAACTCCCCATGCCAGGCAAATCACAGCCACTCTATTTAACTCCCATTTTAATTTGTTTTGTTCCACTTGGCAAATACAGGCTAAGATTATAAAATTACTTTATCATCCCAAACGATGATGGATAGCTTGGGTTTGTCTGTTTCTAAGATGGGTGGAAATTCTGCATTTCTACCTTTGACTTGAATCTAAGCAAAAAAACCACAACCTCCTCTCTTCTAGCAGGGTCCTGCTCTGTGTTCAGTGCCCCCTCTCACCTGGTGTCCTGCTGTTGGAGGATGTGCTTGACTGCCTGAGCCAGAGTGAAGGTTTTTCCTGTCCCATAGGGACCGATGATAAGAACAGGAGGCAGTTGTATGGAGAGTGGGGTGGTGATAGCCAGAACAGCCTCTTTCTGCTTCGCGTTCAGCCGAGGGTCCAACTGCTCATCCCATTGTCTGTGCAAAAGGAGGCCACAGAGGTTACAAACAGAAGCTCTCACAATCCACTGCCAGGCAGAAATTAAATGAGGGAAGATTTCAAAAGCACTGAAGAAATTAAAGAGCCTTTACAGAGCTGCTGTATGGATCGTGTCACTGAGGCACGTGAAACCAATGGAAAAATCCAGCAAAACAATCACATGCTTTAATCATAAAAACTTAGTATCTGCAATAAATCAGTTGCCCTTCTTTTTTCAACCTATTCTCAATTTACATCATCCCACCTAACAATTATTAACCTGCAGAGCACACATTTTAAACAAAGGACATACTGCACCATCCCCTGATAACAAAAGCAAGTAAACATACAATGATTTTCTACTATTATCATGCAAAATATTAGTTACATTAGTTATGTTTCTTCCCTGCAGCATTTACATTGTCAGCTTTAAAAGTCAACAGTTACACAATCCCAGGACTTGGTAAAAGTTATCTACAATCAAATTTAAAAACTACTGGCTACCAATTAACTACAAACTTCTCTTTACTTATTTTTTTTTAAGATCATCAGGGCACATACCTCTAATAAAAAGGATTTTTGTTGAAAGTAGCTAGTGATGCCAGGACTGGGAGGAAGATGCTTTCCGAAAATTCCAATGAGCATAAGAGGTTAAAGATTTCTAGACAGAGTTTTTAGTATTCCCACTGACAGATTTAAAAGTAGACATGCATAGTAAAAAACACCTGTCACTGCTGCACATATGGCCATACTTTAGTAATGTGATCTGCTTTGGTACAAGCACCACACTTCTTACAGACTAGAAAGTTGTTGTTCAGTAGTAGTTAGCAACAGGGAGCAAGATCAAGAGGGAATAGACTGAATTTCCAACTTTTAAGATGCCTATGAACAACAAGCTGGCAAGAGACTGAGAAACACTGGAAAGGAACAGGGACATAAAACAGAAGTAGAAGAAAAACAAGGAAGACAGTTTGGAGTTAGTTTGATTCTTAAGGAAGCACAAATCAAGCCACCAGATGGAACTGACTTTAAACTGAACTACAACCATTATGTATATTATTTACATATACAAAAACCACAAAACACTATACCAACATATCAACTACAACTGATATGTACATAGAAGATAAAGTTCTATCCCATTTTATTGAAATCACTGCTTACTTCAAAACTATCCTTAAACACTATTTCCTTGTAAGACTCACTCAAAACCTAATTAAGTCAGTGAACAGATTGTCACTGACCTCCATTAGCTTTGTGGTGTAACTGTAAACAGAACCCATTCCCTTCTTTCTCTCAGTACTGTCACAGCTCTGATGCACAAAGTGATCATCCCACCCAGAACACTGATCCCACTCTTTTATTGGATCTATTCTTCTTACACTTCCAGAGACAAACTAAAATTTTCCAGTATTTTCTGTCTTACAATACCTCACTGCCTCAGCTTTCTGACAGATCACTGTCCTTTTAATCCCTGGGCTATCTCCTGATTTGTCCTGCACCACAATCACACCCCTAATTCTCACCTTGAAGACCCCACAGGACTGTTCCCAGGCTGTACAGACTATCAGTTCCACATTCTTCTCATTTCCCTTGTCTCCAGGCACAGAAACCCTTATGCTTCTTTTATCAAGACCAAGAATACTGGCAATATTCCCTGAGCCACACAGCCTCACATTTCTCTTCCCTAAGCTTCCCCTTCCAGACAAACTATTTTCACTGCATCAGCCTTAAGTTTCTTCACAAGTATTTATATGACATAGGGGTTTAAAATTTCATAAAGGAAACTGTGAGACATGTATAGAAAGAATCTTTGGGCTGCCTGAAAGCACATGGCTGGTCCTTCAAGACTCAATCCCACACCTTCCATAACCACACCCTCTGGGATAAATCCAGATCTGGGCTCATTGCAGCTCAAGAAGCACTGATGGATCAGCTCTTGCAAACAGGACTCTGCACACTTGGGATCCTGCACAGCAAACTCTTGGAATGGGCACTTCCATTCCTATACAGTATCATGTTTTCAGAGGAGGATGGCAGCACAGTAATTAACAGCAGCAGGTTTGTTTTCTGCAGCCACAGTAGAACTGTGATGCCTCCAAAGCCCCAGCTCAGCCCCAGGGAAAACCACTGAGCAGCTTCTGGCCCTGGGAGGATCATTCCTCTTGTTTTATTTAGCACAGCTCCACTCTCTCCTCTGAACCCCTCACCATTAATGAGGAGCACGGCTTGTTTCCCATTCAAGGACAGATTTCAGCCATCTGCTCTGAGAAATTCAGTGCTGCATCACCACCCCATCTTTGATACTGAAGTGTTTGTGTTCGTGTACCTGTTGGGACTCCAGGGTATGGTGGGAGTCATGCTGACATCTGGAAACAAAATGCTGTTGTCCTTAATCCTGTCCAAGGCATAATGCATTTCACAGAGGGGTAAGCGATTCAACTGGAACTGAAGTTCAACCTGCAGAACAAACAAATGAATACATGGAGAGGTGAACAAGAAGGATTGATTTTGAAAATATTCATTAGACTTTGCTGTACATGATACATCTTTATCTTCCTGCAGACCACTGGCTCTCAAAGAAAACAGCAAACAGCATTCATTCCAAAGATCTGTGATAAAATTAACTTGCTAATTTCTTTTGCTTTGGATCAAAGATAAATACAGCATTTTCTCTAACTTAATTTTGTTGTTTGACTTTTTAGATTAGATTCTGCTGTACTTTCAGAAAAAAATTAAAGGGAAAGCATTCTTGGAATTGTTTTTTTAATACCAAAAACACTCCTGGAAAATATTAGTGTCCTAAAACATTATTTTTACAAATACAAGCTTTCATCTCTTATTGTAAGAACAACCTCAAAAAACTGTTGGGCCAGAAATTTTACCAGATCAACAGATGATATAAATCAGATGTGTGACCAGCAAAGAGAAACCCTGAACACTATTTCCAAACACTCTGAAACAGCATAACTTGTCATTTTTGTTCAATTATTAGGACTCTCCAATTAGATTCTTACCAACACATTCTTGGTTTTGTTCTCTCAATTACAGGTGTTTTAATGCTAGTAAATAACAGATATTGCCAACATAAATTCTGGTACAAAGCCAGAAACATCATGCAGAGCACTTAACATTCCTGATTCAATTCAGAATGAAACAATGCATAGTGAAAGTAGCTGACACATACACACACTGAAAGGGTGAAGAGAAAAATAGATCCTAAAATTGACAAGGGATAAAAGCAGCTCCTGAGGAAATTATTAATAAAAACAGTTCACTCAGATTATCATTTACACATATTTAAATTTGCAATTATTAATCTCTCCAGAAACAAATGAATCTGATCAGAGCATTATGCTGAAGAACTCCATGTTCACAACACAGAAGCCTTTAGAGAAAATTTGACACAGATCTGCACTATTAAAAACCCACATAAAAACACCAAAAGCTGCTGAAGAACTTAAGTGACTAATACACATTTTTAGGTTTTTTTCCAAAGAACTGCTCTCACTATATATTTATGTAATTACTGTGCTACAAATCTAATATGCATTTTTGATTAAATAGGAGTAAATCAGTGCCTTTCTGAGATTTACAATGAGTGTGTTACATGTTACAAACAGCAGCCACATTACTGCAAACTGTCTGGAAAAGCACCCCTCATTTACCTGGAAATATCAATTATTTTATGATTTCTATGGCCCTCTGTACTGAGAGATTTCACAATCCCCCTACAGAAGCTGGTTCTGTTCTACCCATTAGGAGATGAGAACAGAAACAGAGCAAAGATGAGCTGAATCCAGTCCATCTGCACCATCCCAACTGAAGGTCCAGCCCCCCATGTCCTCCCAGAGAAAAGCCATGGAGGTGTCAGTCACCAGATGTATCCCCATGCACACCCCCAGCAACAAGCTGCTCTCAGATCTATCATTTTCTCCTCTAGAACTCACTGATTCACTGTTCATCTGCTCTTACTTAATCATGCTTTAATCTCATGGTAATTAGTGCTACCAACCAGAAAGTTCAACAAACACAAAGCAATACTAAGATATATTTTTATAATTTTTTTTTGACAACTTATATAAAAACTTAAAATTCCTTGTCAGTTAAGTAGGAAGGACAGAAGGAAAGAAAAGTGATCTTTTCTCTTTCAAAGCCATATAAACTTCTTCTATAAAATTCTTCTCCCATGGAGGAGAATTCCTCATATAGAGGAATAATTTATCCTTCTAGATTTAACTACTTGTTGCACCTGACACTCCTTCATCTGCCCACAAAGTCCCTTCCTACCACAGGCATCACACTTGTGCACCAGTAATGTTCACTACTTGCAGATCATTTCCTTCACAAGGCTTTGTAAACTAGCATTTTCTTTTTCCTACTCTTACTTCAGTATTACAGTGCTCATATCATTATGAAGCATGTAAAATCAACACTAGCTTTGCTGTAAATAAGCAATGTTTGCTTGTCTCCCCGCAGAGTGTAGCCATTAACTTTCCATCTCTGGCAGATATAAAGACATTAAATATTCATCTTGACTATCACATTTTACAGCAAGATGTACAACCATAAGTCTGAAGACAAGGGCAGCAACAAATCTGACAACGTTAAGCATGGAGCTAACTGAGGTGTTTGTAACTGCCAGGAAAACCTTTTTTAAATAGGACACACAAACATCCAAGAATTCTTCCTCCCCACTGTGCAGTTTGTGTCACGCAGCCCTCAGCCCATGCCCAGCTCTGGCACTTGTCAGGAGTGACAGCACAGCTCATCCTGCCCAAGGGGCACCTCCAGCTCCTGCCCAAGCTCTGTGCTACCCACCCCTACTCAGGGCTGACTGGTTCCCCCACCACATCCTGCAGATGTTGGGAAAGACTGCAGCCACTCCAACAGCAATGGGCCCAAACTCGTGCTTTCATCTGCCCAGGGAAGATATCTTTGCCCAGACAGACCCAAGGCTGACAAAAGACCACACAATCTGAGGAGGGTAATTTAAAACATCACAGAAAAACTGTGATGCTCATCTGGCTGACACTTTTAACAGCCCCTTCTGGGAGTCCAAGCAAGGTGCCTGGCATTAAATACCTCCTATTATCTACCTGCATTCACCACTTTCTTAACAGAAAGTGATTTGTTTTGCTTTTAATGCTGCTTGGATGGAATCAAATAGTTCTATTTGCTATTGCAGAGTACTGAATGAGGCCATCTGGGAAGGAGAGAATGTAACCTGCTTTAATATACATTCCACAATCAGGAAACAGTGGGAAAGAAGTTAATCCATTGTCAGGTTCACAGAGCAGGACACAGAACAGAGGAACCACTCCAAAACAAAGAGTGGCAGCAGCCACAGGGCTTTAAAGTTCACCCCACCCCACCTCTATGAATGGTTTACCTGATAAAAGCAGAATTGTGTATTTATTAAGAGTTAAGCCAGAACAGCAGGTAAACAAGGCACCATGAAGTTTTTGTGACTAATTATAAGAGAATAAAGAAAGAAACCACCCAACTTATCCAAAATTCACAGAAATAAAAGCAGTTATCAGTGCTTGAGAATCACATAGGGAACATCAGCTGTACTGAAGAGAGCAGCAGAATCTGCAGCACCTTTAACAAAAACTCTTTACATCCAAATTACAACCCCCTCAGTTCTAACCTGAGGATCGCTTTCCAAAATTTCAATTAATGCTTAACCATAAAAAAATTCTCACAATTAAAATTCCTTCAAATATAGGTAATGCTTTAAGAATCTGACCATCAGTCAACTGATACACGTATGAAGTACTAAATGATTTTACAAACAACTTTAGGACCCAATTTCTAATGCAGAATAGACCTGCTGCCTCAGGCCAAGATTTATAAGACACTCAAGGAAAAATTAGCCAGTTCCTAAAGCCCCAGCTCATTTGGCATTCCAGTCAAGTTTCCAATAGAATCAATTAGTAAGTTTAATTATCGTTTTAAGAAAACAAACACAAAACCAAGAGCTCAGAACAACATAAGTCTTCCCAGACCAATTATCCATGTTAAATTAAGACATTAGAATTCTTGCATATGTTTCCCCCAAACAAAACAAATGGGAGGAGATAAACCTTTGGTGAAAATGCATTCATTCCAGGCAACTCCAGTGACCTCAATGTGAGTTTATTTCTGTTTGGTAACGAGATCAATTATGGAGCCAAAGCAAACACAAGGCAAAAGAGTTCTGACACCACAACCACCTCCTCCCAGACCTACCTGCATTTCACAATCTGCCCGGAGATTCAGCTCCTCACAGCATTCCCTGGATACCCTCAAGAAGATATAATCCTTTGTTTTCTCCTCGATAGCTGCTTCATAAACCTTCTCTTTGGTTCCTTGGGTCTGTGCTGACTTTTCTTTAGTGACAGGCAATAAATAAACAGCATTGACTTTGGTCATCACCAGCCGTCCAGCCAAGGTGTCTTCGGAAAGCGTCTCGGTGAGTTTAAAGCGGCCAAAAAGTTGTCCATTTTGGGCATATTTTGCACCTCCAGAAACACCAGTGAGCATGAAGCTTGCTACAATCTGCAACTGTACTTTTATGTTGAACCTAAGTGAGAAAGCATCGAGTCAGTGCACAAAAATGCTCTCGGATTCTGAAACTTCAGGTGCTCAGAGTGAAGATTCACTTCATTAATTAATTTTTAAGTATCAACAAGTACTGTCAAACTGGCCCTTTGTAAGTATGCAGCTGTCAAATATCCACACTTTTTCCTTTTGACTGTAGCCTATAAAGTAAATATTTAAAAGAATCAACATCTATGAAGTTGTAAAAAAGAACCCTCACATGAGAGAAACAAATACTAGATACCACAAAAAGCTTAGACTGAATGAATTACATGTCCCAAAGCAGCAAAAATTTCTATTTAAATAGTCTGTAATCTTATGTTAGGTATGCAAGGAGAGACAGGCAGGCAAAGAATAGATTCCTGTTTATCCCATCTGTCTCTTCCAGGCTGCACACCAAAGAGGGCAATCTCCATCTTAAAAGGTAAATGGTATTATACCTGTAATTCAGAGGGATTGATTAAAATGCGTTGAAACAAATCAGATTGTAGGCATTAAAATGATATAATTTTATTTGAAATGAGGGAATGGCATCACAGACTCAGCCCTATAAATCATCTATCCATAGAATTCCTACTAGCAGCAGCTTCCTCCTGTAATCAGAGATGTAACAAATTCATCCACTGCAGTTATCATTTTCCAGAAGTCACATGCACAAGACACTGAAGTGACTTATTAGGACACTTTATTGACCTCTCAGCAATACAAAGTAATCTCTTCCTAGTCTGTTAGGGTTTTTTAAACAGATTGCTTCAACCTGGTCTTAAAAAGAACAAAGGAGGAAGAAAAGTCTGACACAGTTAACAATATTCAGGTCTTTTCTCATCAGCAACTTTTTCTTAAATTCGCAACAAATTACAGTAAAAAAGAAAAACCCACTCACAAATGAAATAAAACCTCTTGGAAAAATACATTATTTTCTTATAATACTTTTCATACTCATACTGGTTTTATTTGGTCTGTTCTTCTTATAATTTCTATTTTAAGCTATTAAGCTAGTAATTGATCATTTAAGCCCTGCAGTATCAATAATATTAGGCCTCTAACGATAAAATCCAACATTGTGGCTTGCTTGGTAATTAAACCTCTACAAAACAAATCAAATATATTTTTTCAGATCTGGCAAATCAAGAATCTTGCACAAAAACTGCAAGTTTGCCCCCATGTGGTAACAGCTGCCTCTTTACAGAATGTGGGCATTGTCAGATCCGAATTTCCCAGTCCTCCACTCTCCAAAAGCAAGGGAAGTTTTCTTGCCTAACAAGAAAACTTGTTTGGTTCATCACTGACCACAAATGTAACTGCACGAGCTACAGTGAAAGAATTCACCCAATCCTTCCCATTTCCACACATACCAATAAAAAACCCATTAAAAAAACAAGCTTTCTCCTATTCAAGTGCTTCACTATTCCAAAGGAGCTATCAGCAACCCAGCAACATCTGAAATAGCTCATATCTCCTTGTTAAAATACTATATAAAACATTTAACTGAGTAACAAGGGCTGGGAATTCTTACTGAGATACAATCATTTGCTATCGTGAATTCATTTTGTTGAAACTTCCCTGAAGTTGATCCCCAATGCTGCTGAATATGTATCAGCTCAAATTCAGATTTATAAAAATGTGCTGCAAAATAGTTTTATTGCATTTCTGAGACAAGGCACAGGTTAGTGTTTTCATAAATGACTGAACTGCATCTGCTGCACTAAAGGGAATCTCAAGTTTAGATTATCAAGCCATTTCCATTGAGCAAGCTGACACCTTCTGGCAAACTACAAAACTACAGAATCCTCTCAGGATTTGATTTAAAAAAACCCAGAAGTTGCTTCTTTCATCCATTTCTCACCCTTGCTTTGCAGGGTTAGACAAAATAAGGTTTTCAGTCAGGCTTATAAAAAGCAAACAAAATCTTTTATTTCCTCCTTAAGCACTGCAAATGCCAGCCTACCTACAGTGTCTGTGAAGCAGCTACAAGAAAACCTGTGGTTCATATTTAAAGCCACAGAATAATTACGAAAAATGACTTCATAAATCATTAATCATCCAATACCAATGCAAACAATAAATTCCCCAAAGGCAAATAAACCCATCCTGGCCAAAGCCCCAGGTGCCACTTTGCAAAAGCACATTCAGCACATTTGGTCTGACACCAACACCTGCAGGGATCAGGGTGTGCAGTGGGACACCTGCCTGGGGAGTGATCAATGGAAGACACAGTAATGACAAAAGCAAATTTATTTTCCATCTCAGCCAGTATCTGACGTGTTCACAGCCTTGAGGATAAATCTGCTCTGTAGTTCTGGGAGCACGGAAGGAGCTGTCTGTCACCTCACACACTTTAATGTTCATACAAGAAAATGTTCTAGAAACTCTAACAAGTATATATTGATTTTCTCTTCAATATTCAAGAGAGAAAGGAAGAGTTTTAAAACCATGAACAGATATTAACACTCTCCCAAACCAAACTACTATCAAGACTGGAACATTGCTTTGCTTTTCCTCAAAAACAGTGTGTTTGCACTTGGAAATTCAACAGCAGTGACTCCCCTATTATACTATTTTGTGATACTCATGTGGAGCAAGTTGTATAAATGCCTCTTGAAATATTAAAACAAACATGATTTAAAAGTAAGGTTCTCTGAAACTATCCAGAACTCCCTTATAACTCAATTCAAAACATTTAAGAGCCACTGCAACTTTCACCCAACACTGTCCAGTCCTACTCAGGTGATTCTGACCAAGTCTGAAACAGTGCTTTCCTAGAAAGTGGGAAATCATCAACATTCTGAAAAGCCAAGGATCCACTTCAACCTGAACTGCAGACACTCGTGTTACTGCAGTGTTGTCAGAAGAGACCACATTAGCAATCCTACTCCTTTTACAATGTACGTTCACAAAGCCTTTTAACAGCTCATCAACACTGCCACTCGTGGCACCACTTCAGAGGTGTTACAACCCACTTGCATCTGGATTTCTCAGCCCATTTCTAGGCTTGCAACCCTGGCACTTCACTAGAGAATACCAAGTGTGTGATCTTAGCCACAGAGGAGTGGAAATGTCTGCTGGTTTGATCCTTGTTGCAATAAAGTGGGTCAGCTACAAGATCAAAAGAATATTTCTGTCATCAACACTATCAAACAGAAGATTTCAAGAACATTATTAACACTTACTTATAACTTATCAAGCAATAAATTATTGCTGCACCAAAGCGTCCAAAGGGGAAGCATTACATACAGGATACACTTATTTTTCTTTCATTTATCCAGGTTTGCTGACCTTTGGTTTCCTATGAGGCATGAGAGTGCAACTCTCCAGATGAAAATCCACTCAGTAAAAATACTGCTCATGTTTTGATGATATTTTGCAATATATACTTTCAATCCACTTTTCTCTCAAAAGGCCTTAGAAGAGTTAACTTGTTTATAAATATGTATGATGGAGAATATTTCAGTATGCTGGAAACAGTGTTCAAGCATGATTCCTCCAAGTGTTAGACTCCAGCTCAAGAGCAGAGTGAAGCAGTGGTAAAAGTTAAGAAAACAGTTCAAATACTGCCCTTCAGCTGAGATTTAAAAAAGAAATTGAACCATTTTTCTGCTTTAAAAGCATTAGAAATACAACTACTCACAGTATTTTCTTTTTAAGTTCTAGAGGGTTGGTTCATCTGAACCACTGTAGCTCCAGGAATGGTTCTTAATCTTACCAAAGAACTTCTGATTTGGAACTTTCAGTAATTGATAAAACTGAATTTGCTACCAAATTAGGCTAAAAGGATGATACATCTTTTAGACTTCCCATTCTGAGTAGTGCCAACACTTTAAAACTCCTAAGTGCCACATGAATGCAGGAAAAAGTTTTGTATTAAACTACTACTATAGAAAAAAAGTCCACATGAAGGTCTGTAAATGGGAATTTCACATCTTTTTCTAAATCCATATTTTTCAAGCATCTATACTAGTTGGGTCATTTGTACATAACACAACAAACTAAACAATGTATATTATTTGCCTTTTGTTAGGAACTTTTATTCAGAAACTGGGTGTCAACCTATTAAGGAAATAAATAAAGTCAGCAGCAACATCATCACCAGATCAGTCTGATCTATCCACAATTCAATTCTTTATACAAAGATTTTATACATTCCTTTGCTATAACCTACTTTCACACAGGAACAAAAACATACCTATTATTAATATATTTTTGTGTAGACAGACAAAAAACTAGAAACAAAAATAACAAAACCATGTACAAGAGGTGCTTAGTGCCTGCAACTGTAAGCACAGACTGATACACACTGTTTGATTCCAATGAATTAGCAGTAATTTATATTTGTTAAGTGCTAGTGGCCTTTAGCAAACATTACTATTCCCTGATTTGTTGAGGTTCAGTTCAAAGAAACATGAAGCCCTAGTATCTTAAAGAAGCAGGTAGGTTTAATGAAAAAAGCTGGCACCCCCATTTGAATAGGAATATTTTTATAAAGGAATATAACTTACTTGCTAACTTCCTTATACTGTGCTATTTCCTCAATATAAAGGAGGTCGTGGAGCCGTGACTGGTAGTTGGTCTTGGTCAATGATTTGTCCAGGACAGATTGTGTGAACAGCTGGTCAGCAGACAGAGGGATTTGGTATCTGGTGAGAAGGCTCTTCTCCAGTTCAGTAGTTTCATTAGGCTCAAACTCTACAATAGTCTTAGACGTGGAATCCCAACGCTTGGCTGTGGTCAGGAGCTGCTGCCGTGCGTGCATCAGGTATTCAAGGTCTGCATGGACAGACAGAACAGGGAAGGTGTGGTTTGTTTTTACAAACCCCAGGTAGTTTGTTTGATTAAAAAACAAAACCAAAAAACCACAAAAAAAACAAACAAACAAAAAAACCACCCAACAATCCAACAAAGCCCACTAGAAAAACCAATCCCCTGAAAAATAATGAACTCAACACAGGCAGGAGTCTCCTCCACCCAAACCACCTTTAGGAAGTCATTGCTGGTACTTACCATCCCTACTTTTGAGGTGTGCACAGAGAGCAAGCAGGCTCTCCAAGAGTATCAGAAAATAAAACATTCTACAGATAGCAAACAGAAGTAATAAAGACAAACAAAGAAAGCACTTTTATTTTAACAATCACCAACAGTTTTGAAGGACTTGGCACCACAATACACTTTAAAACCCAACTGCAACATCCCCTCATTTCAAAAACATTAAATAGTGAGGAACCCTACAACATATATTATAAAATTTAGAAGGTCGTCAAAATAAGTTGATAAACCAGCTGGTAAGGAATCATCACATTTGCAACACTGAAAGCCTTTTAAAAAATTCTACAGCCCCTAATCTGTATGTGGTGCACACAGTTACATGAAGCAGCTAAAGCTACTTTACTAAGCAAAACTTAGGAAATGTAACCTAACATGATGTAACATTAGAAAACTAGTAGGAAATTAATTTTTCAGTATACCCTGATTTCAAGGACCACATAGCTTAGAGGAGAAACAGAAGCCCAAGCACTTGTCTACAGCCACCTAAAATATATCCATTAATACCACAAAACCACTATGACAACAGTGAATCAGTTAACAGAATTGCAGTTAAATTGCAGAGCTGAAAATATTTGGCATTTATAGTCAAGCTATGCTATCTTAATGTATAATCTCTGAATAAGATAGGTATCCAGGATATCACACCAACGCTGAAAATGTGCAAAAAAGACATTTTCAAATTCACATTAAATGCTTAACATCATCTTGACTGTCTTTAGTCTAAATAAGAAAAAAACCCAGCATTTTAGCAAAAGAAATCTCCGTTCAGCTTGACTATGACTACAGGAACATGGCTTGTCTTACTCACTGATCTCATGTGTTCACTAAGAAGATACATTTAAATATATCCTTCAAGCCTGAACCCTATCAGTAGCTACAGTTGTATGGCAAGAAAAAGTCCAAGTTTGTGTGGTTTGTGTGTCTGAAATAACATCACCACAAATGAAGCTTTCTCTGGTACAAATCACACCTCAGATCCCAAAAGCTCTGTGATTATGCTGGGACTGACTCCTTGCCTGCTGGAAAGTCAGCCATTTAATTCCCAGCCATGGAGAGGCTTTCCCTGGAAGCCTGACACAAACAGTTCTTGGCACAGATTGCACATACACAGTGACACTTTCTTAAAGAGCAGTTAGTACATAATCAGTGCACAGAAAACTTCCCTTCTTCTGCTGTAAATAAAGATTTCAAAATGCAGAATGGAGGCTCCTCCATTAAAATATTTTAATGCTGACCTTTCATTCCCACCTAAACATCTAGACAGGGCCCTGAATTACATGCAAAAGTAGAGACCTCGAGCATTTCTCTGTTAGAAAAGCATTTCTACAAGACCTCAACCCATATATACCAAAAGGTAAAAGAAACTGGAACTGGACACAGATCCAATGTAGTTATCCCTCTCCCTTGCCTATTACACACCTCTTAGATTACACAGCAAAAAGCCCAGGTTTCTGTACTTAAAATTATCTGTAAAGCTCTTAACACCTTTCCACTGGAAGTCAGTATTAGTGAGGAGCTGCCTGAAGACTTCCATGTCCCTGTGCACACAGGCAGGCAGTATGTGGAAGGAACAGCAGTACCTAATGCTGGGGACTGCTACCTCCACTCCATCCATCACCTCCACATGGAATTCAATTGGCTGTTCCTGGGATCCCTGTGCTCAGGACTTGGTTTAAGGCACCAAACCCCAGATTGCTTTGACAGGAACTCTGACTCTGCGAGTAAGTCATGGCTTGGTTCCCTTGATCTTACCCAGGTTTACAAGGCAAGGTCTGTTCTGCACAGGCTCAGTGGCTCAGGCAGCCTGTGATTACCCACATGCCCCACAGAGATCATGGAATAGCTCCCAAACAGACCTTGCTTCCAAGGTGCCTCTCCCTGCAATGCCACACCCTCTGCTCCCAGAGATGTTACACCATGCACAGCTCCTGCTCCTGGCTGCAAGTGCTTGGGTCACCTCAAAAGATCAGTTCATGATCTTTGGTATTTTCTATTTACAGCTCCGTTCTGTGAATGTTGCAAATGTTAATGTTATATGGAAATACAGGTCAGGAATAGAGAACTGCTGTTTCCTCAGCTTCATCTTTTTTCCTTCTTTTTCCCTTTTCTTCTTCTTTCTGCTTAAATCCCAGTGCTGTGATTTTATTTTGTTGGTGTTTTTGTCTTCAAACTTTCATTAAAAATGAAGATCCTGTATCCCACCCTATGGCTTACTGCCAAGTGATACAGTGACCTATATTTAATTCTCTTACACCATAAATCAAAGTGCTTCCTTCATTTTTTGCAGCTCTTCAAACATCTTTCCATTTTCTGACATTTTCGTCATACTGGAATTATTTCAGGTTTGAATTGAGAGACACGGGTCAGTTTAATAAACAGATTAAACCCTTACAATAACTTGTAGCTCATTTTTTCACTTGAAAACACAAATATAATTACACTTCCTTTACATTTTCAAAATTCATGTAAATAGCAAATTACTGAGCTACAACCCTACACTCAATCTCTTGCCTATGACAATCCTAGTCAGATACTGCAAGAGAAGAAAAAAATACAAACCAACTCCTCAGATAGTCTGTTTTAATTACTGGGTTATTTACCCCATGCATTCTTATACAGAAACACTTCATTTCTCTAACGACCTCTTCTGACATATTTAATGTCCTCATCAATATAAGAATGTTTATAAAAACATAAACATGTTTTTATAAAGGCAGAACTTGCAGTGCTGCACTCAGACACATACCAAACTGGAAATTCCCAGCATTTTAATACTCAGGAGCCATATCCTGACACAGAGTAAGTTATATTCCAATTATCTGCCTGATTTAGACCCTCTGAAGCTTTTGCCCACTGTTTATAATAATATCTATGAAGAACATAACATACAGTACGAAACATTCATGAGCTGTTGACAGAGATGCTGTTCTGCCCAAAACTGAAAAGGAAAGAGATGGCATGAAAAGATCTCCATTCTTCAAAAAAAAAAAGTTTTAATCCATTACCTTCAGTTGAAGCAGCATCAATCATCACTCGTTGCATGAGGACTGGTTCCAATCCAAAGTCAAACACCACAGTTTGGCGAAAAGTCCCAAAGATTTCTGTGTTAAAGGCTATACTGACTTTGTATATATAATGATCTATTCCATTCTGGACCATCTTTCCTCCTATCCATTCCTGACAGTTTTCTGGAACTTCTTGTGATACCTGGGTAGTGCTGTCTCCAGCAGATATTGCAACGATACTAAAGTGTGGTCGATGGGCATCATAAAGCAATGCCACTCGATACAGCATTCTTGCAGGCTGGAAAAGAAATGCAAAGGTTGAAATACTGAAATTATTCCAGAAATAACTTCATTTACAATCAGATAAAGAGGGTTAATAAGAACTATCAGTTTCTCAGAGCAGATACAGGTTCTGCCCGATTTCCAGAAATCTGGGCAGTTGATACATAATCACCAGAGCTGCTTGGAAAAGAGAGAGATGAGGGATGGTGCTAGGAAGTTTCTCTATTTTAAGAATGATGCAAGTGAAATCTTATTTGCAAAAGGTTATTGGTTGCATTCTAGTTATTACTTACTCACTTTCAAAAACTAAGTAGTCCTACCTTACATGTGAGAGCAAATGTCCATGTCTGGTGAGACTTTTTGGTGGTGACAGTTACCGAGAGCTCAGGATTATGTTCTACTCTCACTCCTTCTACACATTCACTAAGCTAGATTAAAAGAAAAGGAAGATAACATTAAACTTCTACAGGCAGTATCAAAACATAAACATTCATGAAAAGGTAGCAATTTTTTTAGTAGAAAGAGGAAAGAATGGTTTCCCAGATCATGCAGGATTGATGCAAGTCCCACGCAGGAATTAATGTAAATATGTGCTAATGCAGAGACAAGCAAGCTAAATCTACCAGATCACTCTGTGTAAGTGAAGAATAGAACCATTTAGGGACAATTAACTACAGGACTTGATTTTCAATAACCAACTTAACCATAAATGTTTAAAGTAGAACAAGATTTCATTTGGAAAAAAGGATCTGTGATACAATGAGGCCCAGAAGACCCCAGATCTCACTAACATCAATGAGGCTATTGAGACAACAGGAAACGAGAACCAGGCTTTCTACTCATCAATGCACTTTGCATAAAGTCCACTTTTCCCAGATTTTCATCAACAATAGATGGACTGAAAACTCCTTAGGGTCAGTGGTAAGTAGAGCTGGTCAAATGCCACAAAAAATGTTCTTTCTAATTCCAGAGAGCTGCTAACTTTGATCATATCCATATCCCACACTCCTTGGTACTCAAACACTTTTGAGTGTTTGGGGGATTGGCTGTTCCTCATACCAGTGCCTGCAGCTGCAGGCAAAGAAAAGAAGCCACACAAAAGCTGCACCATTTATTGTTCTCCAGTTTAAGAAGTTCTGCCATCTAGTCAGGGAGCAGGAACAATACCATGGGACTTGCCTGACCCATCCTGCACTGGGAATAGTGAATATGCAAAATAAACAAGCTATGATTAACCCACAAATCAGCCTAAGTCTTTCTGCAAGAAGACCTAGGGCAGGATGGAAAGGGGAGAAAACTGGTTGGACAATTTCTTGGTGAGGAGTGATTCGACCAGCTCTGATAGTCACAGCCAAAAACAGGCTCATCTGTTAGTTTTAAATATGAGCACACAGGGAAGCAGTGTATTTTCCTTACCACTTTCTCAGGAGATAACGAATTCATCCATTTCTCAATCAGGGTTTCCATATAACTGCCCGAGCACTGTTTGTTTTCCTTTTGCTGTTTTAATCTGATCAAGCGGGAAGCATATCGTTTTTGCCATTCTGTGAGCTCTTCCTGGGAATGTGCTGAAGTACACTGGGCACCATACCTGCAGATCCCTTGCTCTAAAAATCTACATGAAATAGGAAAAATGATTATGCCTTGAACCTTTCAGCCTCCAATTAAAAAAAAGAAAAAAAAATTATCAAAATTTTACTTGTAAAGCCAGAAGGACATTCTTTAAGTTTCTCTCACAGAACTAAAGGCAGTTTAGTCCATGTGAACTAATTTGGAGATATATATATTTATACAGCATTTTCTAAGAGAAGCAGCAGCTTCTCTCATTGCAAAGCCCAGGAATGTATATCAAATTTCTTAGAAACATAGGGGGACAGAAGTCTTAAGAAATTTCCAGCTTTAAACGAAACAGAATCAAGTGTTCGTACAGCAATTAACACAAGGAGATCACAGAGCATCCCTGAAATGACTAGGCACTGTATTAATATGCACAGGCCCCCTGCTAATCAAGGGCAAAGAAAAGGTGTAGCATCATTTCTTCCAGTGATGACATTATTAGCAGATAAATACTCATTCAGCAGTTTTTCCTAGAGCAACAGTGACATCACATGGTCCCTTCTACTAAATACACCTACACAGAAACCTCTAGGAAAAGGTTTAATCCTCTTCTTTGGAAAGGGTATTAGTCTAAAAGGATCCATTCTTACAGACAGTAAGAATTTCTTAAAGAAATACATTTTCCATTTAGTGGCATGTGCTGATGCATCAAATTAATGCTGCTCCAAAGGCCTGTATACAATTGAAGCATTCTAGTTCTCAGAATTTACTGCAAGTCTGGGCAAATGCCTGTATAACTTGGGAGCTATTTTTATCATTTAACTTTGCATTAAAATTATAAACCACAAGGCAGTAGCTGCACCTCCATCATTCTTCAGAATTGAAGCACTTTAAAAATAGATGACAAAATGAAATAGGGAGAGAGGCTTAAGTTCTGAAGGTACCAGGAAAGCATTGGACATACAGAATAAAATTAGGTCAGGAGACTGGTTGGTTTGTTTTGCAAAAGGAGACCATAAAAAGTTAATGCAGACATCACATTTTTTATTTCCACACTACATGTGTTTTATAATGTGAATTAAACTGTAAACTTTGAGCTATGAGACCAAACCAAGCCACACCTAACTGTGACATGAAAACCTTGCAGCACAAGTACCTGCATATCTAGGTCACACTTGCATCTGTGGTTATAATTTGATTTAGCATACACTTTTCCTTTAAGAAATGCATTTGAAAGTTTGCATGCCCAAATTGTAAACAAAATAAACATGACATATAACACCATGTTAATAAAGGCCTTATCAAGCTATGTTTCTTAATACATTTGAAATTAAAATGTTTTTCTTGGCAGTCAATTTCAGTATTTTTACTGTCAATTTTCCAAATCACCACTGCATTTTCATGGGCTAAAGTAAATGGAGTGCAAGCATAAAAAACTGCTGACTTGTTCTTATAACCTACATAACAAATTTAAAAATCAGGTGGGTTTCCTTTTCATTATTTAACAGGAAAGGATGTTACTTTAAAATTTGTCATCATTATACAGGTTTTCCAAGATCCCATTGTTCATATTTTTAACACTTTTTTTCCCCTCAATTTTACCTTCTTATTTAATACCTCCTGCAATTCCATAGCTTCATTATCTAGAATAAATATGCTGCACTCCTACTGCTTTATGGCACACAGGGGAAAAATAAACCAGAGCTTTGAAAATTCATATTCAGTACCTGCAACTGCCTCCTCATAAGGAACTAAAATCTTTAGTCCCAGGTCAGAATGTTGCTGTTCAGAGGGATTTGCTGAGTAAGGCACATCCTTCTCACTGGAAGGGTTAACGCTGAGCTTAAAGCTCATTACAGCTTCAGTGGAAAAATGTTTCAGAGCAGTGGTTGGAAACATGGGATAGATGTTACTCAACAAAAGATCACCACAAGCTAAAAACTGTAAATATCTGCTTTTTTAAAGTTGCTGAATAAGCACCATACATGATTAAGAGTCAAGAAGAGTTTCCAAGATTTAGCATCTCTAGAAAATCATGCCAGAAGTAGCTCAAAAATCAGCAATTCAGTCATGTCATTTATAAAGCAGGTCAAAGCTTTTGAAAATAATTTGCATTTGTTACATAAATGGCAGAATCAAGTGCATAATGATGGTTCCTCCCCACATATATTAATACAGTTTTATGTAGTGCAATGACAATTAACACCACAAAGTACAGGCAATATTGACCAGACAACTGCAAAAGACAAAGAAAACACCAATGCAAGGCATTGGATCTTCTCTGTATATTTGAGTTTATGCAAAAGGGAAAATAATGAGATCTGAGGGAAATTCTACTTTTTTGTTTAATCTAAAAACAAAGCCCATTCATGTGAAGGCAGCACCATAAGCTCCCTGTGCTTCAGTGCACTCGCACTGCTGCTTGGGGCAATGTTCACACCTCTGAAATCATCCGAATTAGAAAAGGTAGGGGAGAAAGACAGATGCTGAGCTGTCACTAGAAAAATGCCTCCCAAAGCACTGTATTATGAAAACCGAGTTTTAGAGTGATTCCAATCTATAAACTGAAGTGCTCCTGGACAAACTGACCCTTCCAAAAACATGTGGACAGGTCACCTCCCCTTCTAACAAGTACCTTCACTTTCCTGGCCTCTTAATCATTCTGTCAGCAGGTAAATAAAAGAGGAACCATTCTGCTCCCTTGGAGGAGCTTAGCTTGAAGCCCAGAGTTTACCTTTTACACAGTGTGTACTCCTCACTGCTCGTGACGCCCCTGGGAGGGGGCCGGAAGTGCCAACCATCGCGGGACCCTGCCGAGACACAACCACCGTTCATCCTCAGCCACCAGGACTTTTCCACTCACACACCCACTGCTCAGGGATCCCCACTTCTAAGCATCAACCCAAGGTGTATCTGAACACAAGCAAAATTATCCCCCCCCCCAAATTAATTTCCAATCCCTAACAAATTCTTTTAGAGCACAGGTGGTGAAGGCGAGTTTCAACCCATGTGCAGAACTGAGAGGGCTCTGATACAGCCCCCCCTGGTCAACAAACAGAAACTTCTGCCTCCAAATCCAGTCACCACTGAGATAATTCTACCTCACACAGTGGGGCTCATCACAACAGTCAAGCCCCTTTTTTGCTTTTTGCCTGCAATGCAGTGCTGAGCATTCAGCAGGATCCTTCTCACTGGGAAATTATGTAGCTTTAAAATTGAGTTACATTACATACCTTCTTCTAAATCTTCTACATGATATCCTGATGATACTTTACCAGCTGCCTACAATTATATAAAAAAGCCCACAGTTATAAAGGAACAGAAAACAATTTCATCAACAGGAACTGCTGTCAAAATGGGTTTTAAAACAACTATTACAAAAATATCAATCATAAATTGAAGTTACTTCCAGTCATAAACCTTGCTGATAACAGGGATTCTGATGATAACAGGAATTTTGACAGAACACTGAGTCAACTGGTTAGAAAAAAATTTTAGAGATTTTTACAAGACCAAATTCCACCCTGTGATCAACTTAATGTGGACTGCAGTGAATTTCTAAAACACTGAACACTAAAGTGCATTGATAGGTCTTTCAGCTTTCAACCTACATAAAAAATAAAGCTCAAATAAATGACTAAACATAAGGAAACAAAAAGAGAGGGGACAATTTAACCAGCAGATAGGAGAGTTTGACCTCCAGGACAAAAAGAAAAGTGATTAAGAAGGTATTCATATTGTTAAAAAATTACTGAAGTCACTTTTATTACTTCAGACTAATTTCCAACAGAGAAAATCATAATAAATAAATAAATAAAATAAAATAAAATAAATGAATAAATAATGCAGATCTAAATGCTTGGAATTCTTTCTACTTGCTACTTCAAGAATCAACAACCTATTAGCACCATTTTTTATCTTCTCATACATCCTGCAAGACTGTGATGAAAAGGTCCAGAAGAGGTTGTTGGGTAAAGACCAACACATCAGGGGAAAGAATAATGTTTGAACCAGTCTGTTCTCAGTGAGCCTGGATCTCCTGGGACACATGGAAAGCATCCCTTCAGTTGTTTCAGGTACTGCTCATCATTTTCCCAATAATATCCTCATTATTACCTCTGTTTCAGCAAGAAGTGTTTTCAGTCGTGTCAGATCTTTAGTTACCATCCCGTTCTGGGGGCAGAAAGAATATTAATTATTGAACACCATTACATGCATTAAACCACAGCAACCAAGTCCATTGCCCCCTCAACACCGAGAGAAGGGCAAGGGTGAGTTTGATTTGCAACACCAATTTTAAATGAGACTAAATAAAACTGAGTAAATGGTGAAAAAGTGAATTCTACACTGGCCAAAACCAGCACTAGACTTACAGCAACTATCAATACAGGACAATTCAGGAAAGCACCACATTGAGAAGAACTTGAGGAAAAAAATATACCATGGTTACTGCAACACTTCAGCTCTGAAGAATTAATATAACAATCTTTCACTGCTGCTGCGGTGATGGATTAATTTCTTTTTAAGGATCTACTTTACAGATCACTCATTTCTGCAGCTCCATAACTCTTCCCACTCTGATGTAGACTGTAATTTTTGGAGTTTTCCCTCAGAAGTAAATATTAGCCATGTAACTAACTGCATAGCCAAGTACGACTGAAGTAAAAATCTTTCTAAACTGAATTTTTGTGAAATACATAGGTATCTGTAACAATTTCACACTCTTGTAAGTCAAAACTTTGATTAAAGGAACCCAGACCTGTGGGGTTCATTTCAATAATCTCTTGCAGAAATTTAATTAAGTGATACTACATTTGTTAGACTTCTCCATGTTCTGAATGTGCTACTGAGCAGCAGAAATTACTCTTTGCTGAAAACCTACACATTTAGCAGCCCTCACACTCAGGCATTTTCCTAAATGATTTTTCACTTTTGCAGCAGAAGGCTGAAAATTGAACTTGTTGAGCCTAAATGTGTTAGAACAAAAAATGTAACCAAGAATCATTCTCTTAAGCCACTGGGGAGGAAACTGGATGGATTCCAACTCTTCAATAAATTCATTCCAAAACTTTGTTTCACTTCTTCTTTCAGACAATGGCACAACTCAGAAAATCAGCTGCTGATTTTAATATTCCTACTGAAAACAACTGTGTCTAACAACCTAAAGCTTGTAAAAACCTCTCAAACTCTGCTTTGGGATGACACTCTGGAACTCTATACAAAGGTACCTTTATTTGCACAACAACAGCTCAAAACAAGGGCACTCTACATTCCCTGCAATAAGGCTATTTTACTAATTTTTCCTGAAGGCAAGTTTCCTTCAACCTCACCAGGAATTTTTCAATGAAACATTTTTTCATTAGAAAACAGCTAAACAAAGAAAAAAACTCCTTTTTTTATGTAAAAATAGCCAATGGCTGGGGGGAAGGGAATGCAGGATACAGCCCAGACAGACAAACAACTCTCAAAAACAACTGATGCAGTTAAGCACCAAGATACAGGAGACAGGATCCAATCTCAAGGTAAGAGGTTCTCCTGCAAGTTCCTGATGTCACACGTTCCCCTCAGTCTGACCAAGCTGTGACCATGTTTCTGGGATTATTAGGACCAGCAGCTCATGCTGATGAACTGCCTATTTATTCCAGATAACAGAAATTAAAAGGACACTATTTTTTAGAGACTTAAATATGTCCCTATTTTTCCCCATATGAGTAGTGACATAAGAATCAGAAGTTACTTACATGTCTGGAGTTAAAAGCATCTTTACAAGTTTTAACAGTTCAAAGGTAAAATAGAAGCTTTGAACTTAAACCTTTATCTTCATCTTGAAATGCAAACCTTTTTTTCTTTTCCTGAAAAGCTTTTTATGCTGTCTTACAACTTATCATGGGCCAGTTATTTGAAAGTCCAATCAATAATTCTTCTGCTTTAATGGATAGAATTACAGAAGTCCATGCAAAATGGGGTCAGGTACAATTCAGAATAAGGAAGCACAAGTTTGAGATTTGTATTATTCTCATCAATCACACAAATATGCAAATTTATTTTACATGGCCTGAGGATTCAGGGCCAACAATGGAAAAACTTTTCAAAATCCTAACAATTCTGAAACACTGGTTATGCAAGAACCTGGCATCCTGATGACATATGTGTGCCCATATATTTATCTTTTCCACACAAATCATTTTTGTTGCAACCTGCCAGTGAAACATATGTTTGGAAGTTTGTTATTAAACAGATTTTTTAAAAGAAGGATATACAAAACTGTTTTTTTTAAATCATGTAGATTGCAGCAAACCCACTTACCAGTGATTCCCCCATCAGTGATTTGGAAAGAACATTAGACACAATTTGCAGCTTCCCTTTGAGATGCATGCAGCAGAGCACTGCCCGGAGAGATCCATCGCCCTTGGCCAGCCCCTCTCCCAGCACTGCAACACAAATCAGCCACTATTACCCTCAGCACACCAAATATTTAAGTCATATATACAGTTTTCCTTCACCTTTAACAAGAAAACAAAATCTGAAGCTCAGGTTGAATCGAGGGCTTCTTGGATGTAAATTAAGTATCATGTTCTGCTGTCTAAAATTAACTTGAAGCTTGTCTCCCACCATCTAATAAATGCTGCACATGAGCTCAAAAAAGATTGTCATGTTTACATGCTAAAATAGACTTATATTAAATATGGGAAGGGTAAATTCAAATATCTGACACAAAGGACCTCCTCTCACAGAAAGGGTAAAAAAGAAATAGTAACCAACAACCTCTCAGTAACACAAACAAGCTCAGGAAGATCCACTCATACTCCCAAAACACATGCCCTGTCGGTTCCAAAAATAGCCAACCTCCTCATGGGCAATTCCTGCTCCTTTAAAAGGGCTTTTATTCACTTATGCTGCAAAGTGTGGCATATAGGAACGATTGTCTGAGCCCAAAAATTTACAGGCTCCCTGTAACAGAAAACTTTGTGAATGCTTCCTAGCACGGGATCAGCAGTGAGCAGTGCCAAACACTTAGCTGAACACTTCCAGCAGTGACAGGATTTATTTCATGATACAGACGTGCTTCAGACAAGCTGGAACAACATTTAATCACATGTATTACCTGTCCAGAAAATGAAATGCCAGAGAGACTAAAAGGCTTAGCAAGCTAAGTGTGTGAATTGAAAAGAAGGCTGGACAGTTGTTTAAAATTAAGGAATTAGAAAATAACTGTTATTGCAGGCAACACCAACATCTGTGTTTATACTGCTACTCGTGCAGATGCAAACAGCCCCTCTTAGTGCTAACAGGAATTTCACATTCACCACAACTTCAGGATCACATTTTAGAATAATAAATCAAAACTCCTCACTCAACAGATGTTCACATCGTTAACAGAAATTGCATGAAAGACTCAATAAATAAATATTCCCACAAAACATTAAAATAAAAACAACTAGGCATCTCTTCAAACTGCAATGGTAACTAAATCCTTTTTTATAGAGTGCCTCAAAGATTAGTCTGAATTCACCACTCTGATAGTACTGACCACATTGCCAAAAATAGAACTTACTTCCCAAATCAGAAGCAGAAGCACCAAAAATAGCATTAACATGTCTGACAGTTTGCTATTTTAATCTCAAAGATTAAATCTCCAATTATGATATTTCATACCACTATCTGCATAATATCACCAAGCTAGAACATATGGTTGCACAGAAAAAGTTGCAACACATTAACCAGTATCTTTTGGGAAAGATTTGTGGAATAACTTAACAGATTTTAAGTTATCATCATTCCTTGTAACACTGCAAGCAGCATACTACAAAGAACGTGTATTTCTCCAGCTATTCCAAAATACACTGATCATTCAGGTTCAAATTAAACCATCATAGCTGTGCAGCATGTCAATTCTTGTAAAAAGGCAGAACAGCAGCTTGAATGAAGCTTTGCCCATTTTAAAAAGCCTGTGAGTATCAAGGAGTGTGAGTATCAAGCAGTCCATGCTAAGGTTGTTTCTTCCTAATGATACTTCAAACATAAAACCAAAACTAAGACCTTCTGGGATCATAAATGCAGATACTCTGAATGTCAGGTGCTGGGCTACAACTGGTAACCACACATCATGGAGAACCACAACCAAATCATTCATTCACATATTCATAAAAATATGGTGTGTGTGTGTATATGTGTGTATATGTGTGTATACGTGTATATATATAAACACATACACAACATTTTTATATACCTACATAAATATGGCATTAGTAAGTTCAAAAATGTCCTCGGTTTTAGATCTGGAAAAAAAATACGTGCAGAATATGCTGGCATGAATGAAGGAAATGAACATTAATCTGGATGCTATTTCTTTGTTAACTCACATACATTTAAAGGCTGGTTTTTCCTACTTAATTTTAAAAAATAAGATAGAGATCAGTGGTCCTATTCCACCCACCTCTATGCTTGTCCAGTGAGAGATGACAAGCAGTTACCATGACAGCTCCTTTGAGATACTGATAACTGACACACACACCAAGAAAAAGTTCCACAGATGAATGTCACCCCTGTCCCCTATGACAAACCCATCAGAGCTCATCAATGAGAACACTATTCATTAAAAACAGCATTCTCCCTCCTACCTCCTTTAACCATCATTCAGCTTTCCACATCCCTCGCTTTTATTTGCCATCATGAAAGACAACTCTGAAGTTAGAATATTACAGCCCTATAGCATACATCAATGAGGTAAAAGAAATTAAGAAATTTTTAACTTTCACACTATTTTAAGAATGTCTAAAGACATTTAGACTTTGTAAAGTTATTAAACTTTAATTTTACACCTACTGAAAGCAAGTTTCTTTTTCTTAGTCAATTTTTGTGGACCTTTACAAGCAGGCTGCAGAGCCCCACAAATTCCCCAAACTATGACTTATCAGTGAAGACAAACACATTTAAAAAAACCCAAACCAATTTAAAATCCACAAACCCAGAAAAGAACAATTTAAAGATTATCATTGCTAGCATAGGAATGTCAGAAGAGTAGATCACAGTCTCTGTAACAAAACTGTCACCTGAAAAACTTCCTTTAACATTCAGGAGTAGTTAAAGAACTCAAACTGAAAGGTGGGACCTATCCACCTTTTCTTTCTAAATCTAACTGATAAACTGTGTTCCAACACTTTCCAAACTCAGTGAGTTCTCAATGAATTCTGAATAATTTGCATTATAGATGAACACCAGAGGATTAGGAAAGATGGTTGACTCCTTCAAAAATACCCAAACTGAACAAGGCAGTTAAACATGAAAGGCTCAACTTCAATGTGACATAGGCACATTTGGAAGCTTTAACAAATGTGCATCATCTTGATTTTCTCTGAACTAAGTCCCAAATGCAAACCAAAATATCCATCATGTCCCTGGGAAGAAAGGCAGAACAATCAGCTGTCTCTGTGTCTCTATCTTCTTAAGAATCCTGACATTATCAACTCTTCCTACATTTGTGCACTAAAATAACTATTAGCCAAATCACACCACTGTGCCAAAGACATGTATTTGAGTCCCAGCACTTGAGTAAGAGCTGAAAAATACTGAGATCTCTCTCTAAGAACAAAACAAAACAAAAACAAAAAAAAAAAAAAAAAAAAAAAAAAAAAAAAAAAAAAAAAAAAAAAAAAAAAAAAAAAAAAAAAAAAGCAGAAAAAGTATTATAAAGCAGATACATAATTTTAAATAGGAAAAAAACCACTGTTAGCAAACTAACAAATCTGGGCATCAGTTTTAAAAATTCAGACAACTGACTGCAATTCATAACACTATGTAATAAAAAAAGAAATAAGCATACCATGCCTACAGTCTTCATCTGCTTGCCCATACTTTTTCTGAAAGGTAAAACATGAAAAGTTTAAAAATAGCATTATTCCAGTTAACATAAACAACTACATACTTGAATTACAAGTTTTTTAAAACTTTTTAGAAACCATTACCTTGTCTTTTCCTGGGTGGAACATGTAAAGAACATAAGTCACATGTCAATTATAATATAATTAATTATTAGAATGCTGACTCTTTCTCAAATTCTTTGTTAATTCTCAAAATGCTGAGTTTTTCCTCAAGTTCTCAGCACACAGACATTTTAAAAGAGGAGTCTGAATTGGCAAAAGTGTGTGTTTTATACAACACCTAGGAAAAAATATAAAACTTAACTTTCTAGATGCTGTTTTTTAATCTTGCACTACTAAAGCTCTGTTGAAATTTTAAGATATGCACATTATTTTATTCTGTCTTTTCAGTAGTGATTTTGAAGATTATTTTGTTTAGTAAAACAAGAAGGAAAATTCAGATTGTTTTCCTCTTTTAATTTTAAGACTTTACATCTCTATATAATTCAAGTCTTTAATAGGAAAGTTTTGATTTCAAGTCTTTTTCCAAACTCCCTGCAGAACCACTGCAATAATATCACTATGATGAACATCCAGATAGGTGCCTCAGAGTGGTGTCAGAAATGTATTAAATACTCCAAGCACCAATGTGCATATTGGCCTATGGAAATAATTTTGAGAGGTCAAGTCTGTGGTAGCACAACTTCTGTTAGAAAAACCAGCCTCAGTTATTTGTGACTCTCTTCCCCTGAGGAGCCATAAGATAGGCCACTTCTTCATTTCAGAGGTTTCCCAATTCTTGTTTTGCACACTGAATAGTCCAATCCAGCTACTTGTTTAAAGAATGCTTAAAAACACTGCCTCATCAGATGGGCAAGATGTGTCTTAAAGCTGCCCAGCAAGGTCTTGTGACTTGGCCCAACTTTTTCTACCTGGGATGAAATGGCTCCTACTCAATACGTGAAGATTTGGAGTGGACAAGGCCCCTGTAAATCTGTAATAGTATTTCAGAAAGGTAAGAAAAAGAAGCTTGTAGATTTATTCTTAAGCTCTGTAATGTCCTTTCCTTTAAGAAACTGTAGCTCTGACGCTCTAAAGGAAGGACACGGCTTTGGCAATGGGGTCACCTATAATTCAGGGTTGTGCCTCTTGCTTTGCATTTACACATCTTTCAAGACCCTTTTTCACCTTTCCACTAAATATTTGCCAGAGCCTAAAGTTACATCTTTCACCAAATACGTTCTAGCCTAGCCCTGGACAGCTGAGATTAAGCATTAATTTTAGGCATATGCAAATGGAGCTAAAGCAGGTATGAACCAGCTATGAATTCTGGCATTTCTTAACTTCGTTTTTTGAGTGTTTTTATTTGCAGAAACTTTAATTTCATGCTCTTTAAAGATAAGGTATTTTGGTATGTAATTCAGCATATGTACCCTAAACCCAGCTATTTTGCCTTCCTGGAATATAGGTATTTTTTTTTAATTGTTTTAATTATTTTTCCTTGTTTGTTTAGTAAACTGTGATTGAGACCCAAACTAAGAGGTTACAATCCTGAAAAATTAATGGATATGGGAGAGCTACAAGACAGAAGCCTTATAGATGCTACAGCAAGAGGGATTCTGTGGGAAGAGCAACATGCCAAAAATTCTGAGTTGTATTTAAATCTTGACAATACAAGATATTTGACTTTTCTTTCCAGTTCACTAGATACTATAAAGAGTCACACTCACAAGTTGTAAAAAGGAAGCAATTCTATACAGAAGAGTCTCGATTTTGATGCGGTCGAGTTCTGCCTGGCAGGGCTCCGGGAGGTGAGCTGGGGGGTACTGGCTGAGGGAAAGGAGAGCCTCTGTGCAATGCTTCACTGCCACTTCATAATCCTGCTGCTTAAGGGATTCACATGCTTGTTCACATGCCTTCTCTGGTCTTCTGTCTGCCATGACTCAGGGACAGAAATCCTAGAGCGGGGGCAGAGGGGACGATAAAACGTTGGTTAGCTGTGGAATGGCACTGACAACTTGCCAACCAACTTCCATTCCCATCTCAAGGTGCTGTATCACATCCCCCTCATGCTATGCCAGTCACATTTCCTAAACCAAGCTTCTCACTAGCTAATTTCTTCCCAGGCTTTTCTCCATCCCTCTCAGCTCTCGGTTTTGATTCTAATTCAAGAAGGTTCTTAAAGCCCACGACTGATTTTAAGAATGTAAGTAAGGGTTTCAAATTTTAAAGTCAGCATAGATTTAAGCAGAGGCTTTTGGGTCTTCAATGGCAACACAACCTTTGCTTTTGAAGGAACACAACTCATCCCCTAAGTGCAATCTCTGAGCCTGCAGCTCACAGACTTCACAACACCTTCTCTTCCAAGCACTTCTCACCTACACTCAGGAGGAGGAGATGCTTCCTCTGGGGGAAGGACAATAGGGATAGACAGGGAAGGACAGGAAAGACCAGGGGGTCAGCAGCAAACCAACCACTTGTCTCCTGCTGGTTTAGATACATTTACAGCTGAGAAAGTCTAGATACCCCTTGCAGACCAACACTTTTGTATAGAACTCCTTAAATAATTTTGAAGTAAATATTGGGGGGGGGATTGAGATAGTTGTAATAGAAATCTGTGTACAGACAGACATTATCTGCCAATGAGCTAAGACAAATGGTTATACACATCTGAACCACCAGCAGAAGAGCAAAGCACTTCTGTAATCCCTATCTACACTCTCCCTCCATTGCCATAATATTTAAATCCATGATACACATCCCTAGAGACACTGTACTTTAAAGCAGACTTCACAAAAACAGGTTCTGATAACTGAAAGAGGAAAAAACCTAAGAGATCTCATTTTTGCTTTTAGCAAGCAGCATATTGTCAATATTTGTGATTACAGATCAACTATTACAATGCTCTCAAATTTGGACTATTTTTAGTCCACTTTAAAAATTCACTGTTAGAAGCTTCCTTTATACTTGGTATTTTCAGATTTTCAACCGAAGGTAAAGTAACTTAAAAAATTTATCTGGAAGTCAAATAAATACATTTTTTGTCATATGAAAAGCAATCCATTATCCCACTTTTCCCATTAAAACATGCCTAAGCCAACATTCATGAGAAATGTAAACAAGTCTTTTCATTTATTGTTTAACAGAGTGTTCCATGTGTTCCCTTCTATTCTTAAATTTCCATTCAGTATCAAAATAATTATATAAAGGAATATTGATTTTTTTTCAAGACTTGAACCAGCTTCCCTTTTACAACACTGATAAAAAAATTTCTCATATACACCTAAAAAAAAATCTTCCCTAAAATGGAGTAACATAAGCATGAATATTTCGCAGTTATCCTGGTACAAATCTGTGACATATGCCTCTTTCTTAATAACAGCCTTGCAAAATATTACCTCATTCATCCAGATATTTCTTTTTCTGGTTAAAATACGTCTCCATTTTCAAACAGAATAGGAACAGGCAAGTAGGTCTTGCATTTCCATACATATGAGTAAATTCATTCATGAGGTAATTCAATTAAAGATTCCGCTGGATCACTTAAGCACATATTTTCTATTACATAAATGTTAGGTATTCTTAAGCTGTGTATGCAAGGATCCTTTCTAGATACAACTAAAAATCACACTGGTTTCCACTTCACTACCATTTTAGGCCACTGTGTATTTCACAAATCTAGGATCTGCTCCACAGTGATACAACAGTTAATTGATGTTTTTCTCATGTACGTTGTTTTCCTCCTAAGGGACTGAAAATAGAGGACTCCGTGAACTCTGCTGTACTTTTGATTTCCTCACTTCCTGGCTGACGTATAAGCAAAATTCCTTCGACCAAAAGGCTGAGCAGAGCTTCTGTGTGTTTATTCCCAAAGAGCTGACTAAACACAGATCCCATCCTAAGTGACCTGGCCAGCACAGCTGGCAGGCATTTGAAAGCCCTTCTCCTCCAGCATGGCACCATGTAAAAGACAAAGATATTCCTTATCAATTGCCTTATGCTGCCTGGTTGGATAAATACAGAACTCATCTGTTTGAGAAGCTGGATTTTACACACCCAGAAGCAGCCACACAATTTCTTTGGTCAATTTGAGGACTCCAGAGCCCTTCAGAGGACCTAACTGACCCTGAGCAAAATCCTGTGAACTAAGTGGAAGCAAGAGCAGTAAGCACCAGGCTGTTGGATAACTGGCTAAACTAAGTGACATCAGTGATATCCCAGAGTGTAAAAAATCCACCAAAATCACACTGTATAGGACACAGTGATAGATATGGAGCCACTGCAGTGTAAATTGTTTGTACAACAAACAAAATCAGTATGTGGACAACGTGGAAAATTATGTACTCAGGCTCTCACTTCATTTCAGTCCCATCTATGGCCATACATGAAGACTCAAACATGGACATTTATTAGGTATTTGTGCCATCTACTTCAGATTCCAATCCAGGTGCTCTAGACTGCTCCTTGGAGACACATGACTTTTCCTGCTGGCTTCAGAAACTGTTGTTCCTAGTTTTGGTACCCTAAATCCACAACTGAGACTTGTGAACATGAATTACAACCATTTCTTAAAATCTAGCCTGTTGAAGTACCTGACTCACCTACATTTAAAATCATTCAGAGCAGTTCCCAAGTCCCAGCAGGACCAGGAAAAGTGAGTGCCCCCCTATGCTGGGCACTGCTGATGTCTCACCACAAGTCCAGTGGCCAGTCTGGCCTCTTCCCTTCAAGGACCATTGAGGGGCTGGTGTGAGCCCAGAGAGGGGAACAGAGCTGGGGAAGGGTCTGGAGCACCAGTGTGATCAGGAGCAGCTGAGGGAGCTGTTGGGGCTCAGCCTGAAGAAAAGGAGGCTCAGAGGGGACCTTCTCAATCCCAGCAATTGTCTAAAAGGAGGTTATGGACAGGTGGGGGTCTGGCTCTGCTCCCTGGGAACAAGTGACAGGACAAGTGGAAATGGCCTCAAGCTGCACCAAGAGAGGTTTAGATTGGATATGAGGAAAAATTTCTTCACTGGAAGAGTGGTGAAGCATTGAAGTGGGCTACCCAGGAAGTGATGGAGTCACCATCCCTGGAAGTGTTCAAAAACAAGTGCACTTCGCAATATGGCTTAGTTGGCACAATGGTATTTTGTCAAAGGTTGGACTCGACCTTCCAAGTCTTTTCCAACCTTAAAGTATTCATAGAATCATTAACAGCCAAGGCATGAAGGCATTTATTAAAAGAAATTTATTTTCAGTTCTACAAATCTTTATTTTCAAGATTTCAGGCATAAAATTGGAATTTCTACATTCACTCTAAGAGTAGAATTTATTACAGATTAGAATAATCTGAAAGCTGAAGTGTCACAAGGTCTGTGCTATATTCCCAACTCTCTCTGCAAAACTGAGCAAATTACTTATGAGCTTCATTTCTGTCTGCAAAACTGAAATTAAAATACTAAACATCAAGATTATTCATTTTCTCAAAGAGACCTGGAAAACCACATGCCAAAAGAGATCAAAATTAAATTTTAAGAAATAACTTATCCTATAGTGAAGTTTAATACATCTTCAAAATATTGAAGAACTGGTAAACAGGAGTATTCCCACGAGATAAAGTTGCATATTTAAAATAGGTGGACTTCCCTAATAAATTTATATATCTAAAGATATAACCTGGCATCATACTTTGTACCTCAAAAAACTCCTGCCCTTAAGTAGAAGAGAACTTACTGAACTTGGCATTTCTTTGAAGGCCAAATTGTACTCAGCTTATCTTCCACAAAATATTATTTCAAAAGCCTGGTTAGCTCCAACTCGTGTAACTTAAACCTTGGTGGTTTTTACAACTAACCATGACGATTTTTCCTCCCCTACAACTAATGATTTTCAGGCTCAATATTCCTAATGAGTATTCCACCTTCTTGCCAAAGGGGTTTTGTAAACAAACACAAAAAGAGTAACTAAAACCTAATCTCCAAATAAAGCTGCACATTTCCCCTCCAGAACTGCAGAGGGGGCTGGGAAAGGCAGAAGGGACAGCTTGAGGAGGAAGAGTGATAAACAATGTGATCTACACAGTCATTTATTTCCAAGTAAACACTACCCTGCTTGGTGCACAGGAGGCTCTGAAGAACTACTCCACAGTCTGATGAGTCCAACTTCAAATTAAAATCGATGTAGGAGGAGAGAACATCATGAACTAAAATGTTAGTGTTTCACAGCAGTTTAATTCATGACTGTGCACTTCCATGCTCCACAGCTTACTGATGTGTTTTATGGAATCAAAGGGTCCATACACTAAGATAATGATAAGTTAAAGCATGTGATGATTCCTAAAAAAATTTCAAACAGATGCTTTTTCAATTCACTGTAAAGCATCTAGCCAGATAACTCTCGCTGTACTTCATAAACAAACAGATTAGAGGGCACAATGCTGTTCCTATTAATGTTACTGGCAAAATTCCCAATGTCTGCCAAGACAGAAGGATCAGATCCAAGGTCTCGCATGCCAAGCTGACAAACAGTAGACAAGTCAGTAAATATTTGCATATTTTAACCAAACATTAACATCTCTTGTAAAGATTTATGCTAAAGCAATGATGTTCAACTCGCAGTCCTACAGTGAGACTGGTAGGGATTTACTGTCAATTGAATTTACTTCAAGAGCCACATCCTGGGAATCGCAGAGTGAAGCAAATGAATGAGACCCATTGGCATGGGGAACATGCAGGGGAAGAGCCTCTCCAGCTGCCTCCCATTACAGTCCATAACCCTTCAAACAGTTCTGCTGAGAGAAATAAGCACAAAATATTCCTTGCCAAAGCCATTCAGCCGTGTCCTCCCGTTAGCAGCTCGCTGTCCTGCGGGAAAGGAGAGCAGGAGATGGATTTGCCCTTCCATTGCCTACTGCGGTCAAGCTGGTGCAGGCTCTGAGAGCAGGGCAGGAATTCCACTCATCCTGTCCCTTTCTACACAAATTCAAGCACTCTGTTTCCCAACCCTTTGGGATTTTTCAGCCCAACTCAGAGACTGGAAAGGCTAGGCACCAAACTGGACAGAAGTTTTAAACATGTAATAAATTCAGGCAATACTCAAGAAAAGACAGCTGGTTTATCAGAACTTCCCAGCAATTCCTTTTAAGAGCAAGAAGAGACCTACTAGATTTATTTACGAGGCTGGTTGCTCTGTCCTTCCTCAGTAACTTCTGAGCTTCAAGTCAATTGGAACTGAATTTCCCAGAAGTCTGAAGGGTCTCAAAGATGCTGCAGGTTTCAGAAAAAATGTGTAACAAGACAGATAACAGACCCAGGGAAAGGTTAAGTTATAACTCAGCCTCTTATTGATAGCAAGACATCAGTTACCCCATCAATTACTGCCATGTGCTGCCATTTACTTCAAGAGCTGGAGCAAAGTATCACTCACTAGTGAAAGGAAAGTCTTATTTATTTTTCTTGCCCATAACAGTCAATGTCACAGGCTGCATTCATCAGCTTAACTGCTCCAGGATCCATCCAATAATCTCCAGGTTTCACTAAAGCAGAGTTTCCAACTCTTTTAGACTACAGACCCAAGCAGTACACATCCCATCCCTTTCTTAAAGTTATCACTGGTAAAGTGAGATGTAAGCAATTCACAAACTAAGGGCTCAAAAATTTGTTATTACCATAATATATACAAGTAATATTTGAGAAGTCACGAAGTTGGTATGGCTACAACCCCTGTGATTAATAGTTTCCCTCTCACCCAAAATTATCAAACAAAAAGTGAAGAGATACTTTAGTTTATGCAGGTATGGAAAGATCTGGGGTTTAATCTGTATTAATATCTTGAATATATGACACAGTAAAAAAGTTAGCTACTGTGAACATGCCAACATTATAGTTAAAAATCATGGGCCACTGAAATTCAACTATCAAAACTCTGAAAACAACCTGCATTTGTCAGTCCATACACTAAAACAGAAAACAGTACATCTGTCCACTGTTGAATCATATTACAGAGTTGCTCTGGCATCTTTTGTGATCCCATCTTAAGGCATGCTCGCATCTCTGAATGTCAATTGGTTTTGTATTATTACCAAATACCACTAAAATACCTTTAGATCAGTAAAATAAAATTAAATATCCATTTATTTTCCTTACCTATTGTGGTAAAATAACCCCATCTTTGCCTTGAGATGAAAAAAAAATAAAAACCCAAAACCACTTTATTTAAGCCTCCAGGATGGAATAAAATAGAGCTGGACAAAATACAGAAGTGACTTACAGATACATACAGAAGGAAAAAAAAGTACTTTCCTAATGTCATGACATACACATCATAAATAATCCCAGTCTAATAAAAGAGAGTAGATAAAACTTCTACCAATGTAACAGAGAGGAAAAGGATGATGCATCTTTCATACACAGGGTGCAAAAAGGGAATTATATGAAAGGTGCTTCTGGCTTTTTTTTTTTCTTGTAAGAAAAATGTAGCAGCAGAGATCTTATGCACTCATTTATTGCAATTATGGCTGAAGTCCGTAATGGCAGTTAAGGAGTTCTCAGAAATGCACTGCACACCTTACAGAACAAATACAAAAGCCTCCACCCTTGAGAGAGGACAATCTAATCAGTTTTCTGAAATAACTGAATTACTTTGGCTAATGTTGTACAACTCCAGGCAAAATGACCCTACTTTCAATTCCAAAAATGATGTTAAATCTGAAATGGAGCATACAGAATGAGGCAAGCGCATTTCAAGGTTTTATTCTATACTGTAACAGCAGCAAGAATCCTGCTCCAAGGCCTCTGAGGAACATGATATGTCTGTTTGGAGAAGGGAAAATGGGGAGAGAAGAGCTTCGTGATGCCCTCGACCATTAAATGCTTAGACTATCCTTTCACGCTGAAAAATCAAAGACAGCACAATATATTAGGAGGGCCACAAAAATGGAGCTTTGAGTCTGATCCTGCAAACTTAAAGTATAGAATAAACACAACCACATTTATTGAAAAGAAACAAGAGCCTGTAGGTGGTTTATCATTCACATAATAACAGAGGCAATTGAGATTAAGAGCAAATGCCTTCTGCATCTGGCTCCTCTGCAGGCTTTAAACCACTTTACATACATCACAGATAGTAACAAGTTACATTTTTTTGCATGCCAAAAAATGGCATGACTTTAGTACAGACTACTAAGTGATTATTAACACTTTATTACCTTTACTAATCTCTTTTTTTTTTTCATTTTGGAAATAGCAGCAAAAGGACAATCCACACAGCCAGCAGCAGCAACATGCAGACATGGACAGCCTCGCTATCTTTGGCTTAAAATCTGGAAATAACTCATGGCCTCAGCACTTGCAACCACCCCATCCCTAACACCTTCACATCCTGCCTTTAAAATGATCCTTTTTCACACAACTGTCTGAAAACATCACCTGTGCTGACAGAACTAAGCAGAATACCTGGAAAGTCAGAGCACAGCATCTACATGGCGTGTGCTGGTTTTGTCTGAAAGCCACCACAGCCAACAGATACAAGGTTCCTAGTTACACAAAGCAAATATATACATACATACTGCATTCATTAACTTCACAAAACAAATACTGGCTTGTAAAGTTCGATATTCTGAGGTTGTGTGAGGACAAAAGCATCTGTACAAGCTTATGCTGGCCTCCTGTGTGCCTGCATTATTATGATACTGCCTTTAACTACGTTAGTCACAGAGTACCTTTTCCAAGGGCTACCTGATGGAATGAGCAGGCAGAATCGAGGCTCCTGCTTAATGGACATCCAGTGAAATACTTCAGCACAGGGCTTGAGGCCTTATTTACTGTGTGCTACTCATATCTTGTTCTAAAGACAGCATTTGAACGTTTTCACTATCTTTTCAATAATGCCTACAATACTGTGACAGACCACTCTACAAAAATTAAGAAAATATCATTCTGACAATATTCCCGTTTGCAGAGAATTAAGATAAGAACACACAAGGCCAAAGTTCCTATAAACTTCTTATATTCACATTAAGATATCTAGAAGTGATTTTCCCCCATTATGCTCTGCCTGTACTCTACAGCCCTTTAACACCATCAGTGCAGAGCACCCAGTGTCTGCACACTGACTTAGGAGCATCCAGCATTTCTCTACATCACAACATGGGAAAATCATTAGAAATACAGAAAATGAAGTGCAGCAAAGATGGGGTTTAAGTAGGATTTGCCTCCTCCTATTTTGCTATTCCCTACTCCATTTCAGAAACACTTTCTAATTTATGCAGATAGCAAAATGTATTCCAACAAACAACTGTATTAGCATTATAAAATAAATCATATGTACCCACACTGCACAGCCTCCCTTCTATTTCTTTCAAATACTAATATTTTTCAATCTCCTTCTCCTCATTCAACCACCCCCCTCTACATTTATTGTACATAATTCTCCAAAAATCTGCATTTTGCACCTTCTGTTTAAATCCAGTCACTGCTTCCTCTGTGCTGCAGGAAGGTAGAGCTGGGAGGAAAGAGGAACTTGGTATCAGGGGAACATAAAGAGAATTTTCTGTGCTCTCATTTTTATCCAAAATCATACCAGGGAGGAATGCAGGAGCCCTAGCCTTCAAATTACAGAGAAATCCTGTTTAGCTGAGGCTGAAGCATATTCACTGCGGGGATTATCTTTTACATTTGTACTTAATGCTGATTTGACCAACCCTGAGAAGATTTTCACAAGGTTGATCACAAGTACATCCTTGGCAGAAACATACAAATCTCAACTTTTCACAAAGCAGCACTATAGGTCATTAGATTATTTCTTTTCTTATTTATCATGAGCACAAAGAAATATTTTGCCCAATTTCTAGAAAAGATGGAATCATGTTGGCTAAACCTTTCTCTCCTCCACAGCACCAAAAAAGTCAGACTATGAAAGACACCTACCATGGGAAATTTCAACCCAAATAATTAAAATCTGGCAAGCAATGACCAAGTGAAATGAGGAGTATGTCATAGTAAGCATCAGGTAACATAATAATAGGTGGTGCTTCTGCCCCACCTAAAGTTTTTGGCTCCTTCATAGAAAATCTTTACGTAAACAATCTTTCATAATAACTGGTTAACAACAGCAGTTTGTATTCCTTACACCTTTACATTCACACTGCTTTTTGATAATAGTTTCTCACACTTATCCAAGATGAGGGCATTTTCATTGAAATATTGTCCCATGGTTACCATTTTATCCCCATAACAACATCACCAATTACTTACTTAAAAAAAAATGCATTAGAAAAGTAATTTAATTTTTGCTTCTCTTAATGAAATTTGCCAGTGAAAAACAAAGGGAAGAATCAGCACTGCACAACCAACCAGCTCTCCATGGAGCAGCACCAACCTACTGGACTCAAAACTCAACCACACTTTGCAAAACAACATCCATATTCTAAAAGCTGGTTTAAACATCATAATGCACAGCTTCCTAAACTATAGCTCACTTGTGGCAGAACATCTCCTCTCAACGTTTGAATAAAGGAACACAGCCTTGCTCCTGTCTCTGCACTAGTGTTTAGTAATGATTTTGACCAAAAAATGAATGCCACTCATCTTAAGGACTTACTCAGTCTTGCAATTCCCAATATTATTCTCCACTGAGTCACAAGGTAGTGCCAGAAGTCCTCTCTGAGACATGTCTGCTCTATGATATAGTCACATCTGTGTCCGTGTGACTAAACATGTGTCACCTCATTTTCAAAACGCCAAGCAAGTGCCAAACTGTGTTCCCAAGGAATACAAAGGAGAGTCAAAGAAGATTCCCAAGCACCATTTCAACACAGGAAACATATCACTATATCTACAAATATATTTCAGAAGTTTAAATACAAAAACATGTCACAAAGTTTTCCAGTGCTCACTGAACCTACCACTCATGCAGAGAGCACTTGACCATCGTTCATTTACCAAATTCACCAATTTAATCAGTCTCAGAGACAGAATCAAAATTAGCAGTTCCTCACTCTCAGTCTCATGTTCAATTCACGGCTTCATCTCATACAGCTGTATTTGGATTTCAGAAATAAAAGTGTTTTTAAACTAGGAAATTATTTATCACAGCATATTCCCATTTCAAAAACCCCATGCAAACTCTTCCCCACCCCCAGCAGCTCAGCAGCTCCAAAGCTCAGTGTTGAATCCACATTTTCTCTTCTTAACAGGGTGTTGTAGCAATGCTGAAACAGTCTTCCCTCAAATGTCAAACTTGCATTTTCACACAAGAACTTTCTCCACTCCAGAAATGACCTGGATACTACAAGGCAACACCCTTCTGGGAGCAGATCTACCCAAAGAGCACAGCTTTGATCCCCACGGCAAGGGCAAATGCTACAGGTATCTATCACAGTTTTAAAGTTGGATAAATGGAAAAAAAAATGAAAGCCCCAAGTTCATTTGCTGTTTGAGATGCAAAATATGAATCACCCTTTCAATCCATTCAAAAGGCAAAAAAGATTGTAAAAAATCTTCATGCTGAATATCAGGTACATTGCACAGGTCACAAACTGAGCACAGGAATCAGCCAGAACATTGTGGCACAAAACAGGAAAATTTTCTTTCAATATACATCAGCCTTCATTGTAGCTTTATAATGAACTTTAATTTATTATAGTAGTGAATAATACTGTGACTGAGTTTTTTGTTACGCATTTACACAGTGCTTAGCACAAAAGGGTCCTACCGTAACAGATTTAATAACACAATCATGCCACCCACAGATCCTCCAAACACATCTTTCCCCAAACCATGCCTATTATGTAACTGTACATGGTATTTTTGTGCACAGTTTTGAAAGTTCAAAGCAGTAACTAGCCTTCCACCTCTAAAAACTGCTATCTTTGTTGTAAATAACCTTTGAAATTCATTTTTATATGACCATGCTTCAAATAGGTCAGCATAATATAGCTAAGCCTGGTTTGGGGAGTTGTCTTCTAACTCTGTATTTTAATTACATTAAGCTTTTTGCATATGGATAGTGCTTTTATAACATCCCTCTTTCCTCTCCTCAAATGCCTGACCGTGGTAGTACCAACAGGTTCAATTTTTAGACTCTTTCAAGAATAGAATATGGATTCCCAAGTTCTCCCCTCACAGCAAACCCTACGAGCAACACCACAACGTGCATCCAGAACACGTTTCCCAATGGAACTCACCCTCCTCATTCCTTTAGAAACGAACATTAGCGATTCAGTCACGTATCTGAAACCCCACTCAAAGAACTGCATCAGCAGGAATGAATAACGATCCTGCTGTGGTTAACAGCATAATCCTGACAAAACTTGGGAAGCAGAGGAGCGGTGTCTAGCCCAGCCAAACAAACATAAACAAAGCTACAGCCAAGTAATATCAGTCAGTTCAAACAACAAAACAAATGTCCTGCACCATTCCAAACGTGTGAGTGTCTCGAGATATGGCCAGAGCACAGTTACCTCAAAACCATTAGCACAAACAACTGTAATCAAAAACATCACTGGAATAAAAGCCCCACAGCACTGTGCTAGCACAGATTCCGAAGCAGGCAAAAAAAATTCCCCTTAACGACCTCCCTGTATAGATAATGAGAGAAATCCAACAAATCCTGGCTCCCAAGATAGCAGAAGAGTAGATGTAAGGCAGCTATCGTGGCTGACCCAACAGTATTTGGGAATCCCAGCCAATGGGGAATTTAGTTGAGACCTGCAAAGGAGCATTACTTGGGAACAGAGGACAACTGCCCATCCCTGTTCCCCCCAGTATTAGCCCAGGATAAAATGAAATTTTCACTTAAAAAAATACAGGTGCCCTTACATTAAGTGAAAAGATATATAGGAAAGAAGCGTTATTTTACATGCTGCCAAAACCACTACACTTTTCATTTGTGGCGTTCTCCATTTATGATGTCCACAAAGATTTGTTACCTTCTTGGTTTGCTGAACCACTGAACATTTTCCAGCAAATTAAACACTCGTGCCGCATTACTAACAACCAAGATTCTCAAAACCAGCTCATGTTACAGGTTTCCCCCTTGCCAATGGGTCTGAAGGGCTATGAAAGACCTTTTAAGCATATTTAAGCACTGTAATTTTTAGTGTTTTGATGAATACAGTATTTTTGCTATATATAACTATGGGGGGGAAAAAAACCCAGACTGTGAAATTCACAGACTGAAAGATCATTTCTAAGTAACGCTTACCCTAACTACCATAAAACCAGCTCAGACGAGTCCACACAGTGCTCACATTTCTATCCTTCACTTCCTGCTGCTTCAACATTCAAAATTTCATACCAAACACAAACCTACTGTTCTTTTTCTTCCAATATTTCATCATTACAGCTCCAAGAATCACTAGCCTTGCTACTGCTTACAAACAGGAGAGAGCATGAAACTTATTTCCCCAAACCATACATAAGCCAAAGATTCAAAACATTCACCTCAGACACATCATTCTGCATACAAGTGATACTTCCTAGGACTAAGAGCAGCAAATGGCACAACAGCTCACAGTCACATCTCCAAAACACGTCTCTACACAACATCACCTCCAACACTTCTTGCTACCAGTTCAGCAGCACTGTGTATCCACTGCTTCTTGGAAAAAACCTACATAGTCTAGTGCTATTAATTCTAAATTACCTTCCTGCTAAGGTTCAAGCCTTCTAACATCTGACAGACTCCATGCGACTCAGAAAATCTGACAGTTTTGTACTCATTGGGAAGTAGGATGGGGTCACAGCCACCACTCAAACTTTGTAGTCACGGAATGGAAGCTCTCAGTGTAGCAAAATTACATTTAAGGAGGAAAAAGATTAAAATCTATGATTTCTTATCTGGCTTTCCTGTAATAAGGCTGTAATTTGGTATTATGGAGGACTCTGAGAAAAGACTGGATAAATAACCAGTCCATTTCTAATTTACAACCATGAATTTGCATATAAAATTATAGAGGAATATTTGAGTATTACGTTATGGCCACATTAAGTATCCTTTAACTTCAACTGGCAATGCAATAGAAATGCAACAAAGAAACAAACTCTCACCCATGGGTAATTACTATCTCCCTGCTTAAATTCCCAATCCCTTCTTTTCCTACAGTAATATTCACTTTTCTGTGTTTCTGAGACATGAGCTATTGCTTCTGTTTGAAGCCTTGTGTTGTAAACATTCGTGTGAAGAGGAAAGCTCAGTAAGCAAGACTGTTTTGGAATAAGGAACCTGAGTCACATATCAGTGTCACCATAATGAAATCCCCAGAAGCTGGCCTGTTCCTGTGGAGCAGTCTCTGACCTTGCAGACTCCAAACTTCCCTGTCTATGAAGTTTAGTTTTCTTCTCCCACCCCAAAACATTTGGGGCAAACAAATGTTTATTTTCCCAGTCAGTATCTTCAGAAGACCAAGCACTCCTTCAGATTTTTTTAAATTCCATACCAATGCTGCATGGAAACTTTTGAAAAAACGATCTCTTTTAAAACATTCCCTCTTTCTTGTTGAAAAAAATGGCAATCACAGAAGTTTGCACAAAGCTGAGGAAGAAATCCAACATATAAAGTACCATGTCTTTAAATACATGTCATTGATACATATAAACACAAGTGCTGCCTTGCTGCCAAAGGCCACGGAAGAGATAGCAAGACAAACAAGAACGAAAAAGGAAGGACTTGTTTGTTCTGATAATCTAATCCACAATCCTTCCATTTATGGGGGAAAAGATACATGTACCATGTAGTGAAAACGAGATTTTGCCACAGCATCTCAGCAAAAGAAGGGAGGAAGGATTCAACAGCTGCAATACAAGCAGGAGGAAGGGTTGGGATTCCAAAATTTGGAATTTTCACCCCCCCATGATGAGCCACTGGCAACACTGCAGAGAGGAACGCTGGGGATCTGCTTCCTTCCAGGAAGAAAGCTTTGGCACTGCCAAGAGAAACGTCAGGACAGGACTGAGGCTCACTAGGATTCTTGGCCTACTGATCCCCCAGGCAGGGGAATTCCAGCTGTCCAACCACTCTACCCCTAAGCTAGAGCAGCATGACACCATCCTTCCTTCTCCTTTTCCAAGCCAGCTCCCACAACTTTCCCCAGTTACTCAGTCTGTACACAGCGGATGGATTGAAATTATTACTGAAGACTTTTTAAATTTAGATTTCACTCCTGCTACCAGACCTGTGAGATCCCATTGACCTCAGGAGGGGATGCCAGTGAGGTGAGAGATTCAAAGTCTTTAATAATCTGAATTGCTCCAGCAATTGTTTCTGCCATTACTAAAATGAAAACACCAAGAATAATGTTCTGTAGCAATTGTATGATGGTAGTAAATAACAAATAAAAAGAAAAATAAACCAACACACTGAAAGTCAGAAAGAATATCCAGCTATAAATGCAACAGAGATTTTACTAATAAAAATAATTGCCAACAATGGAGAAAATATTTCATTGGACTATTAAATTAACAGAGCTGGAAAACATCAGTAATATTATTGCCCAGCTCCTACATGGGCTCTTTCATCCACAGGCATCAGGACTCCTTACAAGTCAGGAAGATCCACTATCCCTATTTTAAATTCCTTCAAATGGAAGCCCAGACAGGTGAAGTGATTTGCATCAGGCTGTCCCCATCTCTCAAGCACTAGACCTGTACCTTACCCACCTGGGAATATCACCTCAAGCTTTCCAGACACTTACATTTTTTGAGATGAGAATTTCTCTATGAATCCAACCTTTGAGTAGAAGTTTTCTCCAAAACACAACCCTTCTTCTACAACCAGATCTACTCAAACTGATCCCAAAGCCCAGGAGAAACTTCTCCATAACCAATGAGATTTCACAAAGGAAAAGGATCCTCCATGACAGATCAAGAAGCAGAACTGGGACAAATTAGAGAATAAGATGCTGCTTCCACATCTCCCTTCAAGTTTCAGTCTGATGGGAAGAGGTAAAACAACCCCCAAAAACAAGCAAACAAAAAATCCCAAAATAAACAAAAAAACCCCAAAAAACCAGCTTTACAACCCTTCAAGTCTTCAAGCCATGACTTTAACAAACCTCTTCCACTGAAAAATTCATCTGGCTCACCTAAAAAGGCTCAGTGTCTACATGAATTAAAAGATGGAAAATACACACTGTACATTTCAGAAGTCCAACAAAATTACAGAGGTGAAGAGTGATAAAGGAAATGTGATTTCAACTAGGAAAAATAAAGAAGTAATTTCTGCTTTCAGAACAAATTACAATGAGAACTCAATTTATCAGTAATAACACATAAAATGTTCCTTCACTTATCAATAAAGAAAAACTGCCCTGCTAATTAAAGTTCAACAAAAAAAAAAGCTTAACCCAGCTTCTGCCACTCACAATTTCTGTGCTGTAAAAGCCAAGCCTACCAAAGTCTGATTCCCTGTTTGCACCCCAAGGACGGGAGGGAATGTGGTGGCCCTTGGACACTTTCCCCTCCTCTAAGTTTGAACTGAATGTTCAACAGCTCCTCCCTCTAGACCTGCTCAGCATCCCCAGACTGTCCCCACCACAAAAGCTTTACCACGAAAAAAAAAAAAATAAAAAAAGAGAGTTTTCATTCACAATCTTCTATGGCTCGAAAGTACTGAAACAACTGAATTTAACACACATTATTTTAAAGCCTCCCTGTTCTGCCCATCAGTCTTGGAAAAGAGTGCAAACTTGCCAATATCATTTGCTTCTTCTTATATTTTTTTATAAAGGAACATGTATTTTCTCATATAAATAATGGCAGGTGGTATATTTTATCTTTTGCCTTGCTTCAATTGCACTATTTATTAAGAACAATAACATTAGACAATGTCAACAATTCAAACTGCCCCAAGAGGACCAGCCATGGTGATAGACTCAATCTGTCAATGGGGATATTAATTTTCAGGATATTTTTCTGTCTCACAACTGAATAGTTTTATTTTTTATTTTATTTTTTCAATGAAAAGTGAAATGTGTTATTTTAAAACTTCCTCTCAAGCTCGCTGTACCTTCCACAATGCAAAAATCCCATTACCTTGTTAACTCATACTCATTTTCTCATTAACTGGGAAGCAGCCTTGCAACTGTTTCCCTGCAGTTATTTCTTAATTTCCATCAATGATATGTTTAATCATGTTTCTCTAATCAAACAACAATTGCCTAACAAAGCGCTGAAGCCAAAACAACTGCACTCCTTTGGCAATTAACAAAAGGACATGTCCCACCGCAGGAGGGGTAACACAGATCCTTCTCCTGCCTGGGGATTTGCCCTAAAAATATATATATGTGTGTCTGCTGGAAGGGCTGTGTTGCAATGGGCAGTGGAAACTCTCCTGTTCTCAGTCTCAGATCTGTTCCAGGATATAAAAGCTGCTCTCAGGACCTGTGTTAAACCTCCCAACTTCACTCCACTCTCCCTGCCAAAGACTCCTGCAGAAAACAAAAACATAAGCTCATCTGTCCACCCTTCAACTGCTCCGAGGGGGTAATTTTAAAACAGCTGTTATATTCTTCCAATTTATTTTTCCATCCCTCCACAAACCCTACCTACCCCATTTTTTTCACTTCTATTTCACCATTGTTTTTTCCTGGCCGTCTCTCCCGTCCCCTCCCGCCCCGCCCGGTACAAAAACAAAGCTGCCTCCCACCTCCCCGCATCCCCCCCGTAGCACCCCCGGCTTGTGCGAGGCATCCCCG